>JAFIDM010010028.1:58374994-58400839 GCA_023159025.1 Thereuonema tuberculata | reverse complement strand
TTATGTGTGTCCTGAAGTGATTTTTTTAATTCCTAATATGTAATATTGCACAAATAAACACTTTACAAATATAATACACATTACAAATAAACACTTACATACATTGGAGCTTTTGACATCTCATCAGTAGAGGCCATTGTCAACAGAATAAGTCAAATGAAAAAATCTCATAGGTATTTGTTGCCAATTGCCTCTATTAAGGAGATGCAGAGAGCTCCAATGTGTATATTTGTAAATCTAGTGCTTTTTGTTGAATACTGTGTGTAGACTGTATTTCTTTTCAATATTTATGTATTTCCAGTTGTAAAAAAATGTTGTACAAAACTATAATGTTTACTGCCTATTTAATTATTAAAGAAACCATTGATGATGGCCTATAGCTTTCTAGTTGCACCAGGTTATTGTGGTTGTATGTCTGGAGCTCCAGGTTCCACCATATCATGATAACCCTAAGGAATTAAGAAATATATATGTTGTTATTTGGTTAGATATTCATAATTACATAGATCAGTGTAAAATTTTGATGAAAAAAATTAAACTACACATGATGTTGCATACATATATCATTAAACATTTCATAAATTATTTTCTCACTGTTTATTCATTAAGACAGAGATGCCAACTACTACGGATTTTCCGTAGTTTCTACGGTTTTCTCACATAAACTACGACAATACGGAAGCGACACTAATTATTACGGATTTTACGAATTCGAAATACTGTTTTAAAATTATTATTTTCCGTCTTCTGTTAACATAAAAAATATATATTTCCTTGTGTCGGAGATCCACTCTCAAGAAAATAGTTCCTGAAAAAATAACGAGATGGCGATCTTTGACCATAAGCATTACATCGGACCGCTTACACTGCTGCAGGGGGGCGGGGTGTACTCAGCTGTACGCAGACGGTTACTCATTTTGGTTGCTCCACGCACTACGTCACTGGAGAACATCAGACGGTGCAATTCCTGTTCCGTTTTGTACAAGTGATATGCGTCATCATCTACGTATTTCGTGGTGATTTGTGAAGGACTACAATAAATAAAATAAGATGTCAGGCAAACGTAAGAACAAAGAAGAGCTAAGTGCAGATGGACATAAACAATTTGTGGCAAATCATCATTACCGAAAGATATATACGGAAGAGTTTCCATGCCTAGGACCATCGAAAATTTCACCGAACCACGTGTTTTGTGAAACTTGCAATTGTGATTTTTCGATAAAAGTGATAACTGCCGACGCCATGTGACCTTTTTTTTTTGGTTGTACCACTTGTTTTCAGATTTACACTACTGACAACCATCTTTGAAGGTTGGCATCTCTGTTAAGATGTAACCACTATTTCTATAAACTACTATTACGTGTATTAATATTCTAATCAGATTCAATCACAATTCATTTCAAATGTATCAATGATTATTAATAGTTAAACATAGATTTGAATATAATTAGTATGCATTCATTAATTGAACAATTGTAAATTGCTAAGCTGATAAATGATGACTTATGAAAGCTATTAAAAACACATCTACTTTCCAGAATACTTGTGCTTATTGTTAACATGACTACAGTGATATATATTAATGTTAGTAGGGTTTCTCATTATTATTTCTACTTAGTAATTTGATTGTACTTTATCTGCAATCCATTGGCATTGCACCTGGCTTGCAAAAATTCTTCAAATTCTACATCAATTGGTGGATTTTCTTCACCTAAACAAAAACACCATTATATTAGGATATTAATTTTAATTATACAATTATAATGAATGGTTTTATTAATTTCAATTTCACCAATCTTATGCAATTATCATTGATATGTGGCACTATTCATTTAAAAAAAAAAAAAAAAAAACTACTGCTTACAATGCATGGATAAACCTTTCTGCAACAGGAAATATATAATTCTATATTATCAAAAATGCAGCATTTGTGTATCGCAATTTTATAATTATGTTTCTCATAAAATTTTAAATATTTCAGTTTCATAATTCACTTCCACGACAATTTTCGTAGTAATGTATTAAATAAACTAATAAGCATCCATAAATTTTATTTCTGAATGCATATTACTAACATTCAAGCTATAATGATCTGGATAAGTTTTTATGTTGCTTTTCAAATTGAAAAAAAAAGAAATAGGTCAGATTTTTGTTACAATTCGATTATCAACGCAATTTTATCGCGAATATTTTTTTTTTCCTTGGAAACAAATTAAACATCAGTGAATGTGAACAAACACGGTAATAGCAAAGCGTTAACATACACGTTATAAAATTCACTCAATCATTTCCTACGCAAAACTGTAGTTGCAAACATAACAAATTTATCCAGACCACATTCACGCAATAAAGTTCAAATGAAACGATAAGCAACTTACCTCGCACAAAATTCGGTGAGTTGCGGCTTTCCCAAACCGAAATCTTTGCCTAAAACGTTCTTCGGTTAAATCTTCGAATGGATTACGCCTATCTAGAATTATTCTCGGAGGGTTCACCGCAATTAACATCTGTAAATCGTCTAAATCCTGAAATTCGCAAGAATCGGTATCGATGTCAGCCATTTTGGTTTAGCTGAACGGCGCGGTGGCTGATGGGAGTTTTTCTTTGATTACGCATTTAAGTGGCCAATGTTCTCGATGTTATAATTTCACCGCCGATCAGCGATTTATCTACTGGTTAACTTCTAATTTACGTTCGTGCACAGAAAAAATGACTTGATAGTCGCTTCAGCGGTTATCAGCGCTAACCGGAGATTGGTGCACACGGGCATAAGAGAGTTAAATTGATGATTCTGTGATATACTCTGCTTGATAATTAAACCCAAAGATTCTCTATTGGATTCATATGATATCTTAAAGATGAACAATTTATCACATCAATTTTTCTGATCTTTAAACCACTTCTTAATTTTGAAACATGGCTCGAGTTGTTTGTCTTGCCTAAAAATCCAAGAACTATCAAAGGAAGTTAAGTCTACCATCAATTAATTGTAAGTCTTTTCTCCTGGATCCAAATCATAATAGGTTCACAATCGAAGTGCCTACTGAACTTAACCTTATTGTCCTTTCTTGCCAATAGTAGAGGAGTGCAATAGAACTGGTACAGATTACATCAATCTCACTGTTAACCACTTAACAACGATCTATAAGATAATCTGAGACAGACTGTAGATAGATTATTGCTGTTATCTTAACCACAGAGTCGTTTTTCATAACTAAAGTTTTATAAGAATTTTATTAACTATTCTAAATCGGTATTCTCATGCAAACCAGACCTACAGTTATCTGTACTCTCAACTAAAATTTTTAGGCTACTTATACAATTAATAAAACGAAATAAAGCAATATATACCAATCTGCTTGTTTTCCTGCAAACGGAAAATTTCTTCCACTGTGTCTATGGACACCGCAGCTCTTAATTCCAGATATGCCAGTTTGGAACAAGATGATATAACATTCTTTATACTTTGATTCAAATTCTCATCGAGATCTGCGTTGACGGCATCTTTATAAATAAATATTACTGACAAGAAAAGAAAGATACTGTAGATGTATTATAAATTAGACTTTTAAGAAATTGATAGTAAGAACATTGGGTTAAATTTCCAATGTTTTCTTATACATGCGTCTAGTAAGTCCTTGAATTGCTGATATTTGTTTGTTTTTTTTTATATCGAATAAGTATCTTACTAAAGACAAATTACGACTTTTTTACAATCATTCCAAGAGGAACAAAGCACTGGGATCTCGGACAGCTGTTTTGAATTTATTGATACTCATCAAAACCCTAAAATGTTCAGCTATTACGGGTCATATAAGATAAGGGCATTTGTCGAAAATGACCACTCTGAAAATAAATATTGAAAATAAGTGGAACGGCCCGGGATTGTTACATTTTTCTCCCTTTCCTATATCTTTTATTTTCATCATTTTATACACCAAGAATCTTTTGAAATAATTTCTTATTTCTTTATTTCTCTGAAGATTGCCTAAACCCTTCTTTGACTTCTTTAAACGGATGCCTTACCGATGTTTTATAGTGCTTCTTCGAGTCGACTTTTCATCTGGTATCCATTTTGTGCAACTATCCTTTCTCCACTTATATTACCTTCTTTTGATCATCCCATCTTTCATTCTGCAAACAAATAATGTGGTAGACAGGTCGGCGCCCTTCTGCACCAAAACCGCTGCTCTCCCGATTGACGTTACTCTGGGTGGGACAGTGCTTACGAAATACAAAAGTGAAACAACACAGAGCATAGGGAGCATCTGAGAAGGATAGGCGGCCAGCCATCTTACTGCTCTTCGAACGAGTCTACTACAAAAATGAAGGTAGACTTTGTGCTTGACGAAAATCATTTAGCACACCTCTAAATGGATCCGCCTAAGGTCTGCTAAGAAGGCAAGACTTTGCTATAATTCGCGTCACCGAGGATTTCGTTGCGTAAATGTGAGCATTCTTCGCATCCTCGGACCTGCGAAGTACTTGGTCGAAAGTGCGTTGCTACAAAGTGCATTGCCAAAAGTAACAACGACTACCACCTAGAATACCCGCATCCAGTTGGATTGCTCTTCGGCTAATGAAGAGTATAAACTAACGATGGACCACTTCACCGTTCCAGAGAACTGCCACTAACTATGTGATTTCATGTGAACTCTGGACAGTACTAAACAAAAAACACAATATCTCCATCAAATAGTATAAGGGGTGGATTGTAAAACGTGTGGGGAATTTTATGTAGGGGAGACTAAAAGAACTATGTCAGAGCACATGTCTGAGCACGGTAATGCCTTAAAAAATGCCAATAGGGACGTCTCAGATATAGCAGAACATTGTATCAGAAAGGGACACGTTATGAATGATTATGTCAAAATCTTTTATAAGGAAACAGATTTAAGTCTTAGAAAAATATTGGAAAGTTGCATAATAAAATGTACGAGAGGGTGTAATTTTAATAGATTTGAAGATGCTAAAGCGGACCCTTCTACGATAATGTTAGTTAAGGATTTAATTAAAAAAGATGTTAAAAAAGTTGTAAATATTGAAGAATTTCATTATTGAAATGTTTTTTTGATTATTGGCTTGTTGGTTAAATTAATTGATTCAAAATATGTAAAATAATTGATTTATCTAATGTGTTATTATTTTGTTAGTTTATTTGGATTTATTGTTAAATATTTGTTTTTCAAAAATTGTGAAGTAATGAAAGAGCATATTTGCTATTTCATATTGTAAAAACAATTGTGAATTGTTTCAACGTGTTTTCATGTTTATTACTATTTTGTATTTTTGGTTATTCCGAAGAATTATTTTATTGTTCATTTCGCTTGAAGAAGGGATGGCGTCAATATTATCATCCCGAAAATTCGCACAGATTTTTAAATAAACTATTTGATGGAGATATTGTGTTTTTTGTTTAATATAGTAAGATGAAAAGGAAGAAGTTGATAGAAGAATATGGAAATTCTGGACAGTACTGGCAAATGGGGAACGCCACGACATTCAGTGTTGTTTGTATTTGGATTTCTATATGATTTTTTTCTATATATTATATTCGTCATCTGAAACCCCAGCGTAATGCATATTCTTATTCTAATGATCTACTGGTAAATATATATTTTGTCTTTATTAAATCTCTTTTTATATCTATTAGAATAAGTAAGAACTTTAACGTGCTTAATTATAAATCATAATAAAATTAAATAGTACAACTGTTAAAAGCACATAGGTTTATATATAAGGTTAAAAAATTACAAAAAATATATAATTACATGATTAAACATTTAATCATGTTTAAACCGTTTAATCATGTAATTATATATTTTTTGTAATTTTTTAACTTTATATATAAACCTAAGTGCTTTTAACAGCTGTACTATTTAATTTTATTATCTTTTTGTATCTCAACATAGTCATTTTGTATTAATCTTTCGTAATTCACTTACTGACATTGTTTTAGCTAACGACCTCTGCGTTAGCCCACATTGAAAGACGGACGCCGAGTTAAGTGATGGGCGCCTGAGGAAAGTCTTGTTAACTAGCCTTCTGCTCCTGCTAGACTGCGTGACACGCTCCTTTTTCTTCTCTGCCTTTTTTACAAAATAGTCCTTCCCCCCTCCCACTTCATATACAATCACCGACTCCATATCCTAATCCCTCTCTTGTTTCTAAGATCCTTAATGAGGCAAATCGAGCCCAGCTGCTACGTTAATTGAAACTGATCCACTGCGTAAATTTTCCTTATCATAACAGTTCCCCTACATGTACGCTAAAGAACCATAACAAAGCGTTACATAAGTCATGAAAGATATATGCTTCAAACTCTGGTCACCTTGGCGGATGATATCTCAATCTCGAAACAGCCGTCCTAATGTTCCATAAAAGGTCAAATGTTTTCTTATTTTTATACATACGGCAGCCTTTTAAATGGTAAAAATAGTAAACATTTTTGGTTGGGATTAGATATACTGACATTGAATAGTTAGATGATCAATACAAATCGGCACATTACCTAGAGTTTCAGAGAAAATGTTTGCGATGTATTGGAAGACACTCTGGAGATCCCAGTTCACTTCAAGCATTGGTGGCTTAGTAAGCTTCAACTCAAGTGTAACCAATGGCATGAATTGTGACAAAATAAAGAGGTACGGTACTTTAGACAGATAATGTGGCAGAACTAAAAAAAATAGAAATAAAAACTTAGTAAATTAACAGCAATTTTAAATTTTATATATCGTTATTTTTAAATGAGGTAAGCCAATAATACTTACGTTAAAATAAATATGTAATGCTTGTACATTAATTAATTTTGTGTATACGGTATATATCTGATTTAATTAGATTCGATTTAAAGAATTCATCTCACTTCAAGGATTTTTGAAGGAGAGATCAATATTATGCTATACTGTACTGTTTTTCAGAATTAATATTGTGTAGATAGTAATAATGACTAGAATACGAATGAATAAGTTCCTATTTCAAAAATGATATAAGATGGAGTTTTCTTAGTTGGTTTTATGGTCACTAAAGAAACAAAGAATGACTGGAGGATTTTAAAATAGTTGCTTGTGAAATTCAAGAAAACAAGAAGCAACTATCTTAGCAGTATTTAGAAATTAGTCATCTGCCGGTGACCGTCAGGAGAAGATGTAGACAATTGGCATTACATGATACATTACATCATAATTATTGAAAACACCTACACTAGCAATTTAAAGATACCTTTTAGAATGTAGCAGGGATAGGCCTATAGTTACTACTCACTTGCCCAACCGAGACTTATAAGTTGGGTCTGATTCGGGTGGTTTGTGTCCTTTCTTCGGGTGAGGTTTGTGGATTTGGTAAGATATCAGTGCGAATGTCTTCAATCTCTATAGCTTTCAGATTGGGACTGTGGTCAATCAAAATCTTCAAGGCAACTTTATTGAGCGATACAAAACTTAACTTCATCACCTGTAGGTTGGGAATCAAGCTCAGAAGACTGTGAAATTCTTCATAAATACTAAAAGTAAATAACAACGAAAAAAATATAATTTTTCAGCAACTACATAGTAATACATAAACAAGAACTTAAACTAAAAGAACTTCAGTCTTACTTATCTTAATATATTATTTTTGTTAAATTTTCTTTTTAAAATTCTGGAAATGGACATGGACAATTTTAAATCTAGACAATTAATACATATCTTTACAATGTAAAATCTTATGGATGATATCTTTACATTATTGTGATAAAAAGAAGTTCCTAAAAGAACTTGATAATGAAAACAATGCTTTCCTTAAAATCTTGCTTTATTTACATATTTCTTTTTTTTTTAAATAACAGAAAAGAAAAGCTCTCCCCGTTTTTTACTTAATATGGCTACAAATACAAATAGTGTTTCTCATTTTCTAAAAAAAATAATTAAATCCTATAAAAGAATAAACTAATGAGACACAAATTATGCTCCGATTAAATTATTAAAGTTAAATAATTTAATAACTTTAAGTTGTAGTGACTAAAATAAAGAGAATAGCTTGAAACAATTATTTTTTATTTATTTTAAAATGAGAGTGATCCTGAGAAATTTGAATATTGAGTTTTGATGACGTAAGTTTTGAGTGTGAGATTAAGTGACGTTGCAGACAGAGTGAAAGTAACTTGCATTCGAGTAAGAAGGTTGGTTGGCTGTTCGAGAGAGACGTAATGTGTTGGTCTCAGGTAGCAGATGAGAACTATGATTACAGAGCCGGTAAGAAAGTAAATGCCGTGCTTAAAGTATTATAATTTGGATAATATAAATTTCCGAAGAAGGAAAGTTTAATCCGAGTCAGATTAAAACTATGAAAAAACTTAATAGGCAAGAAGTAATTATTTTTTCAAGTGAACTATTCCGTTCGAAGAGAATGCCGTCCGAGCGAGAGTCTTAGAAGGAATAAGACGAAGATATTTTATAAAGGGAATATTAAAGAAGCGGCCTGAATGGAAAGGACAGTTATCTATAGAAGAAATTATTCTATCGAAAGAAACTGCAATTTGTGAAACGTATAAGACGTTGGATAATATTAAGTAGCTGTGATACTATTGCTGTTCCGTGAAATGGATAATTCCGAAGAATAGCGAGACGACTATAATTGGAAGATACAGCAAATATTTGTGCCTATTATTCGAAGTATTTAAAAGCGAATTGACATTATTTTATTTGCAGCAATATTGCCTGAACTGTTAATTCATATTGTAAAGCTGAGCCTGAACCCTCTCGAAGTATTGGAATGGACCAAGCGGTGGACTGCAAAACCAGATGAATCATTAGAGTAATAAGGAAATTTTGGACAGTAGTAAATACAACGCCAAGGTAATAAATACCATTTAATATTCAAGTTGAATTGTGAATAAACTCTAAGTAAATTTTCCGTGGAGTTCCCTAACGGAAAATAGAAATAATTAATTACGTGTTGCGATCCGAAGATAAGGATGACAACGTTATTGAAAGTTAAGAAGCCATCACGTGACGAGAAGGAATCCCGCCATGTTCAATTAGTGAAGGATTAATTCAAGTGTGCTTCAAGACTGTTTATGTGTAGCCGTGCAACAATAGTGGAAGACTACGAGAATCTTCGAACCTGTAAGTACGGAACTATTATTTATTAGAATTTTGGATGGGCCGTGAGAATTATAAAAGAAGATTGAAGCTAAATGTGATTCAAGAAGTGCAGTCAATAACTTAATGTGCGAGCCAATTAGATTAATTCACATAAGGTGATTTAAACCATTATATTAATATTTCGTGCAAGTGATTACGATATGTATTTAATTACGATGTGATTAATTCGGAAAGAATTAATAGTGTAATATTTAAATAGTGAGATTTAAATATAGTGCAAAACTGTGAATAACTATATTCAGTGAATTATTGATTAAGTGAATGCTGAAAAGAAGTAAACCAAAGTGTTTCATACTGCAACAGTGTGACAGTTTAGAAGTTTGTGAAAATAACTATTGTAGTTTACTGTGACATTGAAGTAATAGATCTAGACATATTGATGGAGAGATTAAATATATCAGTTTGTAAATAACGATTCAGAAAATTTTAAAAGATACCCAATTAAAATATAAATATTTTAATAGCCTATTTATTTTGCTCATTGCTCTTACACTCTGTTATCATTATTAGGGTTTCTGCTCTAGAATATTATATTCAAATTCATTTATTTAAACCCCAGCAAATTAAATATCTCAGCAATCATCGCTGAGTCTCTGGGACGGTCGTTTCGACCGCGTTGTTGACTCATCAGCCAGACCAACTCTTCAACAAATACCTCAGAAAATGCAGAAGTGCTAGCAAAACCACTCTCGATCTCGAAAGTGGCATAACTCTAAAAGAAAGCACAATCACAAAAACATAAATATAAACAAAGGAAATTAAACCAAAAACTAAGATTTAATAAAATAAGGTATTAACGTGCTACCAAATGGTTCTTTGTTAAATAAAAAATTAAAACATAAAAAAAAATCATATTTTTAAATATTAGATTGTCTCTTGTCCTCAAATGTTCACGTCATATTTCAAGTAGATTCATCTCGCACTTCAAAAGCTATTGAGAGGTGCGGGAGGAAGGGGGGTTGGAACTCGGAGACCAACTGATCTGATTGAGTCTCACTAAAAATGCACCCTACTTTTTATAACTATATCCATGACATTAAAAGTAAAAGAAAATTATAAGTATAATTAAAATGGCTGGGACATGTTTTGAGACAAGATAATCCTATAGAGAGGGTCCTAAGCGAAGGTAGAAGAAGAACTCCCAATAATTTTATTACACAAACATAGAGCTTTAAAAGTTAGAGGTTTTGTGGAACTGAAGAGGATGGCGAAGGATAGAAGCAGATGACGGAACATGTCATGGACCTCATCCTAACCAGTCTTCGGTTTCATGACATAAAGGAAACATAAATGACCCTATTTCCTTTTTGAGAACATAAATGTCTTCTTAGTAATTAAATAGGAAACCAGAGAAACTCAAACCGGAAGGGAAGATATTTACGGCGGAAGTACTACACGCTCCACCGTATCTCAACAAGATAAAACATTGGTGAGGTCTTTGAGGTTTCAATACAAATTGGTGGACATGTGATTTTAATACCACAAAGAACAATGTTTTACCTGGTTAGGTTTGATGGCGAATGTAGCACTTCCACTGGAAGTAATTTTTCAAAAGGCCCAAAGAAATATGTGGGCCCGGTAGCCAAGTGGTAAGGGCGCTTGGCTACGGGTTGAAGGAGGCAGGTTCAATCCCCAGCCTCGGCGGTGGGCAGGTATTTTTCCACACTATCCTTCCTCCAATCGGGTCCTAGGGTCTACCCAGCCCTTTGTAGAATTGGTTTACTTCCCCGAGGGTACAGGTGGGCGAACCTTGGACTTGCCACCTGTCCTCCTCTAAGTCTGCCGGGCAAAGAAACGTTTGAAGGTTACCTGAAGCACACCGATGGGCCACGGTTGGTTCCTGTAGGATACACCTAAGCTAATCAAAGAAATGTATATCATGTATACTTACATACTTCCGGGATAGAAAATAAACTGTGTGTTCACTCTGGTGAGTGTACTGCCACAAGAAGATATCACTGACTGCAACGGACGCAAGTCTGTGGTGAAGGTTCTTAAATCCACAAATTCTAATTCTCGCTGAGTTATCAGGAATTCAATAAAAGCATTAGTGATGCCTTCCTTGTAATAACTAGAGCTGTAATGGGGATCCATGTAGCCAATAATAGTCAGTTCCTTAAGCTGACATCGAGTATCTGCGAGTCTAAGGTTCCAAAAAAAGACAAAAAAGAAAAGTTAAAATAGAAGCAATCTCCTAGTTCTGCGAGAGAGGACAAAATGGTAACAAGAAATTCAAGAATTTAAAGTATACTTTCCTTACAATGTTATTTCTTAACATTCAATTTAACATTTTTTTTTTTTTATTTTTTAAATTCGTGAAAATGACAAAACGAAAAGCCTACATTTATTTATATATAACTTATATCTAGTGATTATAAACAGTATATATTTCCCATTTTCTGGAAAAAGTGAATTAAATGGGTTTATTTACTTCTCTAAACCTTATTAATTTTGATCATATCAAACCACAATAACATTTAACATTCATTGCTTCTGACATTGGTTTCTCTCAACTAGCGTGGCATGTATTTGAGCTTATAGTGTTCAAGCGTGGGGGTGAGATGAGAGGGTAGTATCGATGCGTTGCAAGACCTCCCTCAGCCCCTTGCATGACACTACTTATATAACATTTTAGCCTGCCAGCATGCGGCTGGACAATTTTATTTTAGGAAAATTTTGTCCGAATTATGCGAAGTCCGAGATATTGAGGTCCGAGTGTCCATTGAATATTTAAATTAATTATCCCAGTGGCAAAGGCATGCCTTGTTAGTAAAATCTATAATTACGGTAATAATAATAAAAAAGTTCACAACGAGATTGGTATGTAAAGAAACTTATTACAAAAATATGAGAAATGAAAGAAAAGAATTATAATTGCTTTTATAAGTTATTTTGTAAGGTGCTGTATTGTTCAATTCTTTCTTTTTTTCGTTTGAGTTTCTAATAGCTAATTAGACTATAGAAAGATTGAAGAAAACACATGCGCCATAAGATAACATTGAAGTCTTGAAATTTTGTGTAAATGTTCGCTCAGTTTTTAAAAAACAAAACAAAACAAAAACAAATTAAAAATAGCCTACCTTATATAAGCACGAACTAGATATGAATTAGACATGAGTCAAACCACAATGTTTCCGACCTTCTACTGTATAAGGTCCATTTTCAAAATGTTTTCAAAATGTAACAACGTCAGTACTGAACGAAGTTTACATTAGTCTTTATTTCTCACACTTGAAAATGTACACTTGTTTGTGCTTATATAAGGTAGGCTATTTTTAATTTGAATTCAGCACGGTTTTCGGTAAATAAAAACAAAAGCAACTATCCAATATTTAATCGCTGTACTGATTTGGTATCATAACTCTCACAGGAATCTAATGTTTATAATGCTCTCTTATAGAACATGGAGTTAAAAAAAAAAGTTTCTAAAATTCAAACTTTTTTGGAAATACGCATGCCTATCCATTAGTTTTGATCAGCTTTGAAAATTTAAAAGTAGACCTAATTGTAGTTTATAACAAGAAAGATCTCTATTGAGTTTGGTATATGTTGAACCAAGGAGCTGAAGGGCAATAAACTGTCTGTTCATTGTCTGTCCGTCTGTGATCAAAAGCTGAAACTTTCGTAGATAGCATAGATGCTTATAAAGAAGATCTACTTTAATTTCTGTAAAATTCAGAACAATAGATAAGGATCTAAGGATCTAAAACCGTCAACATAAATTAATGATCAACATGTTGTTTTTTTTTTGTTTGTTTTTTTTTTAGCAATTTTTTTGGGGATCTTACCATGCTGGAATTCGAAAGTTGCTATGCCAACAGCATCTTATTCAATCTAATGGAGTCAACCGATGCAGGATATCTTCTTTATATTCAACAATTTCCATTAATCTACTACATTATCTTCGTATTGTAGATGTAACAGATGGAATATTTTTAACTTAATCTCTTCGATCATTTGATTCAGTGTCTGAAAGAATCAAGAAAAATGTTTTGCATTCTTTTAATATGCTCTACTGATTGCTTTAAAGCTCATTTTTAAAATCGACTTAAACGAATCTTTCAAATTTATTTGTTTTCTTGTATCTATATGCGTCCCTTACAAACGCAAATTATCTCTTTCATTACTACTGATGATTGAAAACTGAATGGTAACGAGTGAATGACATAATCTTTACACAATATTAACTTCCCTAAAACTCAAATTTGGTATTCCAGTTACCTATTTACGGGTGTCATTCCAGTTTCTTAATTAAGTGAAAATAAATAGAAAGTATTTAATTGTAAATTAGGGTCGCGCGGTTGGCGATGTCGCTAAGACACTGGCCTCTCACCTCTGAGTCCCGGGTTCGGTTCTGATGTGGGTTTCGTTGATGGTGTGGCGATCCGCGCTGGGCAGATTTTCCCGGGGTTCTCCTATTTCCCCTGCATTTCTCACACCATCCTTTCTCAGTCTTTCTCTCGGCCTGTCCTTTCTGTCTTTCTGTCCTTCTTTCCGTGGGATAGTACAACAGATCTTTCAGGTCGACGTGCTCGGCAGTCATGCCACCCACTCTCAATTAATCTAATCTAATTGTAAATTTCGGAAATGTGTGATAGGAACCCCAGCAGAATAATATAAAAGATTACTTGCGTCTTTTTATACCCATCTGTTATGTAGGCTACCAAGAAAAAGTGTTAGAATGCAGTTTTCGGAATGCCTGATATAGTCTTGTCCGGCCGTTCATATGAGATCAAGGTAACTAAAGACCAATTTCTCCTTGTAGCTGAAACTTTAGTAGAAAGTTCAAATCTTGTAAGAAGATCCACATCAATTTTGTACGTATAGATGGTAGATAAGGATTCAGAATAAAAACCCACGAAAATATTAGGTTGCATTGCAATACCATGCTATGTAAAAATTAAAAAAATTACAGTTCACCTCCCTTTAAATATATTCTTTTCTTTTTCAGTTTATTTTTGAACTGTTTGATATTTCGTATTCATAGTTTGCGGTACATATCAAGGGATATCGTTGCAAGCTGATTTCAACGAATTTCTATACATTATTTTAGAATAAAACCCCGATGTAATTACATGAAAAAGTAGATTTGTAATATTTGGTAGCATACTAAAGATCCTTTCTCTTTTCTATGAAATTTTCTCATTTCTTTACTAATAAAACTGAAGTTAAATACACCAATAGCAACTTTTGTAATTTAACATGATTCCTTAATTCTGTATTTCTTGAGATTGCTTAAAACTTTCACTAAATTAACTGAATTATTCGCAAAAATATGTTAACAGCGAATCTACTTGTATTGACTGGCCCGAACTGAACTGAAATGTGGGAACCATGAATAACCTTAGTATTGTAGCTATTCCATATAAGTGAGGTAAACTTGGTTGGACATTGGACTGTAAATGTAGAAGAGAATATAAGCACCGCATCTTTATATTTGTTATTTTCTATGTTTTTGAATCGATCCCAGACAAGGTACTAATTTGAAACGAAGCAATAGTTTTCCTCTATTATTAGATGTAATTCATGGCACTAAATGATAATAACAGTTATTTATCACTTCCAAAAACATTAATTTTCATTCTCTGCATACAAATACAGAGAATGTTTTAAATTATCACATCCAAAAACATTAATTAGGAAAATAGTAAAGTAAATAATTTTTCATAATTATTTGAAATATTTCTATTTCGAAATAAATGTAATTATACTGAATTTCTAAAAATTTATAAACATTCTATTTATTTACAGACATTATCACATAAACATATTTATTTCCTTTTTGTTGGTGTTATCCAATACAAATTTTCTTTTACATTCTTTATGCAATATACTTAATAAGCTCAATCAGTATAAACAAAAAAAAATAACATAATTAATAAATTTAAAAACAATTAAAAATTACTGAAATTTCGACAAATAAATATAACATAAAAATGGCCTTATAATTTTTCCTGATGTCCTGTGTGCATGATTTGCTGTTTGAAGAAGGAGGGATAGTTAACGACCACCCACTGCACTGACCCCATCTATAAAGGACAAAAGAAAAAGGTGAGAAATCATAAAACTTATTTAAACATAAGTTTAGTCTCAAGTTGTTAAATTAATCTGCTTTTACAATTTCCTCTTTACTCTAATTTCTTTGTTCGAAATATTTTAAAATAGATTACATGTACTCCCAGCCATAATGTTTTGAGCCTGAAGCGTCTTTAGCATTAGCCTACTAAAAAAAATTTTTGGCCAGCCTGTGTACATGTAACAAATTTTTATTTTTCTTGAATTTTGGTGAAGGAGGAGGAATCAATATCGAAATAATCTGTGATTATGAAGTTAAGAGTTGGTTCGTTAATAAGAATCATATTTAGAGTCGACAGAATCTGTTCAATTGTTTTGCATGAAGCGCATACAAATACAGAGAATGTTTTAAAACAACTTAATATCGCAAATAATGCAGAAATGTTCTATTAACTTATTTGTCTGACAAATCTGTCTTGACGAACGAGACTTCTTGAGATTCACGGGATGCCTGAGATCTTGAAACCTCTGAAAGAGGCTAAAGTCAAGAAATGTAGAAGTGTAACTGTCTTATCAATAGGAATATGCTACATGATGAATTTATTGTTTGACTGTTTTCAGTGTTATGAAAAGTAGACTAAATTAAAGCAAATGCCTCGTTTACAAATTAAAATGAAATGGAATTGAATGTTTCAAGCACATTTTATCGTATTTTATTTTATGTTTTTCGTGATTAGCAATTGAAATCACAGTTATTTCATTTGTGTTTGTGACTATTTGAAATTCATTAATGTAATGTTGAATTTTAAATTTTGAATGATTGTCTTACAGGAGAATATAAATACTTTCATATGTTTTTGATTTTTTTTACTTTATAAATTATTTCGCTGTTATCTTCATCATTTTCCGAAACAGAATGTTCTCCTGTATGACAAGGTTCCACTCTTTCATCTGTTATTCCGTCACGGATCCAATATTCGTCTGCAAGTTTATCTACATTCCTGACTGCATTTTCCAGTTGACAGCAGTCACGTTATTAAGGGCTTCCTCCCATATCTTACGAATACTGTCTTTGTTAAACTTATTATTAATACAGTTTCTCCTTTCAAAAATTTGCTTGCACTGAGCCCTAATGAACTTAATCGGATTTAAATCGCAATGATAGGGAGGTAAAACATTGTGGCCATTGATATCTCACAAGAGTATCAATCACATATATCTTCGTGGCAGGATTTCGTACATGTTGCAGTAATTCGCACTTCATCATTGCGATAGACAATCCGATGGCGTTCAACTAGACTGCAATATCATCTTTCCGCTTATTCGTCGCAGGGGCTTTATCTAATTGTACGCTATGATATGACACATTGTCCTCTATCACAACGCTGTGCAAAGGAAGATTTGGTAGAAGCTATAGATTCAAACCACGATTTAAAATTTTCATCGTCATTTCATGGTGATGATCTCCATTTTTACCCGATTTGAACATTAATGAGGCGTTCGGAATAAATCCTTTCTCACATCCTGCATGAACGACAATTAAGTGTGGTTGAGGCTTTTGATTCACTTTGCGAGTGGATACTGCCGTTCCATCCTGCCAGCTTTTTGTTTTGAAATTGCTACATGTGAAGCACTGTCTCATCCAGCCAAACAATTGGTCTACCTTCAGCTCTGTAAGTGCGATACGTTTTCAAAAAAACTCGTCGTCTGAGCACAATATCATCACGTTGGCATAAGACGATACCGTTGTCGCATCTCCATGTATATCCAATTTTATACAATATAACACGAAGAGATTCCTTGGCTCCTTTGAAATCAATTATAGTCTTAACAACTTCAAACAAAAATTGCTAAAGTAGGAGTATAAAGCTAAGGTGGATGCAGCCGCGAATAAGGCATCGGTCAAAATCGTCTACATGAGGAACAGGGCTTGCTCGTGGTCGCTTCTTTTCCAGAGTCAATAAGCCTTCTTTCTGGCGTTCTTTGCTTTGTCGATGTATCCTGGTGATGGAGGCCTTGGATTCACCTGTTGCTGCAGCTACTCTGTCTTGAATTCTTTCTAGAAATCCTCCATTAACTAATTCCCTCCGAAAATACTCCTCTATTTGCAATATAATTTTGCATGCGCGGGTTTGTAAAATAGTGTGTGTCGACATTTTGCGAGAAGCCTCGGAAAAAGGCTGTTGTGTCGGACTTTACGTGAATCTCAAGAAATCTAATTCGTCACGACTGATCTGTCAGACTATAACCTCTCTAAGCAATGGCTCCTGTTTTCAGTGACAGCTATGTAAAGTCCTCATCACATTTGAGTAATTATCAAATGACAATTGCTAATATAACAGGAACGCCTTTAATAAATCTTGTAAGCACAAAAGGAACAAAAAAAAAGGGGGGGGGGGTGACCAAACAGATGAAGTTGCAAGGCCTTACTCTCGTCGGCATTTCACTAATAGTTATCCATTTGATAAAGGACTACTATACCAAAGGGTTACTCTACCTTATCGTAGTACAGAATAAATCCTAAAATAAGTCGTAGAGCTAACAGTGATAGCTACATCGTAATATCTTCATAAAATTGAATTTTTAATCCAATTAAAAAAAACTATTAAATAAACTTCTGCAATTTTTTTTTAAAAAAAAAGGCTTGCAAAAAGACTTAAAATTATTACATTTAATAGTATTATAATTGAACCAATTATATGAATATTTAAAATTCATATCTAAAGCAGTTACATACTATTTGATCTTTATAAATTATTCTTTCTTTATTTCATTTTTAATCGTCTATGTAATGGTAAATTTAATTAATAAATATAAAATTTATTACCTCTAAATGCCCCTTCTGGAGCCAAGTGTCTTGCTTTATTAGCATCTCGAAATGAACCATCTACTGATCCTGGAATGTCCTCCTCTCCTCCTTGAGGTCTTGCTTCAGCTGCGATTCCCAAAAGCAGAAAAACAGCGAAAATGACAAAAGCCTTATTCATTTTGTCTGATAAAAGATTGGAACTAAAAGGAACAAACAAACGTCAATAATTAAATGAAGAAATTCATTATAGGCATCTATCGGTCTTTAATTTTGAATCGTTTTACTCATTTGGATGAATTCGGTAGACAAGTGGTAATGACGTTTGACTACAGGACCTGGAGGAACCGACCTCAGTGGAGTTCAAGAATTTTTCCACGATGCATAAATCTCCTTTCGCCTTCTAGGGTATCGGGATTAAAGACGGGTGCATTGAAGCCCTCCCACTGGTCCGGAAACCTTATCTCCCGCGATCCCAAGGGCCTGTAGTGGAAGTAATGTAACTTTTTACTGATAAGTAATAAATTGGTCTTCAAAGACATGAGCAAAAATAAATGGTTTTCCTCTTGTTTGCTTTTGTTTTAAGTTTTGTAAAAATGATTAACAGATTTTGAATCGATTAATTACTTCGATTTTTCGTTTGTAACAATCCTTACGTTGTATCAGAGAGTTAAAAAGAATGTTTTTTCAATGCATTTAAAAATGCTTGTAAATAAGCAAGGAAACTCTTTTTCCTTCAAGTAAGAATTTAAGAAAAAAGCTTGGGTCATTTGATTGAAGTATCATATTTATTAACCAGCCAAACTCCACCGATGACAGGCTCAGAAGGTGTGAGGGGTTAGCTTTCCCGGGACTCGCTCCCGAGAGCGGAATTTCCTCGAAGAAATCCCAACCAATAAAATTATATAAAAATTCCTTGTCATGCTATCGGAATAGGAACAAAAGGAATTTAAATATGGTATTAAATAAAGCCCAAAAGTCATGTATTTAAAATGAAAACAAATTTCACGTGCCCGGTCCATCCCAGTCTCTTCCCGGTATCATATTTATTATGCAATATATTGATCCAAACTATCAAAATACGTAACCCTGAAACTTCAATTCTTACATAACTTTAATATCAGACACCTAATAAAAAGATCCCTATGGATTTTGATACTTTTACTAAACTAGTAAAAAGCCGGGCTTTGAGTAGACTCGCGCTCTGTTAAATTCACTTCCGAAAATGTACATAATAAATATATAAGTTATACATGTTAAGATTGAAGGCATTTAAAAGTGGCTAATACTACGACGCTGTAGGATTGTTAGAAATTACAAATTTTTGTTTCAGTTTCAGAACTAATGGTGCTTTTGCTATGACCTTTCATATGGCTTTTCCAAGTTTTTAAAAATAAATAATTCTTGTAACATTTACAGTTTTGTTAAAAATGTAATTGTGCACTTCTACATCGATTTTTACATGGGTACGCAAAATTTCATTATCTCCAGCTACTGTAGATTTTGAATAAAACGGTTCGCAAAATGTGATCTAGATGGGAATGGAGAGATTCTCTTCGCTCGTCTTATAAACAGTAGTGGATCAAGAATTCCCCCGGTATATTGCCATAACCATATCATTTCGAAAAACTGTTGTTTTTTAGAAAGCTGAATCATTATTGGTTGATTGATAATATTATTCAAAGGTAGCTTGGTGTTCACTTTAATGCACATTCTTCCCAATTCCTCAAGATTAAAATGAGTTCCGAGAAACAGATGACAGTCGTGGTGTCAACAATAGCCTCAGAGGTTTCAATAAATGAAATTGTATAATTAGCGAAAATCAATAAGAAAATGCTAAAAAATAAAGTCTACTGTTTTTACTTGATTTTTCTGATTTTTTTTTCATTTTTTTCTAACAATCTATATAACTAAAATCTTTTATTTCTCTGTGTGTCTGTCTGTCTGTCCGGCGCAGTTTTGTGTGAGAATGAAAAATAGAAACAAGTTTTACAGTGAAACATCCGCGACAGGAATCGAACCTGCAAACTTCCAATCCGAAGTTAGACATCTTATCCATTAGGCCATGGCGAACTACAACTCTCTTAATATTGCTTTTTTGACTTATCTGTAAAAACGGAACTGACTTTGACTAAAAAGTAACAATTTGTAATAAAAAAGAAAGTTAAAAAAGAAAGAAACAGTACTTCATTAGGTAAAATACTGAGAAATCACTATTTGAAACTTAAAAACCACTGAAAAGTATCAATTGGAATGAAAAAAAGTCAAGAAATAAAGAAGCAGTATTTCCATTAAGTAGAATACTGAAAAATAACTATTTATAACTCAAAAACGACTGTAAAGTATCAATGGAAATAAAAAAAAAAGATTCAAGAAAGAAAGAAGCACTATTTCTATTAAGTAGAATACTGAAAACTCACTATTTGTACCTCAAAAGCCACTGAAAAGTGTATCTATATTAATAAAATCATTTATTTCTCTGTCTGTCTGCTGCAATTATTGTAATTTACAAAAATAAAAAGAATTTCTACAAGTTATCTATTGGAATCCAACATGCAACCTTCTGCTCCGAAGTTAGACGTCTTAGGCATTAGACCACAAGGATTACATTCTAATATCTATAAAAAATAAAAATATATCACAGATATATGATTCACACGCTGATTCTAAAAGCAGTCGTGGATGAGAGAATATAGACATCAAAAATTAAAATAAAAAAAAAAACTTTAATAAAATTTTAGTTTTATTTTACTTGATGTAATTTGTGTGTGTGTTTTTTTTAATAAATACAAATTGTTTTCCGAGGCTTCCGGAGCGAAGCGACGGGTAGCCGACTAATATTTTACAAAATCTTACTCTAAACAGAATGCAGCATTGTGCCGACTTTCTGCCAAATTCTTAGCACACCTGAGTAGAACGACACTGACATTGTTTTATGAAGAAGTAGATTAGATTAAATATTTAAATTGATTTACTTCCTTCCAAAAATACAATTAGTTGTAATATAAAATTGACTAAGGTAGGTGACCTAAAGATGGCCAGAGTGCACAAGGTGGCCATCTGCTTGTACAATATAGTAATACACAAAATAGTCGGTATATGTCACCTGCTACTCGACAGCTGTCGCACTCTAGCGCTGGCTACTGAAAACTAAGCCATTTCGACGAAACGTCGGCCATTACTGAGAAGACATTTGTTTTTGAGCATCGTTGTTCTTACTTTCCGGTAAGTAATAAATTTAATTTAATTTAATTTAATTAAATCGTATTAAATGCAAGTTGTTGTATATTTTATTAAAGTTCGGTCACCATTCATTCAGGACGTATTGTCACAGTTTAAGAATTTCATGGTAAAGACATTGTTTATTTTTGAAAACAATGTGCTGAGATGTGAACACAAGGTGGCCCGCCAACCTGACCACCTTGGGAACGGACAAAATAATTGACATGCTACTGTGCACCTAATATTTAGATATGTCCACGAGGAGTATGAAGGACTTACAAAAGGGTACAAAATCAAAAAAAGTGTACTTTTTGCATTGACGCAGATTGCAAGACTTTCACAAGACAAAAGAATCAAAAATTTTGTGTACTTTTTGAAAGACAAAAGTATTTTGTATATTTCCTCTATATTTTGTATGCATATTTAGCATTAGGACTTTAGGCATGTAAAACTAGAAGCTTATAGAATACTGAATTTAGTCATAAAGTGTTAAGTGTCCTTTCAACCCCTGGAAAATATAATTTTTAACAAAATAAATATGTGTGCCACCTTAGGTTCACCTGCTCCGAAGGTGATCCGGAACTAACTTTTTAATAAAATAACTGAAAAACAAACTAAATAAGTTTTAAGAAAAACAATATCAATGTGTCTTGTTTAGAGAAGATACAGGGTGATGACCCACAAGATTTTTTTTTTATATTGCCGGAACCGTTAAATTATAAAAAATCAGCAAAGATTAACTATGGCCATCTTTGGGTCACCTACCTTAGACAAAAGAAAGCATTGTCTAAATCAGATGAAGAAGTGAAGAAATGAGAGATGCTACATGTGAGATTATAGTTTTTGTTGGATATTTCAATATTCCAACTAAAAATTTAATAATATCATCAACTGAAAAGTAAGTAATGGGAGAAGATTTTAAAACTCTGAGATAGCAAGAGACATAACTGAAAAAAGTAAATTGAGAATGTTAAAAAAAATAATTACATTAAAAAAGGCATAATAACAGTCAAAAATAACAAAAAACAAGGTAATTAATGCTTTTATGGGGCCAATTTTATAAACACAATTTTTAGCGAGACCGTTCTTTACGCTTTGCATCAGCATTTCATTTTTCCGCACGTTGCCATAATCACATATATAATGCAGCTCTACAACCATCACAACAATGACACTGTACGCAACAATTTCGACTTTTGCATTAGCAACATTCACATTCATAATAATAAGGAACTTAAAACAATACCAGGTTTATTGGTTTTTAACAACCCATTATTAGCAAAACACTTATTACAGCTCGCCTGAAAAACCGCTAGGGAACCGCTATTGTCTGGATTTCACACTCTGTAGCGGCCGAACGGTTAAAAATATTCGAATAAAACCTTCACCATTGTGTTCAGCATCAAAAGGGTGGTGACCACGTGCAGAAAATCAGACGTCTATGACCACTCCATGAGCCCCCACCCCCCCAACGCCGTACATAGTGTGACAGACAGACAGGATAAAAGCAATAGCGGTCCCCTAGCGGTTTTACAGGCAAGTTGAGGCCGCTAAAAAAATTTCCGAAAATTTTGTTAACTTTAATATTTGCTATGGAATTTGGTCATTTTGAAAGAAATAAAAAAAATATTTTTCACATCTTCTATGTTACCTTTTCTGAAAGTTTGGAGCAATTCGCAGTGATTTAAAAATTTCTTCTTCAATATAATATTTTTTTTATAAAGTGATCACAAATTTTTATATACATGCATATGATGAAAACAAGAAAATTATAAAAAAAAGACAAATTATAATAAAAACAAGGGACAGAAAAGAAGATGCAGCTCACCTGACAGTTGTAGTATCAGTTTCTCGAATCTCGTTGGAACTGTGCTTTTCGGTAGTAATCCTCTCCCTTAAATACTTGGTTACTGGTATTGAGAGGCAAAAGCCTGTTCACATTGCATCACCTGTTTGAAATTCTATTGGCTTGTTTGGATATTGTTATTCAAATCCTGTTGATGATTGAGGATGTTATAAATTCGTTGTATTCTTTGGAATAGGTTATATTGTCACAGCGTTGTTTAGAAATAATTATTTTTTTATTATTTTCTTATTTTATTGTACTGAAAAAGAAAAATAATAACAGCATGTTGTGATTACAGAGTGTAACTACACGGGAATATTCTGATTGGCTGAATCATGGATTTATTTTCATTGGTGAAAACCGCCATGAATAATTTGTTGATGTAGTTACTGAACAAGTGCGTGCTGAGGTAGAGGGAATAAGCTTTCTAAATGTTCATTAAAATCAAACAATCCCCTAATAACCCTATTAGTCCCAAAATATTCTAGAATCAATCCGTGTAGAACATGCGAACCAAGTAAAAGAACGTCCTCAAACATATTGTAATTAAAATTACACGTTCTTTTGTTGAATTCAGATCCAAATACAGCATTTTATTTAATGATAAACAGTAAATATTTCGGCTCAGATGTTCTTTGCTCTTGCGCTCTGCTATTCATGAACTTACAGCTGTTTTACGGTGGTCTTTTAGAGTAAGACAATGGAATAATATTCTGTTCAAAAAAAACTTTTCAATCTTGATTTGTGAATGATATACTCCGCAATTTTCATCGTTGATTGTCAGATTAACGATAATTTTTGGATGGCAGAAACTACCCCATCAAAAGCGTAAATGTTTCATTTTAAGACAGAAAAATTATATTTAAATTTTTGGCAAATCTATTTCGGAAAGAAACAACAATTTCATTCTGTCCTGATTCTCTTCAGAATTCTCAACAGACGTGTGTGTTATAATTTGTCACAGCCATGTAGAAAATAGAATCCGGACAGACAGTGTCCTGCTTAGGAGTTCTTTTTTTTTTATACTCAAGTCTTTAAAAAAAATCGCGCAGAAAAGAAATGACCTTTTGGAAAATACCCCTTTCTGTAATTAACAGTAATGTAGGGAATTAAAGATACTGAAAATTCTTACAAATCTTCTTCTATCTTACAATTTTTTTATTTATTTCAGAGTCGACCTCTTGACAATACATTTTTCATCACTTTCTTGACGATTCATGATTGACAGAAAATGCACTGCGCAGGGAATCATTTCAGAGATAAGTTTAATAATTCATCTATTATCATTATTATTTGTAGCACAAGTAGATTAAAATTGATTTAGTCATTGTTATTTAAGAAATGGCGTTTTCATTTTGAAATAAAATTAATTATAATAGAATTGAAAGTACTGAGAACATGTAATTCAACCTTCATTCTATTCATGTTTAAAAATATATTTATTAATTGAGATCAATAATAATTCTGATCAATCGTTAGATCAATAATAATTTCAGATAATAATTTAGAAAAAAAGAGACTTTAATTAAAAATTCGTACGACAATTTACGAACATTTAATTCGTACGACATTTAATGTATTTGAAGTCGTTACTTTGGAAATAACTTAAAATCTTTTAAGCTTTTTAAACAACGGGCAATATTAAACTCGTTTTAAATACATATTATAAAATCAAATGATAAGATTCAGTAGAAGACAATTGATCTCACAATGCATTGAGTAGTTTTGAACCTCCGTTTATGCAATTTTTATTTTGATGTTATTGATTACATAAATTTTGACATAAAATTACATGTACGTTTTGACTGAATTTTTAGAAATGCAATTAGCAATGCTGTAATTGTCTTCTCAGCTCATTTTTTATTTAAAAAAACATAATCTGAAATTGGTCTAGAAGTTAAATGTGAAAATTAATGCTAAAAATGTCTGCCTTTATAATTTACATTTTCCTTGTCTGATTTAGATTAAATATTAAAAAAAATTGAATATTTATTTGTTTATATTGGTTTAAAGAAGCATATTGGATTATCCTTTGTATTCAAAAATGTATAACTTTCTGGAATACATTTAGAAGCAAATAACTAAATGCAAGAAATTTTGGATAAGACTGAAAATGAACTAAAGAAAAATATCTACTTTTAAAAAGCCAGATGGATTTATGAGCGAAAATATTCATAATAGAATGTAGTAATAATAATGATTATGATGATTGTGATAATGAAATTGAATCAATAAATTAATTTCACAGATTGTTTATATGCTATTCGTTTTCTTTTAAAGAAGGCTTATTAAAGTCGAAATTTTAAGTTTCTTTAGTTTTGATTAACACATATTAGAAAGTCAAAGCCTCAAATGCTCCAGATTTGTTTAAAATTCATTAAAATATTAAATGCGTGTTAGTCAAAATGTAAGAATTTAAAGTTTCAACGTATATAAGTCTTATACGAAATCATCAAAGACACATTAAATTAATGAAACTCAAAACTTCTTTTATTTCTTCAAATATCACCAATGCGATATTTCAAAAATACAGAGCGGATTTTCTTTTTCAAGCATTAAATAAAAATACATTAAGGGAAAAAGAAACAACTTCCTTCTTTCCCCAAAACAGAAAATAAATGACAATCAGAATTTTAGATTCTACATTAACAATACAAAAGTGACACGCTCATCGTAAAAAGTTTAAAGCGTGCAGCGTAATTCCAATAAAATTTGACATGTAAAATTTAAATATCCAAGTTTTTGAATAAATTTCTAAACTTTTTGTTTTTTAATATCTATTTTTTTTATTTTTAAGGCAATGTTAAATTAAA
>JAFIDM010010028.1:58363062-58374984 GCA_023159025.1 Thereuonema tuberculata | reverse complement strand
TTTTTTAATATCTATTTTTTTTATTTTTAAGGCAATGTTAAATTAAAATATTTTTAAGCAAAAATTCAAATTCTTATTTTTGAAGTTATATTCCAACTTCTTATCTTTGAAGCAAAATAAAATTTTGATCTTCATAATTCACTATCACAATTTCTCTTACTCCTGAAGCGATTTCCAAAGTTCATATTTTTATTACCATCGAAATTATTAAGTAAATGTCTAATCTTGGAAGCAATGTCTAAATTTACTTAAATTAAAATATTTTTAAGCAATAAATTCAATTTAGAAATAAAAATTCAATGACAATCACAACTTTAGATTCTAAATTAAAAATACAAAAGTGACACGCTCATCATAAAATGCTTAAAGCGTGCAGCATTATTATAATAAAATTTGAAATTTAAATTTAAATATCCAAGTTTTTGAATAAAATTCTAAACTTTTTATTTTCTAATATCTAATTTTCTTTATTTCTGAGGCAATGTCCAACTCTCTGACTCCTGAAGTGATTTCCAAAATTCTCATTTTGATCACCATCCAAATCATTAAGTAAATGTCTAATCTTCGAAGCAATGTCTAAATTTACTTAAATTAAAATATTTTTAGGCAAAAATTCAAATTTCTTATCTTATTTCTTGCCGGAACGGGTGCAACTGTTGAAAATGTAGAGTCTAAATTCATTGCCAAGTGTTCTGCTTTGTATCCAATATCCAATCATATCTAATGATATCAGGCTGAACAGTTTATTAAGTTTAATTGATTTGTCATTCGTTAAACATAATAATTTGTCAAGTATTATAATGTCTTTAAAAACCTACATGGTTTATTAAGCCTAGATCTTTAAGAATGCATACAGCATTTAATTGAGTAGCAATTACAGTGGAAATCATTAATGTGCGGCATTTTTATTTTTCATTTTTAAAAAATAAAACCTAAAACTAAGAAAGTTTAAACGTCAAGTATTATTAATAGTATTACGGAATTACTAATAATAAATCGAGCACTGAGTAGTTTTGAGTAAAACTTTGAGTATTTTTCTCCCCATTCTTCCCCTCCTTGAAGTCTTCCTTCAATCGTGCTACCCAGCAGTAAAAGCAAAATTTAAATGACAAAAACTTTCTTTATTTATCGGATGAAAGATTGAAACTAAACAACAATAAACAAAAATCAACAATTAAATGAAGATATTCCTTGGAGAAATTCTAATAATATATTTTAAAAAAGGTCCAGAAACACGCAAAATATTTAAATTTAAAATTAAGCAGTTTCGATTGTCCTTTCTGTAGTCTTCTTCAAGCGTTTGAAGTTGAAGAAGATTGGCGAAAGGGCAGTCGAAAACTGTTCGCGCGTTAATTTTAATGTTTTAAATATTTCGTGTATTCTGGACTTTTATGTTTAATATACTGGGTGATAACTAAACTATAGCGAAGTAGACAATGCAATAGAGTCCACAAAAACAGAGAACCAGGATTATCAGCGGCCTGCGAAAAGCAAGAGCTTGTTATTTGTGAAAAATAATTAAGGTTTCGAATAACTGTTTTCTGTTGGTTGATGTGTATTTAAGACTTAAAATAAACTTAAAAACAATATTTAAAGTGTGATGCTTCACTATTCAATGGAATATTTTTTCTATCTATTGTACCATTTGTCTGTCTGTACGGACATCAGCCTTAAACGACTATACGGATTTTCACCAAATTTCGTAAGGAGCGTATTGAGGGATCAATTTAAAATTAGAGCGCGATCATTTTGGTCTTCACCCCCCATCGTAGCTCTCAAAATGGATCTCCCAGCGTTTCATTCTCATTCTCAACTAACGATTGTGCTCTTGCGATGTACATGGAATTGTCGGAGGAGGGATCCTTCCTAAATTTCGTAGGCAACTGCCGTAGGACAATGATAACGGAACGACTGTGATGATATTCGAGAGTGCAATACGCCTTCTCCCTACCGATTTGCGATTAATGACACATGCAGCAAGTGCCACTGAATATCTAACATGTTAAGTTTTCTTACACAATATACATGGTGTCGTGTGGTAATTTTTTACAACCCAGACAATCATTTTGAATAACCTTGTATATCCATTGCAAGGGGGAGTATGCACGCAGCTTTTCAGAGCTAGGGATTCAGTTTTGATAGATAAGGGGAACACTGGAAATTTTCCCTCGAATAAATACATACTGGATAACACACAGAAAAAAATATATTTTATAGAGTTTGTCATGTAGGAAATCTGTTGTATTTTTCGTCAATTCACGCATGCGCATAACAGTAGATTGACTTAGTAGTCGCCATACTTCACATTTAAGATTAACCCCAATTATCTGGGGGCACGGCAGTGCCCCCGCAAAGACGAGCCGAGGGCAGGAAGGGCACTACGTTCCTTTTCTGGAAGCGTTTCGTCGTATTTTCGAACCCTCATAGCTTCGGCCTGGATAATACTAGAGAGCTCAATTTTCAGGATAAGATGCAGTTAGCAGACTAATGAAATACGCTAAGTTTCATTCATTAAGCTTTTATACTTTGGATTTTATTAATTCCTAAAATACTCGATTCCGTCACTGATTCATTGACTGACTGACTGGCTCATGATCATCAAAACCTCTGGGGTACTTCCTGAAGTCCTAGAAAGCTGAAATTTGGTATGCAGGCTAGGATTAGCATACAAAAAACAAAAAAAAATAAGAAATCCGTAACCTCCAACCCCTCATAAAGGGGAGGGGGGGGGTCTGGTTATGTATTATCTAATCCTCATAGCTTCGGCCTGGATAATCTAAAAACCCTACTTTCTTGGTCAAAAAGTATGCCTTGGCATACTCCATATCCTTTACATAACTCCATGGGATTGTCTGTGCGACAGCCATGAAACGGCCAAGCCATACTTTTTGACCAAGATATAGGGTTTTTATAGTTAGGGCTTGTAGAGTTAGGGGCTTGGCTCTACATGAGATCTCATATCTTTTTAACAGTAAAAGCGTTATGAGCATGTGAGTCTTGGCAACTTATTTTTCATGAAATGTTTTGGGTAGGATATTACTTTACTTATAGTATCTGTCTTAGTTATATCCTCAGCTATCCAATCCCTAGTGGGGATTGAGCATTCAGCGCTAACGGTTCAGTTTTTCAAGACTGGGTGAGGTGATCAAAATAATGACTTATTTGGACCCTAAATAATCGCCATACCAAATTTCAAATAAATCAGTTCAATTCTTTTAGCGAGGGATTTCAGGGGTCATTGTTGAGGGAAGTAAAGGTAAAAGATCAAAATAAGTGTACCTATGATTTAAGTGGGACCATAGTAAGCAATATACCAAATCATGCCCGTCAAATCTTTTTACAGACACACACAAAGAATAACGATATTTCAAGTAGAAAAGCCAGACTTCTTATGCGCAATCAAAAATTTAATTCTCAAAAATTTTCTACTTGGTCTATTGATATCTATTTACATTACCCCTTTATTTCATATTGTGCACGATTGGGAACAGAAATATTTTCCTTTACAGCACCTGTTCATATTGCTATGAATATACAGTTTTCTTTTGGGACCATACAATCAATTTAAACCATAAAAATACCAATAGGTGGCACCAGAAGTTATCCCCAAGCATTAGATGTCACCCTTCTTGTGTTTCACATGATGAATTAAAAGAACGTTTTCATGATAGAAAATCCTCAACTGAAAGGAATGTATTAACTCTGAAACAATACAAATGTTTTTTAAAGGAGTAAATATATTCATTTCATTGCTAGAGTCTTTAGATTACATTTACTCGATGATAAATGCAATGCTCCCAATTGGTAACTACATGCACTAGTTGTCAGCAATGTCAATTTATCCTTATTCAAAAAGTGTAGAATTCATGTCTTAATTCTCAAGTTATTTACTAAATATTTACAATAAACACTACTGATACATTTAGAAATAACATATTGCGTTATTTTATTTAATAAAATAATACAGAGATATTATAAATTGTTAGTGTTTTGAAAATCTATAAAATGTTTTAAGCAGAACTATTTCTCATGAAAAAGAAAACAGAAATGATATTACGATAATTAATTTTCAGACATTCCATTATTAGTAGCCCTAACCAAAAATAGAATCCGTACTGTTGCTACAATAAAACCGTATCATTTGTTTTATCATTGTGTGCTACTGAACCAAAACCGAAAGTCAAACATTTTTTTTAAGACTAAAAAATTCAAAAAACAAAGTAGATTGCCCCAACATTGTCAGCATTTTTAATAAACACAGCTATGGTGTTTATTTGCACCTCAGTTATTGGCTTATACCCAATAAAAGCTCGCAGTAAAAAATGATGGGCCTACTATAAAATCTTTTACTATGTTCGATGTCGTTGTCAATCCATGACTTGGATAAAGAGAAAGATGTAAAACGGAAGACTAAGGAAAAGTCTCGAATTGATTGTAATGTTCACTTATATTTTATATAAAAATGTAAATTGATTTCTATTGTACCACACATAATATCCATTATTTAGTTTTCCACTTGAACGAAATTTTAAGGAAAACGTCTCTTAACAACAGTGCTCTCCATTGGTACTTAATTTTTTTTAAATAATAAAATTAAAAAAAAATCGCAATTGAATAAGGTTTCATGTCTTTTGATTATATTTTTTGCAGTAATTATTCAGTTAAACCTTTTTTTCTGAATATTAAAAAAACTCATCCAATGTAGGGTTATTCCGTCAACGACTTAAAATTGTAGCTTGTTCAGTAACTTACCTGTTAAGGAACTTCTCAACTTTCCTTTTTACGAATTCGCTCTTGCACGTGTAGATAGGATGATAAGTGTCTTAACGTACTTCCCAAACCGAGCTGCGAACTTGAAAGCACAACGATCATGCAGCGCTGGAATTCTGCTATCGGTGTTGATTTCGAAGTTCTTTATTTTATTGGGAATTCCCAGGAAAAATACAGCCGCATTTCTCCACAGCAAAGGAGAATTGAAGCCTTGGGACCAGTTGTGGCAAACCAAACTAGCAGCATACCGATCGAAAACAGACAAATGTGAAAAAATTTCATTGATAATAATCTCAGGCAGTTGACTCCATCAGTGTCAGCCACTGTTATCATGATGTATCTGAATTGCTGTGTACAAAATGCAACTATCACTTTAAGTTGGAATTAAATGGTGGGAATACGATCTCAAAGGAAATCAATGTTTATTTAATGAAAATGAATTTAAAATATGAATAAACTATTTGTTCCGAATACACATTAAAAGTTATTGAGTCTAGATACCGGCCTTTATTCTGTGTTCTTTATAATAATGAATAACATAATCTTCTATTAATACCGAAAAGAACGGTGTCATGGAAAAACCAGTCAAAACATATTTTAGGAAGTATTAACGCGTCCGTTAAATTTACTGAACATCTGATAGCTGCAGTCTGTAAAGGCGCAGTTATTTGGACATACTATTGTGTCGTCCAGAAAGTTCGTGCCGAGTTTGAAGGAAAATTGAAATGCAGCACATTTAAATTTTGGTATGCATTTATTACATTATAGGTGCCATTCTGTTCCACAACGTTCCTCCATCGTTCAGGCAACGTGAAAATTCCGTCCTTCCAGAACCTCTCACGTTTTACGGCGAAAAACTTTTCTATATGTTTAATTTTTATCTCGACGAAGGAGTTGAATTTTTTTCCTTTAAGGGTATTTTCTAATGATCGAAATAGGTTGAAATCTGATGGTGCGAGGTCTGGTGAATATGGTGGATGGGGTACAATATCCAAACGAGCTCCAACAACTTTTGTTGAGTTGTCAAAGACATATGAGGCCTCGCATTGTCTTAATGAAACACGACGCCCTTCCGATTCGCTAATTCTGGACGTTTTTGTTGAATTGCGATCTTTAATACGTCTAATTGGAAGCAATATTTTTGAAATTAGCGTCTCGTTGTTTGGTAAACGCTCATAATGCAAGATTCCTTTCCAATCCCACTAGACACAGAGCATGTTCTTCTTAGATGAACTTTTCGGGTGGCTAAAGGTGGTTCCTTTTGCTTTCCCGAAAACGTTTTTCGCTTAACATTATTATCAATGATCCATTTTTCATCAACCGTCAATATTTGCTTCAAAAATGCATCTCCTCGTTGCCTTTGTAGAGCAAATGGAAATGCGATGCATCAGATGTGGTGGAGGACCTACCCGACCGTTCTTGATCTTCAAGCTTGAAATCACCAGCTTTAAACCTAGCAAACCTCTTGCGCAAATTTCAGCTACACCATCTTCGCCAAAAACAGCACATATCTTGTTTGTCGCTTGTGTGGCATTTTTGCCTTTCCGGTAAAAGAAAAGCATTAAATGCCTATAATGCACTTTGTTTGCTTCTATATTCAAAGCCGTAAACAACTGAAAAAAATCAACGTATCGTAAACAATTTTTTTTTTTTTCCAAATTTGCCTGAAGTACCGTCTTGTAGAATATGTGCACATGTCATTTGTTTTCAATCATTCTGATAATTCAGGGGTGTCCTTCTGCCACCTACAGAAAATCGGCACGAAATTTGAAGATCACCCAATAAATAGTAAGCCAAAGGACATGTAAGATTGTAGGAATATTTTACCAGTATTTTAGCCACTCCAATTCTATTACCTGCCCAGATTTGTTTTTGACAGTCACTGTAATATCCAGCGAGGAAAATAAATACAATGACCTTTGTTGCCTCTAGGCTGAGTTCTAAGGCCAGCTTGTAACAAGGTTTTCTAGGCAGAAAAGGACTCAGCATTTCAAAAGCATGTGATCGACATGTCAGTGACGGAACAATTGGAGATGTGAATTACTGGGGATTTGGATAGAAAGGGTGGGTTGAGCAAATATAGTTCTGAGAGGTGGCAGGTAGGGTAAGGATTTTCAAAGTTCACGTTCTTTGAAAAAATGGGTTAATTGATTCATTAGTGTAGAAGGAAAATGTAGAAGTTATAAATTAAAAGAATAAATTTTCCGTCCCCCTCCTCCCAAAAAAATCAAACAATATTTATAGTAAAAACTGGTTTATACGTATTTCAAGAGGAAAATTTTAAATTACGCTTAACTGAGAATTACGTACGACTCATGATTAATTTTTTTTTTCATTAAACTTTAATAAAATCACTCGTAATAAACATTAGTGAGTTAATTACATATTGTTCAACATATGATATGCAAAACCTTAAAACTGTCAATAAACAAAACAGTGTATTCATTTTCATAGAGGTTTTCTCATTTCGTGTTTTAAGAAACTTGGAGGGATTGAATAAAATACTGTAGTTATACCCATTACACAATTACAGTTCTAAGATAAATGAAAAGCAAAGAATTACCAAGGACTTACTAACTTTCAGTAATTTTGCTTCACATTGTTTCTCATTTTTGCATATCCGCAAATTTTCCCTTTTGTTGATGGCAGCGCTTTACAGATTTTGAATCTAACTTTAGCATTCTACTAACATTGACTCCTTCTTACTAATGACTGCACATAATATAATGTAACTTATATTTAAGCTATTCACTATTTCTGCTTTTGATTTTTGTAGGTTGTCTTTAACTTTCCGAATAAATCTCACTTTTTCCTCTTCAAGAGTAACTTTTATTCCTTCTATTATCCATGACTCCAAGAGAGAAACTGAAATAATTGAAAGGAACAACGTTTAATCAATGCTAAAATTCATTAGTTTTTGTCTCTAACCGACTTTTCATTAAAAGCTGCTCAGAAACCTCATGAACGCGACCATTATATATCGATACGGAACGCCGAGCTATATCTCAGCGAATATCTATAGTTTTTACTATATCCATAAAGACAAGTCCTGACTCACTCACTCATTCATTCATTCACTGACTAGTTGATCGACGCCCTGCCCAAACCGTTGGACCTAGAATGCTGAAATTTTGCACATGTTCCCTTTATGTTGTAGAGATAGAAAAAGGCCGGATATTGAGAAATTCCCTTGGGTTCGGGAATAACGAGGGTTTATTTCCGCTTGAAAGTTTTCTTATTTCCGTACTTATTTCCTTAACTATAATTGGTAGAGACTTCAAATTTGGCATGTAAGTAGGTAATTATAATCACTAAAACCCTTTTTCAGGATTTTGAGAAATTCCCACGGGATCTGGAATAAGGAGGGTTTATTGTCGCTTGCAAGTTTTCTTATTTCCGTAATTATTTCCGTAACTATAATTAGTAGAGACTTCAAATTTGGAATCTAAGTAGGTAATTATAATCACTAAAACCCTTTTTCAGGATTTTGCGAAATTCCCACGCTAAGGAATAAAAACCCTTGCTTCAAGTTATAAAAGTGAAAGTTTGTTTCCGTTACTATTGTTAGGTTTTTAGCATTGTTATCCTGACAATGACTACTACACAAATATTATGCAACAATTGGAGCTAAAATATTGTTGTGCATAATAGCGACGGGGTTTTTGTGTTAGATATAGATTTGTAATGATCAGATGATTTTTTACGAACTAGGAAAGGTTTTTTTGAAGTGATTGGATTATGACGGTACAGAAGTCGAATAACCTGGAACTGGGGGTGTACACTGGGAGGACAGTGAGTGGATGGGCAAACATGGTTCAAAGATACTTCTACGAGATTTTCGCGATAGATATAGATTTGTAATGAGATCAGACCTTTTGCGTTGTTGAACGGGTCGTTTTGCTAGTGTGTAATTTGCAATAAAAAATGGGGGTTCGTATTTACGTTTTTCTTCCCAACCCCTTACCTCATAGGGACTGAGGGGGGTGGGGGGTCGAGTTTGGTATCATTGGATGTCCCCCTCCGAGACGAACCAATTTTAATTATTTGTAGTTTTCGGGATATTTCAATGTCTTCAGATAAAATGAACACCCTGTATATATATGTGTGTGTGTTTAGTGTAAGTGAAAGGTAAGAAATTTAAGGTTGGATAAAACATTTAAGGAATTAATATAATATTAAGGAAATAGACTGGAAAGAGTAAAAAAAAGAGAGATGTCTAATGAATTTAAATGTTGTTGTCCTACAGGACAAGGCTAAACGAGTATTACATAACATTGGATTTGGGGAGTTAAAAAAAACGTAAAACAGCAAATTATCCCTCTCATGTATTGTAAGCCAATGCCAACTGAAAAAGAAAATTTCTTCTTAATTTCAATATAAATTTCATGCCAATCCTTCATGACAACTCATTATTTTCAATTTCCAACCATTTCTTTATCTCAAAATTTAAATAATTTCATTTCAATTTTTCAATAATTTTCGTTATTTTTAGTTACAATATTTCGGTTAGCAACACTACTTTCTCAACTTCTGATGATATATCCTTTTTAATTGAGAATTTTGGTTTACATCGTTAGGTTATCACATCTTTGGGTTTTCCATACTTCAATCTTTATGAGGCTCAAAATACGTTATAAAGTTTGATTAAGCAATTTCTTTTTGCTATGAAGCAGAACAAGTTATAGAAAAACGCTTTACAGCATTTCGGATGCTGTCTACAGACCTTCTGTAGATAGCATCCGAAAAGGTTTCTATTCTTTTTCAGACAGAAACTAACAGGAACGAAGTAAATAGCGAGATTTAACAACAAATTTAAGACTTATATAATAATGGAATTTTTTAATTTTTTCAGCTAACCTACAGGTTAGAAGCTATTAGCATTGTCGTGTGTGTGTGTGTGTGTGTGTGTGTGTGTGTGGGTGTAGGAGTGTTATACCCGTCACTGCCCAAAGTAGAAGTCGGAGCTCTACGAGTCAGGCCCAATCGGACCCGCATGACCTGGTGATTTGGGGTAAAAAGACTTCTAGTCTAGGACCACTTCCTGGTTTTGTTGGTCACTAACCGAAGAAAGCAGTATATGTACGAAATTAAATACTATTACCGAATCGACTATACTGAGAACGAATTTGATGCCTTCCACCCACTTTTCCAATTAAAAGAGCAGCACGAATGATGCAAAACGGGAGTCTTACTAAATGAACTCAATGCGGGAATCGCTTGAACTTATACTTCGACTGTTGTAAATCAGGTACTCAAAAATAATGTCGCATAACAGTCACAAGAATCTGAAAAAGATTGAAAAATATAAATGGCACGTTGTATACCACAAAATTGTGAATCAATTTGTCTGTTTTTTATTTTTGAACATGTAAGTTTCTTTCGGTTTAGCTAAATCTCCTAAAATATCTTCTAAAACAAATAAAAAAAAACCATTAGCTAATCTCCTAGTTATCTATTTATTAAAAAAAAAAAAAAAGAAATCCCAAAAGTCGAGGAAGGCCATTTTTTATTTGTTTGATTTTTCCCCAAACCAAATATTCTAAAAGAATATAAATGACAAAAATTTTTGTGGTTTATCGCAATGTCATTTTACAAACAATTTTTTTTTCTCAGTTTTTCTTGCGATAAAATCGGAATTACAAACAAAAATAATTTTTTTCATTTTGCACAGTTCATTAAAAAAAAAAAATAATTTCTAAGACAAAAAACAAAGCATTGTTTACAGATTAATAACTTCTTATATTCTGTACATTATTTTCAATGTACTAAAAAGCACTTTTTTCAGTTTCAAAGTTTAGGAGCGGTAAACTTCCATTCTCGCATGCCCAAAATTTGTCTATAGTTATTTAGCAGTGTCCGCAGTTTATCAACATCTTTCCGGAAACTGCACGACTGGATCTTCAGTTTCTCAATATCTGTAAAGAAAACGAAACAAAGAAACATTCGTTAGTAGCATACTAAATATTTAATCCTTTTTTTAGACATTTTAATAAATTTTGTTCATATCAAGTAATGTCAGGTATATCAAAATATGGCCTCTACTTGTTTCCAAGCTAATATTTCTCTCGAAGAGACAAATAAGCACAGGAAGTGGAATGTAAAGGATTCCATAACCAGAAAGAGTTCTCACATGAGAAGTGCCCTCGAACGCTGAGAACCCCAAAAAAATGTGCTTAGAATATAAATCGCTCCTGGAAAAAACAGTGGTATGAGTCATCCTCATGGAAAAAACACACGTTTCACCTTGAGAGACGTTTGAATGATCATCTATTGAAGGTCCAAGACAGGAACTATGGTAAAGCGACGAAACAAAATGTCAATGTAATACGATCAAAAACATATATATTTCATATATATGTATACTGTTTACACTCTAACACACAATCGAACACTTAAAAAGATGGCCTCCTATTGCCGGTATACTATTCACACATCTAGATTAAATACGTGTTAGTACTGGTACAACATGCCACCATCGGATGGCGCTAGCAAACAACAGCTGAGTCTTCAACGGGAATTACTCATATCACTGTTTTTGGGATGAGCGATTTTAATTATAAGCATATTTTAGTGCGCTTCTCGGCGTTCGAGGTCACGCACTTCCCTTGTCAGTGATGTAGGCTTTTGGCTGATTGTGTCAGGTTCAAAACCTGGTGGGTAGTTTTTCTGTTCGTTTTTCTCCTCGAGATGGGTTCTAGAATTCACGCAGTCATCTGGGTAAAAGGGGAATTATTTTCTTTCTTGATCTAATGGCGGAAGAGCGTTGGAGTGGACACCCGACCCCAACTTCATCCCAATGGTCGCGATTTGTTGGAGCCTATATAACCAACAATCTCCCGCTTAATAAATACGCCCTGTAAATAGAGTTCCTTTAAGAGTTTAACCAATAACGAGAAAAAGAACGAAACAGGACTTTTATGACACTCAAAGACACTATCAGCAATTTACAACAAATATAGGTTTGCTGCAGTGGCACATCCATGGAAAAGGCTTGTGCGTGGTTCTTGTTCCTCGTCGGATGGTCTTGTGTGCTACCCAAGGATAAGGCTTGTGTCTCGTTCAGATGGTCTTGTGTGCAACCCATAAAGAAGGCTTGTGCCTCGTTCAGATGGTCTTATGTTCTACATAAGAAAAATATAGTACCTCGTTCAG
>JAFIDM010010028.1:58346300-58356743 GCA_023159025.1 Thereuonema tuberculata | reverse complement strand
GTCTCCCTTATTAGTATTTTAATAAATATTTTAATACTAATGCAATGGATGGAAGAGTGTGTTTCTATCTAATATTTTTGATATGGAAAGAAAGAAGATTGTGGAAGAATTTGTTTTTTCTAAATATTATTTCCTACGTCTGTAATCCGCAAGGAAGTGTATAATCCTATTATAATTATCTACATATAAATATATATTTTGCTCTTTATTAAATATCTTTTTGTATCTCAACTTAGTCATTTTGTATTAACCTTTCGTAATTCAGTTACTGACATTGTTTTACCTTTCCATTCCTGCAATAGCCCAAGTTGAAGGACCGAAGCAGAGTTAAGTGATGGGTGCCTCAGGAAAGTCTCGTTACCTAGCCTTCTGCTCTTGGTAGACTGCGTGACACGCCCCTTTTTCTGCCCTTCCTGTTTACAATCACTGACTTCCCTATCCTTCCTTTATTTCTAAGATAGTTAATGAGGCAAATCGAGCCCAGCTCTTTTGTTAATTCAAACTGATCCACTGCGTGAATTTTCCTTATTATAACCCTTCCCCTACATGACCTTTAAAGAGCCACGGCAAAGCGTTACATAAGTCATAAAAGATATATGACAGTAATCTCTCATATTTTTTAAAACTTCAAACCCTGGTCACCTTGAGTGAAGATATCTGAATCTCGAAACAGCCGTCCTGATGTTCCATAAAAGATCAAATGTTTTCTTATTTTTATACATAAGGCAGCCTTTGAAATGATAAAATAGCAAACATTTTTGGTAGGGATTCGATATGACTGACAATGAAGTAAATGGACAACACAAATCTGTATATTACCTAGAGTTTCAGAGAAAGTGTTTGCGATGTATTGGAAGACTCTCTGGAGATCCCAGTTCACTTGTATTGGTGGCTTAGTAAGCTTCAACTCAAGTTTAACCAATGGCATGAATTGTGACAAAATAAGAGGTACCTTATACAGAGAACGTGGCAGAACTAAAAAAAATAGAAATAAAACTGAGTAAATAATCAGCAGTTTTTGATTTCGGAGACCACATAATTATAGCGATATTTTTGAATGAGGTAAGCCAATAAAACTATTGAAATTAATAACTAATATATCATATCTGTGAAAAATTCTGAAAACCCATTTCAAAATTTCTTATTTTTATTAAATCATTTACATAAACGTTAATACTTGCGTTAAAATAAATATGTGATAATTGTACATTAATTAATTATGTTTATACGGTATATATCTGATTTATTATATTTTCGATTTAAAGAATTCATCTCACGTCAAGGATTTCTGAAGGGGAGATCAATATTATATATGTACTGTTTTTCAAAATTAATATTATGTAAATACTTTTAATGACTAGAACCACTACAATACGAATGAATAATTCCTATTTCAAAAGTGATATAGATAGAGTTTTCTTATTTGTTTTTATGGTCACTAAAGAAACAAAGAATGACTGGAGGATTTTAAAGTAGTTGCTTGTGAATTTCAAGAAAACAGGAAGCAACTATCTTAGCAGTATATAGATCTGAGTCATCTGCCAGTGACCGTCAGGAGAAGATATAGACAATTGGCATTACATGATACATTACATCATAATTATTGAAAATGCCTACACGTGCAATTTAAGGATAGCTTTTGCATTGAAACAGGGATAGGCCTATAGTTAGTACTCACTTGTTTCAACCGAGACTTGTAAGTTGGGTCTGATTCGGCTGGTTTGTCTCCAGTCTTCGGGTGAGGTTTGTGGATTTGGTAAGATATTAGTGCGAAAGGCTTCAATCTCTATAGCGTTCAGATTGGGACAGTGGTCAATCAAAATCTTCAAGGCAGCTTTATTGAGCGATACAAAACTTAACTTCATCACCTGAAGGTTGGGAAGCAAGCTCAGAAGACTATGAAATTCTTCATACATACTAAAAGTAAATAACAAGGAAAAAAAAATACAAGTTTGCAGTTACTACATAGTAATACATAAACAAGAACTTAAACTGAAGGAACTTCACTCTTACTTTTTTCAACATATTATTTTTGTTAAATTTTCCTTTTATAATTCTGGAAATGGACATGGGCAGTTTTCAATCTAGACAAATAGTACATCTCTTAACAATGTAAAAACTTATGGATGATATTTTTATTGTATTGTGATAAAAAGAAGTTCCTAAAAAAACTTAAATAATGAAAACAATGCTTTACGAAAAATCTTGCTTTACGTACATATTTCTTTTTTTAAAATAACAGAAAAGGAAAGCCCTCCCCCTTTTTTATTTATTATGTATAGGGGAAGGTGTTGTACCTTTGACCAGTTTTCACTAAATGAATTTTCTAATTTTTTGTACTCAAGTAAATCCTTACCTGAATGGATACATGTGATCTTCATTCATCTTGCCATCAACTGCATGTGTTTTATATATTATATTTTGAGTATAAATATTTTATTTTTATTTTACAAAAAAACTATACCTTGTGGTCAAAGGTACAACTACGTGTTGTACCTTTGACCGGAGGGTATTGTACCTTTGACCAGGTGGTAGTAGAAACTGACAGTTAGTTACAAGTTATTTAATTAACATTTTTTTTCAGAAATAGCAAATATATGCAATTCAAAGTAGAAAAATAAAACATGAAATAAATTCTAATGGCTTAGGTAGCCTACTTCTGCCCGTTTACTCTACATTATACAATGAAAAATCAACTCCAAAAGATAAGACATTCATTTAGTGAAACTGGCTGTGCCGCCAGCTGTGGTTGGATTTGATAGCCTGGCCACAATATCTTAGTTCAATCAAGTTCTACGTCGTAGAGCTATTTATTTTCTTGGATGAATTTTGCCATCTTCGATAGTTTTTTTCAAATATTTAACTTAAAATAATCACATGCTGCTTCCTTTATTTGGACCACAAAGTAATTTTTTTTTTTTGTCAGCTTGACAAGGACATAACTTTCTTCAACTAAATCTTCTTTTTCAAAGTTTAATTCCTTCTCCAACTCATGGAATTCATCTGAAAGATCAAAAACACTTTCCCTGATGAACATTCAACATCAGACTCAAAGTCGTGGACAAACAATCAATTGTTTACTATCTTTGGATAAGATTTGGTAAAAAAATTGAAATTAGGCAAAAAATATTTAAATTTTCATCTTACATAATGCTAAAATGACTAAGTAAAAACATTTATATAATATTAAGTAATGTTGTACCATTGACCTGGTTAGAGGACAAAACCCTGCTGTGGTCAAAGGTTTAACATCAGTCGAACTTAAGTTTCACGCCATGCTACAATTTTCAGGTTAATCCAGTCATATTAAAAGTCCTAACAATGAATCTATAGGTATAGATGTATTTCTCATTCTTGTTAAAATAATAATAAAAAGAAAACAAACAATGTTATTAAAGAAACATTCACTTGCAAAATACAGTGAAACCTCCGAATAGCGGACAGTCACGGGACCGGAAGTTTCGTCCGTTATTGGTAGATGTCCGCTATTGGGGAGGACTATCTTTTTTTCAATTTTTAGCTTACAGCATGTCATTTAATAAAAAATTACGTACAATCCTAAATTTCTACAATTAACATTGCCCTATAGAAAATATGAACAATTGCAAACTGTTTACTATTTTCCTTTTTAAATGAATGCTAATCCATTAGTCTTACTTAAAATGACGAAATTAGATATCAATTTTGTCATTATTTTAAGTTAGACAAACGGATAGAAAATTAATTTTATTAACTAAAGTAATCAGTTAACAGAGTTTGACATTTCTTTTTTGCATTGCAAACATGTTTCTTAACATTTAGGTTTAACGTGTGTGAATAGATCAGTAGTGAAAATAAAAAGCCAACACACATTATAAAATTTAAAAAACATTTCCGGTTCACCCCACGGAGATCTTGGCATCTACTTGTAACTAGAGATGGAATTCCTGTCATTTCCGGTTCGTCCGCTCGGCCCACGTGATGTTCTGATGTTTCCTGAACCACGTCTTACAGTTTTCACCAGAAGAGGTCCTTCCATCGAATCACCTGGCGACTGCTTCCTTCTCATTGATTTCTCTGTGTATATAATCCACTTGTATTTCTGTATTATTTCACTCGTGAATGAACAGCTAGCTGTTCGAAACATGTTGTCATATTTTAATGTGTTTAAATGTTTTTTAAATTTTATTATGTGTGTTGGCTTTTTATTTTCAAAACATGTTCCTCAATATGAATATTTAAATCGTTTAACTTCGCAAGGCTTTCAGAGTCCCCTTTGCTTCCAATACCTTTTCTTGCAATAATTGCCCACTAATGGGAATGTTTTTTGCTCGTGCATCGCAAAACCAATCGAAGACAATAGAGTCGATCGCACTTGTCTCTGTTTCCGAACTTTGATGTGTTTGGAGTTTTCGTTGGAGTTCGTGCTCCATAATTTCAAAATTTCCTCTGGACGCTACGTATTACTGTAGCCTGATTCTATTGCTTTTGAAAAACAACACAAGATCGTTCATTTTCTGTAGAATGTTGTCCATTATTGGGAGTGTCCGCTAATCGGAGGTCAATACGTGGAAACGACTATATTAAGGGACTGGGGATTGCAAAATTGTCCGCTATTGGGGGTGTCCGCTTTTCGGGAGTGTCCGTTAGTGGAGGTTTCACTGTACTTACTTTTTGGTGATGGAATTATAAAAATATTTTTCACTCCTTGGAAGTCAAAGATCTAACTGCTACTGAAGGTTTAAAGGCAAACAGTGGGAATGTTACACATGAAACAGAAAAGCTTTTAAATTATGCTCATAAATGACATCGCAATCAAGGGTGGTCAAAGGTACAATCGGTCAAAGGTACAACACCTTCCCCTACAAATACAAATAATGTTTTTCATTTTCTAAACAAACTAAATAAATCCTATAAAAGAATAAACTAATGAGGCACAAAATTAAATATCTCAACAATCTTCGTTGAGAGTCTGGGACGGTCTCTTCGTACTCTTTGTTGACTCATCAGCCAGACCAACTCCCCAACCATTAGCTCAGGAAATGTAGAAGTGTGAATACTTTCTCGCTCTTGAAAGTGGCATGACTCTTAAAAGAAAGCACATCAAAAAATCATAAATATAAACAAAGCTTAAATTCCTAGCCTGCGAGATTGTCGGGCGCAAAGGAAATTCAAGAAAGCAAAAAACAACGTTAAATAGAAAAAGGATTAACGTGCTTCCAAATGGTCCTTTCTTTTAAATAAAAATTTAAAACATAAAAAGTCATATTTTTAAATATTAGATTGTCTCTTGTCCTCAAGTGTTCACGTCAAATTTCAAGTAGATTCTCCCAGAGGTTCAAAGGTATTAATACAGAGAAGGGGTTGGAACTCGGAGACCGACTGATCTGATGAGTCTCATATTTTTATTTATTCCTTGGAAAGTAGGCAAAAAATACAGTATTTCCATGACATTAAAAGTACAAGAAAATTATAAGTATAATTAAAAGAAGAAGATTAAAATGGTCAGGGAAATGTTTTGAGCTGGGACATGGTAATCCTTCACAGAGAGTCCTAGAGGGGAAGATTCTAAGCGAAGGTAGAGGAAGACCTCGCAATAATTTTATTACACAAGCATGCAAGGAATTAGAAGTTAGAGGCTTTGTGGAACTGAAGAGGATAGAAACAGATGGAGGAACATGTCATGGACCTCATCCTAACTAGTTTTCGGTTTCATGACATAAAATAAACATAAAGGACTCTATTTCATTATTGAGAACATAAAGGTCTTCTTTGTAGTTAAATAGGAAGCCAGAGAAGCTCAAACCGGAAGGGAAGATATTTGCGGCGTAAATACTACACGCTCCACCAAAGCTCAACAAGATGAAACATTGGTGCGGTCTTTGAGGTTTCAATACAAATTGGTGGACATGTAATTTTAATACCACAAATAACAATGTTTTACCTCGTTTAGTTTCGATGGCGAATGTAGCACTTCCACTGAAAGTAATTTTTGAGAAGGACCGAAGAAATATGTGGGTCCGATAGCCGAGTGGAAGGGGCTTCGCTGCGGATTGGAGGAGGCAGGTTCGATCCCCTACTTCGGCGGTGGGCAGGTATTTTTCCACACTTTCCCTCCTACAAACTAGGGTCTAACCAGTCCTCGGTAGAATTGGTTTACTTCCGCGGGGGTACAGGCGGGAGAACGTTTGACTTGCCACCTGACCTCATCTCAGTCTGTGGGGCAGAGAAACGTCGGAAGGTTACCTCAAGCACATCGATGGGCCACAATGGGTTCCTGTGGGATACACCTAAAATAATCAAAGAAATGTATATCATCTATACTTACATACTTTCGGGATAGAAAATAAACTGTGTGTTGACTCTGGTGAGTGTATTGCCACAAGAAGATATCACTGACTGCAACGGACGCAAATCTGTGGTGAAGGTTCTTAAATCCACAAATTCTAATTCTCGCTGAGTTATCAGGAAATCAATAAAAGCATTAGTGATGTCTCCCTTGTAATACCAAGAACTGTAATGGGGATCCATGTAGCCAATAATAGTCAGTTCCTTAAGCTGACATCCAGTTTCTGTGAGTCTAAGGTTCGAAAAAACAACAAAAATAATAGTTAAAATGGAAGCAATGTTCTAATTCTGCGACAGAAGACAAAAATGTCACAAGAAATTCAAGAATTTAATGTATACTTTCCTTACAATGTTATTTATTAACATTCACTTAAACATTTTTTTATTTTATTATTTTTTAAATTCGTTAAAATGACAAAACGAAAAGCCTATATTTATTTATATATAACTTATATCTACTGACTATAAACAATGTATGTTTTCCCTATTATGGAAAAAGTGAATTAAATGGGATTATTTACTTGTCTAATCCTTATTAACTTTGATCAAATCAAACCACAATAACATTTAACATTCATTGCTTCTGACATTGAGATATAAATCCATTGTTTTGTTCTTTTGTTGAGAAGATCCTAATGCTTTTCTATGAGAATTTCTTTTGTCTTCTCTAACTAATTTCTCGATGAGACTTGATTTGGAAACGATTTCAAATATAAAAGTTAGATTGTTCCTAGTCCTCGAATAAACATTCTAAGTTCGAAGAAGACCCATCGAGCGATTGAAAAGTTATTTGTGTCACACACAGACATCCAAGCAGATTGACTTATTTGATAAGCCTTCTTTACTATTGGACTAGAGGATTTGTACTTTATTTACTTTTCTATTTTCTTTGGTTGAAGAACATTAAGAATTAGATTCTATCAATAGGAAAAACAAAAACACGAAAGTACAAAGATAGATTTGTGTTCTCACGTTCGTTCTGTGCATCAACACCTCTACAGCCCAAACTACAAATCGGACAGATGAATCATACCTTAATGAATTTTACGACCAGTATAGTTAAGTTATTCCACTTTTAGACCTACGTAGGCGCTTGAGGTTCATTGGAGTTATGGCTCCCAGTGTTTCCACACCAACAGGATAAAGTTGAGGTCGGATGGTCAGTCCGACGCCCGCCCGCCTTTAACCGCCTGAAAAGAAATTCTTCAGAGGGCTGGGTGGATCCTAGCACCCGTCTGGAGAAGAATTCAGAATGGGAAAAATCCTCAATCTCTGCCGGGGTCCGGCATTGAACCCACCTTCGCCAGAACCAGTCAAGCACATATACACTTGTAGATGTCAGGAAAAATAGAGAGTTCCGGTGTGCGATTGCTACTTGTCTCAAAAGAAGTGGCCCAAAATGTAACAGGTTTTCAACCTGTACGCTAAGGTTTCGTGCACACAAGGAAACCAGTTTTTCGCCCTTTTTTTAACAGTTTTTGTAGCTACATGGCAGCGTGTTTCCAAGGATATTATTATAGGTTTGAATAAACACTCCTGAATATGCATGAGAAAGTAACCAAAATAAGTGCAAAGGTTTAGAATACAGTTTTCAGTCAATAATAAACTTGTTCCTGCTTCCATCCGAGAACACAATCATTTAAAAACTTCTTATCCTGAGAAAATAAATTAAAAGTAAATTAAGCGGTAGAAAGATAAGAAAAATTCCATAATGTAGTGATACATATTCGAACTAAGAGTAAGGAAAGATCAGTCAAAAAGTAAAGTTTAAAAGTTTGCTCGTAAGTGTAGATTATTACAGATTTGTTTACGGAACTTTGGTTAGGTATTGTAATGCTGCATTCTGAAGTCCAACAATTTTCTTGCTATTAAATCATATTCTAGTGTTCTACAATCAGCTACAAAAAACATACTAAAAATAATAGTATATTTAGATTGCAGTATTTAGAATATAATCTCCAATTACAGAAACTTGACTTAACTTTATTGAAACAATTCACGTTTTCCAGTATAATTTTATTACAAATTTCTTATTTTAATTCTTATGAAAGATGCTTGCAATATATATTTACTAAAGCCCGTTTTACATTTACCATTTCACTCGCCAGAACCTCGCCATCACACATGTCCAGGTGATGGCGACAGATAGCCCTATCTTTGAAGAAATGGCGCCCTTTCGAGATGGCGCCATGACACAGCAACGCTCCTGGTGACGAATTGTAGAACTTGGAAGTCCAATTTATATCTATTTATTCGAAATTACCGTTACAAAAATGATTTTCACGATCGGATGGCATCTTTTCCTTATGTTTTCGTGGATGCTTTCATAAAATGTTACATTATTAATCAAAATCATTTCAGAATTTCAGCTTGAGAATTTGAATCGACAGCAACCGATATCTCGAAAACATATCGTCGTTGATCGAGATTTAACGAGACTGAATTATTTATCGAAACTGAAAACAAAGAAACACAAAACGATGAAAAAAACATGAATATTTCCTATTTTAATTAATTAAAAACATTCTTTCACCTATCCGATGCATTGACTAACTGGTTTTTATATAAATCAATGCTATTTTTTTCGTAAATAAAACGTAGGCATGATGACAATTGAGAAGTGTAAATGTTCCGTGTGATGGAAGGCGTTATGGTAAGTGTAAAGCGGTACACTAATCACTCGCAATCTACCCTGACAGGGCCTGCTTTAAGGCTTGCATTTATGGCGAGTGAAATGGTAAATGTAAAACGGGCTTTACTATCACTATGCAGTATTTGGGAATGATAATGATTCATTTAGCGGTTTCTAAGAAGCAAATTATTTACATCGAAACACAAGGTAGCAACATGAATGTCAAGTATCATCAAAGAATGATATTTGTAGTACTACAGAAACTTTATATTAAATTTGTACTTTACAGGCTTCTTGTATCTTAATCATGATATTATTAATAGCAGGGTATTCATTACAATGACATAACTAAACTATTGCGAAGTAGACAATGCAATAGAGTCCAAGAAACAGAGAACCAGGATTACCAGGGGCCTGCGAAAAACAAGAGCCCATTATTAATTTTCCTTTCATTATTTGTTCAGTTTTCTTACACAATAAACAAGGTGTCGTCTTCGTATCTCGTTTGTACTTAGTGTGGATTTTTTTTTAAAACCCAGACGATCATTTAGAATAATTCATTATAGCTATTGCAAGGGGGAGTAAGAATGCATCGATTCAGAGCTGGGGATTCAGTTTTGATAGATAAGGGGAGTTAGACAAAGTAATTGTGCTCATGGAAGTTGGACTAGAAATGAGCATCAAACAATTATAAAAGAAATCAGTCCAGTAGTGAAAGCGATGAATTTTGAAAGTCATTTTTCAGTGGATGGACACCAAAAATAAATGTATTTATATTTTACGTTTATATTTTATAATAAAGAACGGAAACTTTTATACAAATCTGTTAATCCTTCCAGCGTGATGCACTTGCACACAAACAAACCAACGTTTAAATCAAAAAGTATAACTTAGAATGCTTTATCAATACTCTTGTTGTTTCAGTTATGGGAGACAAGTCAGCAGCCCAGAATTTCAATGAATATAATTTTTGTAAGCAAGAGCTTAGAAAACAAAGTTTTCAATAAGTTTTCCTGATAAGATAATCTAACCAATTTTAAATTTCAATCTTGAACGAAGAAGTTTTGATAGATTACTATCTTTGAATACAGATCGTGACCATCTGTATTTTCGTTCCTAGTAAATTCGTTCACAAACCTTTTGAATCACTGTATTTGGCAATAGTACAGGCAGTTTAAAACTGAACAACTATTAAAAAAAGCAATACTGGAAATTTTCCCTCGAAGCACCATGTACTAGATAACACACAAAATTAAATAAATTTTATAGAACTTATCGTGTAGCAAATCTGTTGTATTTTTCGTCAATTCACGGATGTGCATAAAAGTAGATTGACATAGTGGTCGCCATATTTCATATTTAAGATAAATCCCAGCTAACATACTTTACTTATAGTATCTGTCTTAGTTAAACCCTCAGCTATCCAATATCTATTGGGGATTGAGTGAAGCGCTAATGGTTCAGTTTTGAAGATTGCGTGGGTG
>JAFIDM010010028.1:58324124-58335187 GCA_023159025.1 Thereuonema tuberculata | reverse complement strand
CTTTAATACCTAATACGCGTATGGTATCCTTAGATGTCATTAATTTGTACATCTCTCTAACACCAACTTTAGTTATAAATGCCATACTCCATGCTGTAGATAATGACAAGGATATTATTCATGAGAGGTTTTTCTTTAATATGCATGAAACTGCTAGGTTGATCACTTTATTATTTCAGATGCAGATCTTCTCTTTTAATGGCAGATTTTAAACCCAAACCTCCGGGGTATTTATGGGTTTACCGTCCTCGGCAGTTATGGCCGAATGTGTTATGGCATTTATTGAGTTTCAGGCGTTTTCCATAAGTAATGTTATTAATAATGTGCATTACGTATGCAGATACGCTGATGATTCTTTTCTAATTGTAAATAATCAATATGTAGACGCTATACTAGATGATTTTAATGGAATACATGCCAGTATACAATACACCATGGAAATAGAGAACATGAGGGTTCTTCCGTTTTTGGATGTTTTGGTGAAACAGTCAACGAATGGGTATGAAACGACGGTACATAAGAAGCCCTCCGATGCCTTAATCACAATATATTATTCCAGCTCGGTCCCAGAGCATTATAAACTTAATTCCCTAATGATGGCACTTGAAAGGGCGGTAAAAATATGCTCCACATCGGCTTTATTACAACAAGAACTCGAATTTATTAAATATATCTTTAAGGATAATGGCTTCCCTGAAATGTTAATTTACAGATGTATAAAAAGATTCTGGCTAAAAATGAAACACAAAAAAAGGGACCAAAAAGGTTATGATTTTAATCAATGGCATACTGACGCTTCTGCAACAAGAAATAAAAAAAAAAACATTAAGCTATATGCCAATTACGTTTGATGAGGCTTATTTAAAAAATTGAAGCCATTATTAAGTAGATCAGGTATTGGATTGGCATGCCGTCCTAATAATACGATTGGAATTTACTTAAGCAAAATAAAAAAAAGCACAACAATAACGAGGAAGTTCTCAAAAAACCGGGAACGATATATGGAATAAGGTGTAAAACGAACAATGATCAAAAGGGAAGCAACACTTGTCTATATATCGGTCAGACAAAACGCTGTTTAAGTAAGCGGCTAAATGAGCATGATACTGCGGTTAAAAAAGAGAATGTAGCCTACCACACAGCATCTCATTGTAAAATAAACAATCATAAACTCAACATAAATAGCCCTATTATTTTTGGAACGAGAAGTGACGAATATTTGAGAAGGTTCTATGAATCCGGCATGATAAGGATTCAAAAAAGCTATAACCAGGACCTCTCTACCACCAATGTCATAGAATATAGTCTGTAATATCTTAATATTTTTTTTTATCCACATCATGGAATAATGCATTAATAACAGCGCCATTGATCACTAGCAGACAGCTGTTTATTAACGTCAACTACACCAGGGGGAGACTCCGTATCATTGGCAAATCAACGGTCATTCTTATCGACGACTCCAAACATGGAGGACTAGTTTTTAATTCAGGAGCATGATACTTGATAAAGGACCCTGCTATTACAAGATGAGGGTTTGAAACGTTGTACATATTTTATGCTTTTAATTAATGAATATGTGTTTTTAATCGTTGAAAGTATTAATTATTATAACGACACGTTAAAGAGATTTAATTAAAATTTCCATCTTGCACACGTGAAAGCATATTTTTCAATAAATCTCAAAATTCGACGAAGGCCATTTTTTTTTTTTTATTTTCCCAAACCAAGTATTCTGAAAGAATAAAAATAACAAAAATTTGTGAGTTTATTGCAATGTCATTTTACAAACAATTGTTTTTCTCTATTTCTATTGTGATACAAATTAAAAAGTAATTATTGTTCTTTACGTCATTAAAAAAGAACCCACAATTCTTTAACACAAAAAACTAAGCATTGTTCACAGATTAACAACTTCTTATATTCTATACATTATTTTCAATGTATTAAAAAGCACTTTTTTTCAGTTTAAAGTTTAGGCGCGGTAAACTTCCATTCTCGCATGCCAAAATATGCCTGTAGGTGTCCGAAGTTTCTCAAGATCTTTCCCGAAACTACACGGCTGGATCATGAATTTCTCAATATCTGTAAAGAAAAGAGAACAAAGAAAGAAAGTATTTAAACGATGTTTTTTAGACATTTTAATAAAAGTTGTTCACATCAAGTAATGTCAGGCATATCAAAATAAGGCGTCCACGTGTTTCCAAGCTAATATTTCTCTCAAGAAGACAAAAAAGCACAGGAAGTGGAATATAAAGGATTGCTTAACCAGAATATGTTCTCAGTGGTCCAGGATTTCGGCTGGAAGTGCCAGGTTCAATTCCTGTTGGGTAATTTTTCTGTTCGTGTTACTCCTCAAGAAGGGTTCTAGAATTCACTCAATCATCTGGGTAAAAGAGAAATTGGTTTCTTTCTTGAGCTAAAGGCGGAAGGGCGTTGGAGTGAACACCCGATCCCAAATTCATCCCAATTGTTGAGGAATTGTTGGAGCCTATATAATCAACAACCTCCAACTTTAAAGTGCCAATACGGCCAGTAAACAGAGTTCCTTTAACAGTTTAACCAAGAACAAGAAACAGAACGAAACAGGAGTTTTATGACACACAAAAGAGACATCAACAATTTACAACAATTATAGGTTTGCTGCAGTGGTGCCCCTAAGGAGAAGGCTTGTGCCTCGTTTAGATGGTCTTGTGTGCTTCACATGGAGATGGCTTCTGCCTCGTTCAGATTGTGATGGGTGCTTCCCATGAAGAAGGCTTGTGTCTAGTTCAGGCATCTTCTTGCCCATTCACTCGTTGTGTCCACATATTGTTTATTTAATTAGTTTATGAATTGGGGAGTAGTGCAAACAGGATCGGATACCTGTGGGCTTGGGAGGAGAGACCAGAGATGGGCTCCAGTGCCGTAAAGTAGTTAAGAAAAACTTATACCACACACGACAAAAGGAGGAAAGCAAAAATCTATCATCGTCTGTATTCTACGTAAGGGGATGAAGCCCCTCCTCAATCCAAACAATAAAGAAGGAAAGAACGAGAAGAAAACATTTATCAAAGCACTGACCTATCTATGTCATATTATTTTGGAAAGTGATCTTTGAAACAGGATACAGTTCTAAATGCTGCCCTATGATACTTTTTTATGTAACTCCTGTCTCAAGTACCGTTTCAAATTGTCACCCCTCCCAAACCATTGTCCTGGTGCGCAACTGGATTGCTGTAAAATTTTAAGTCTACTTGAATAAGTCGTAAAATTCCATATTGTAAATTTCAAAATAGAGAAAAGTTCGTTCATTCTCATTATTTTTTTTTATCTATTTGAAGGACATTTTCTTAAAAGCTTTTCCAAGGAAACTTTAATTGTGAGCCAACGGTTTTCAGATGGCTGCCATTGTTCTGTATAATTCCTAAAGTTCAGAGCTACCTAGAACATTATTGAAAGTTTATTATAATATCCTAATAGTTCATGCAGGATGGAAACACGAACATAGGATATATTTTCGATTTCCTAAATGGCATTATCAACTTAATATATAATTTCACACAGAATTTGCTGATCGTTTTCCATAACGTCAGAACTGATCACCAGGTAGTCCTGATCTAGGACAGTGTGGTTATTTAATTTTGTGATTCAATGAGGTAAATATTTCTCTTCAGCAGCAGCAAACCTTAATGAAAAGCATGAATCTTTAAGGTTTTAACAATACATAACAGAGAATATAACTATCAATAACCTCACAGGTCGTGTGACAGCACCTATCAGACAAAACTGTAATTACAGTTTAACACGTGATTCATAAGCATACATTACCATCAAAGTATCAGTTATTGAGTTTCTAATAATGTCCATGAAATATTTCTTTCAAAATACAAATACAGGCGTCTAAGGCAGTCTTAAAATATTCTTTAGAACCCTTTCCCTGTTAAGGTAACTATAGTTTCGAATATAAACAAAAATTATCTTCGAATATAACTAAATTTTTTATTATATCTTCAACAAAGTAATTTTGAAGTTACTACATAGCATTTAAACAATCCCAGCAGCGTTGGTAAGAGTTTTTAATAACCTCAAAACTTATTTTTCTGTTTTGTGCATAAGAACCATTGATAAGACTTCATCTCAGGAATTGTAATTTATCCCAAGCATCTAGAAAAGCAAATTTAAGTTCTTAAAGAGAGTTAAATTGATGATTCTGTGAGATACGTAGCGTATAATTCAGCCCAAAGATTCTCTATTGGATTCAAATCATGGTTGAAAGCTGACTAATCTATCACATCAGTCTTTTGATTTTCAAGACACTTGTTAATTGATTTTGAAACATGACACGAGTTTTATCTTGCTGAAAAATCCAAGAACTACCACAAATCAACGGAAGAAATGGAATCATATTATTTTCAATAATTTCTGGTACTTTTGAGAGTTAATTCTTCCATCAATGAATCGTCAGTCTTCCTCTGGCTCCAAATGCTTCCCAAATCATTACAGGTCCACCACCGAAGTGCCTACTGAACTTAACCTTCTCTTTTCATGCCAATAGTTGAAGAGTGCAATGGAACTGTTACAGTTTTATCAATCTCACTGTTAACCACTTAACAATGATCTACAAGACAATCTGAGACAGACTGTAAATAAATTATTGCTGTTACGTTAATCACAGATTTGTATTTTATAATTAAAGTTTTAAAGGATTTTTATTCACAATTCTAAACCGGTAGTCACATGCAAACCAGACAAACTGCTATCTGTACTCTCAATTAAAATGTTTAGGCATTATTTTACAATTAAATAAAACGAAATAAAGCAATATATACCAATCTGCTTGTTTTCCTACAAACGGAAATTTTCTTCCACTGTGTCTATGGACACTCCAGCTCTTAATTCCAGATGTGCCAGTTTGGAACAAGATTTAACATTCCTGATACTTTGATTCAAGTTCTCATTGAGATTTGCGTTGACAGAATCTTTATAAATAAATATTTCTGACAAGAAAAGAAAACATACTGTAGATGTATTATAAATTATCGCTTAAGAAATTGATAGTATTTACGTTGGGATTAATTTTGAATGTTTTGTTACACATCCGTCTAGTGATTACTTGAACTTGTTGATGTTTGCTTTTTTTTAATAACGAATAAGTATCTCACAAAATACAAATCACGACATTCTACAGTCATTCTGTGAGGATCGAAGAACTGAGATCTCGGACAGCTGTTTCGATTTTATTCAAAGTCATCAAAACCCTAAATTTTCAACGATTAGGGGTCATATAAGATAGGGGCATTTGACGATAGGACAGAAAATGATCACTCTGAAAAATAAGTCATTAAAGATATATGAGAGTAATCTCTCATATATCTTCAAAACTTCAACCCCCTGGTCACCTTGGCTAATGATATCTCGACCCCGAAACAGCCGTCCTAGTGTTCCACCAAAGATCAAATGTTTTCTTATTTTTTAAAATAAGGCAGCCTGTTAATTGATAAAATAGCAAACATTTTTGATAAGAATTTGGTAAAAACTGACACTGAATTAAATGGACAAAACAAACCTGTACATTATCTAGAGTTTCAGAGAAAGTGTTTGCGATGTATTAGAAGATGTATTGGCCGAAGGGGGGGATAGTTTACGTCCGGAATTTTTTGCCGAGGAAAGATTCATCATGCCATGTTTGCAGTTTTTCTTGGGAAAAGTAAATGCGGTAGCTTCCCGTTGCTTTCCGCACACCACGCTCTCGTTCGCATCTTAAAAGATCCCAGGGGACCCCGCGTGGAGGTGAGGAAAGTGGATTTGACCAATTAGGCCCTCCGGACTTCACCGAAATTCACCGCAAGAGTTAGATATCAGTTCCATAAGGGTTTTTGACCTGATCAGAGACCGGGAAATCCTAATTAGCCTTTGCTCCCCTCAAAGGGTATGTGGTAAAAATTTTACTTCCGTTAATATTGCCTCATTTTCGACGAGCCTATTCTTTTAGGGCAGCAGGTTGCCATTATGTTTCGCAATGAGAAACCGCAGCGCTGGCTACTACGAAAGTATTAAATCAATTTTTTTTTATTTTATTTTAACATTATTATATTATTTTAACAAATAAGCCGATATTCAAATTATATATGGGCTGTTGTGGAAGTCATGGCTTCTAAAAAAATTAGCTTAGAACATCTTTTTCAATCTTGTTTTTTTCCAAAATGTGGAATTTGTTTTACTTCCGTGAATATTTCAAGGGTCGCAACTAGTTTAAATAATTTCATTTCAATTTTTCAATAATTTTCGTTACTTTTAGTTACAATATTTCGGTTAGAAACACCACTTTCTCAGTTTCAGATGGTATATCCTTTTTAATTGAGAATTTTGCCTTACATCGTTAGGCTCTCACATCTTTGTGTTTTCCATACTTCAATTATTATGAGGCTCAAAATATGTTATAAAGTTCGCTTAAGAAATTCCTTTTTTTCTATAAAGCAGAACACGTTATAGAAAAAAGCGTTATAGTAGAACGCGTTACAGCATTTCGGGTGCTATTTACACACCTTCTGCAGATAGCATCGGAAAAGATTTCCTATTCTCTTTCAGACAGAAACTATCAGGAACGAAGTAAATAGCGAGATTTAACAACAAATTTAAGACTTATATAATAATGATTTTTTAAAAAAATTTTTTAACTAACCTACAGGTATAGTCCTCCAAACTAAAGTTAGCCGCGGGAAGCTTGAACAGCGCAGCCCATCCGGTAGCTGATCAATTATGTTTTCCTGGAAAAATGGACGGCGCCATCTGTTTTCACTGAGAAATTATTTAACTTGTAACGTTTAATTGTCGGAGAAGTTCTAATGTAGAAAAATGTATGTCTGCATTAGAACTTAGAACTGCATCAGGTTTTGGTGGGTTTTTTTTTTTGGTTTTTTTTTTCTTATCAGTGGTTTGAACAGAATTAGGTACTTATCGCCAGCTGGGAATTTTTTTTCTTTTTTTTTTCATTTTATTTTTCTTTATGGTTTTGGTCACAATATTTGTTCATCCCTCACCACGAAATGGCTTCAAAATAAATTCATAAATAAAATGCCCTTTTTTTTTAACTAACCAGCGATTAGCACAACGGCGGATTCCTATCAGAAGATCAGACGGAAATCCCTGACCAGACTAAACGATGCTATATGCGCAGATCTCACAAAAACAGGGCGGTTAACTTTAGTTTGGTGGACTATAGAAGCTATTATGATTCTCGTGTATGTGTCGGTGTAGGAGTGTAACTGCCCTTCACTGCCCAAAGTAGAATTCAGAGCTCTACGAGTCATACCTAGTCCGACTCCACATGGCCGGGAGATTTGGGTAATCAGACTTCCAGTCTAGACCACTTCCTGGTTTTGTTGGTCACTCACCGAAGAAAGCAGTATATGTACAAAACTAAATACTACAGCCGAATCGACTAGGCTGAGAACGAATATGATGCCTTCCACCCACTTTTCCACTTAAAAGAGCAGCACGAATGATGCAAAATGGGAGTCATACTAAATGAACTCAATGCGGGAATCGCTTGAACTTATACTTCGATTGTTGTAATTCAGCTACTCAAAAATAATGTCGCATAACAGTCACAAGAGTCTGAAAAATATTGAAAAATGTATATGCCATCTTGCCTACCACAAAATTGTTAATAAATTTGTTTTTTAGTTTGTTTTTGGAATAAGTAAGTTTCATTCGGGTAACCTAAGCTAAATCTCTTAAAAATCTTCTAAAACAAAAAAAAACAAAAAAATAAATTAAAAATTTTCTTCGTTCACACGAGAAACCATATTTTTCAAAGAAATCTCAAATTTTTTTTCTTTGTTTTTTTCCATCCAAACCAAATATTCTAAAAGTATAAAAATGCTAAAAATTTGAGAGGTTTATTGCAATGTCATTTTACAAACAATTTTTTTTCTCTATTTTTCTTGCGATACAATCCAAATTATAAACAAAATTATAAACAAAAGTAAGTTTCTTCATTTTCCACAGTTCCTTGAAAAAAACAATCACAGTTTCTCTAATACAAAAAACAAAGCATTGTTCACTGATTAATAGTTTCTGACATTCTGCACATTATTTTCAATGTACTAAAGAAAGCACTTTTTTCAGTTTCAAATTTTAGGAGCGACAAACTTCCAATCTCGCATGTCCAAAATTTGTCTGTGGGAATTTAGCAGTGTCCGCAGTTTATCAAGATCTTTCCGGAAACTGCACGACTGGATCTTGAGTTTCTCAATATCTGTAAAGAAAACGAAACAAAGAAACATTGGTCAGTAGCGTAAAAAGTATTTAAACATTTCTTTAGGCATTTTAATAAAATTTATTCATATCAAGTAAAGTCAGGCATATCAAAATATGGCCTCCAAGTGTTTCCAAGCTAATATTTCTCTTCGAAGAGACAAATAAGCACAGGAAGTGGAATGTAAAGGATTCCATAACGAGAAAGAGTTCTCACAAGAGAAGTGCGTGACCTCGAACGCTGAGAACCCCACGTGCTTATAATATAAATCGCTGCAAATAACAGTGGTATGAGTCATTCTCATGCAAAACTGCACGTTTCACCTTGAGAGAATTTTGAATGATCACCTATTGAAGGTCCAAGAGAGGAAATTTATGTAATGCGAAGAAACAAAATATCAATATAATACGACCAAAAACACACATATTTCAACGTGTATTGTTTACACTCTAACCCACAACCGAACACTCAAAAAGATGACCTCCTACTACATGTGTACTATTCATACAACTAGATTAAATACTTGTTAGTGCAAGTACAACATGCCACCGTCGGATGGCGCCAGCAGACAACAGCTGAGTCTTGAACGGGAATTACTCATACCACTGTTTTTGGGAAGAGCGATTCATATTGCAAGCATTGTTTCGGGCGTTTCTCGGCGTTGGAGGTCACGCACTTCCCTTGTCAGTAGTGTAGGCTTTGGGCTGATGGTGTTAGGTTCAAATCCTGGCGGGTAATTTTTCTGTTCGTCTTTCTCCTCAAGACGGGTTCTAGAATTTACGCAGTCATCGGGGTAAAGGGGAATTGGTTTCTTTTTTGATCTAAAGGCGGAAGGACGTTGAAGTGAACACCGGACCCCAACTTCATCCCAATGGTCGAGGAATTGTTCGAATCTATATAACCAACAATCTCCCGCTTAATATATACGCTCGGTAAATGGAGTTCCTTTAAAAGTTTAACCAATAACGAGAATGAGAAAGAAACAGGACTTTTATGACATTCAAAGAGACTATCAGCCATTTACAACAAATATAGGTTTTGAAATAAAACCACTTCTCCATCTTAGAAACATCATATCTATATTTCAGCCCAATGACGGGTCTTCTTCAGGATAAAAATTAAATACAGGAAAATAAAGAGAAAAGAAACATCCTTCTCTTTCAAATCATGATCGAATATAAGATAAATAATCATGATGATACAAAGCAAATTGTAATAATTACATAATACGATACAAAACAATTTTTAGTAATATAACAATGTATCAATCGTACTAACTAAACACAACAATAACATCATATATCGTGAGGATGAGATAAATATAGGTTTGCTGCAGTGGCGCACCCATTGGAGAAGACTTGTACCTCTTTGAGATGGTTTTGTGTGCAACAATGGGGAAGACTTGTACTCGTTTTGATGGTTTTGTGTGCAACAATGCGGAAGGCTTGTGCTTCGTTCAGATGGTCTTGTGGGCTACCCATGGAGAAGACTTGTGCTTCGTTGAGATGGATTTGTGTGCTAACAATGGAGAAGGATTGTGCTTCGTTCATATAGTCTTGTGTGCTAAGCATGGAGAAGCCTTGTGCCTTATCGAGATGGTCTTGTCTACTACCCACGGAAAAGGCTTGTGCCTCGTTTAGAAGGTCTTGTGTGCTACCCATGGCGAAGGCTTGTGCCTCGTTCAGATGGTCTTGTGTGCTACCCATGGAGAAAGCTTGTGCCTCGTTCAGATGGTCTTGTTTGCTACCCATGGAGAAAGCTTGTGCCTCTTTCAGATGGTCTTGTGTGCTACCCATGGAGAAGACTTGTGCTTCGTTGAGATGGATTTGTGTGCTAACAATGGAGAAGGCTTGTGCCTCGTTCAGATGGTCTTGTGTGCTTCTCATGGAGAAGGCTTGTGCCTCGTTCAGATGGTCTTGTGTGCTACCCATGGAGAAGGCGTGTGCCTCGTTCAGATGGTCTTGTGTGCTGTCTTCGGGCTCTCTAACCCATTCACTCACTCGTGTCCAGATATTGTTTATTTAATTAGTTTATGACGTTGGGGGTACGGCAAACAGGGTCGGATGTCTGTGAGCTTCGGACGAAAGGCCAGATATTTGCCCTAGTGCCATAAGATAATTAGGAAACAATGACACGACACAGGACGAAACGGGGAAAGCAAAGACATCATCTGTATGCTAAATAAGTGAGTTGAAGCTCCTCCTCAACTCAAACAGTAAAGAAAGAAAGAACGAGAAGAAAACATTTATTAAAGCGCTGAAGTATCTGTGTCTTTTTTTTTGGAAAGTGATCTTGGAAGCATTATACAGATTTAAATGCTGCCTTATATATTTTTTATATGTAAGTCCTCTCTTAAGTACAGTTTCAAATAGTGAACCTCAAACCATAGTCCTGGGTGCGACACTGGATTACTGTAAAATTTTAGATTTATTTAAATAAGGCAGGTATACTGTAAATACCTGTCGCAAAAATAACATTGTAAAGTTCAAAATAAAGAAAAGTTCGTTCATTTTTTTAATCTATTTGAAAGACATTTCTTAAAAGCTTTTCCAAGGAAACTTTAATTGTGAGCGAACATTTTCAGATGGTTCCGTTGTTCTGTATAATTCATAAAGTTCAGAGTTGCCAAGAACATTAATAAAAATTTCTTAAAATATCCTAATGGTGCATGCGGGATGGAAGTACGAACATAGCAACGATTTTCGATTTCCTGAATGGCATTTCCAACTTAACATATAATTTCACACGGAATTTGCTGATCGTTTTCCGTGAGATCAGAACTGACCACCAAGTAGTCCTCATTTAGAACCGTGTGGTTACT
>JAFIDM010010028.1:58305583-58324024 GCA_023159025.1 Thereuonema tuberculata | reverse complement strand
TCAGAACTGACCACCAAGTAGTCCTCATTTAGAACCGTGTGGTTACTTAATTTTGTGATTCAATGAGGTAAATAATTCTCCAAAGCAGCAGCAAACTTTAATGAAAAGCACTAATCTCTAAAATTTTAACGATATAACAAAAAATATACTATCAACAATCTCACACGCCGTGTGGTAGAAGCTTGCAGACAAAACCGGAATTACAGTATAACACGTGATTCGTAAAGCATACATTACTATCAAGTTATCAGTTATTGAGTTTCTAATAATGTTCATGAAATAACTTTTTGAAAAAATACAAAAAGGCCGTCTAAAGCAGTCTTAAAGTGTCCTTCAGAACCCTTTCCCTTTTATGAAAACCAAAATTTCGAATATAAGCAAATGTGTGTATTCGAATTTAATTAAATATTTACTATTTCTTCAACAAAGTAAGTTGTTAAATAGAACTTAAATAATTCCAGCAGCATAGGTAAGAGTTTTTAATAACATCAAAACTTATTTTACTGTTGCGCTTTTATGAAACATTGTATGTTACTGATACCCACATATGCTTGCTTCTATTAAGTCTATGTCATGTATAAATTTCATTTGAAGTCTGTGACACTTCTGTGGAATCCGACAAAGGTTTTGGAATTTCGTTTATTATTTCTCAGATCTTTAAGAAATAATTCATACAATAAAACACATCATAGTAGAACTTACATATATAATTTTATGAGAATACACTTTGTTGGTTTTCAGAAAAAAAATAAACTTCAGATGTCGCTCTGCATCACTGCTGTGGAATTACCTCTAAATTTCCTCAATAATAACAAAATAATGACTTACTTTGTTAAGCCTCAAAACAAGTAGGCTTTTGTAGCTTTATCGAACACATGCTGTGGAAGGGATTCTACCAAAGCCTCCAATTCAGGATTTGTAATTTCATCGCAAGCATCTACAAATAGCCAATTTAAATTATCCAAGAGAGTTAAATTGATGATTCTGTGATATATTCAGCTTGCTAATTAAACCCAAAGATTCTCTATTGGATTCATATGATATCTCAAAGCTGAACAATCTATCACATCAATTTTCTGATCTTTAAACCACTTCTTAATTTTTAAATATATCACGAGTTATTTGTCTTGCGTAAAAATCCAAGAACTGTCACATATCAAAGGAAGAATTATTTACAATAATTCCTGGTAATTTTGAGGGTTATGTCTTCCCTCAATGAATTGTCAGTCTTTCCTCTGGTTCCAAATGCAGCCCAAATCATTATACGTCCACCACCGAAGTGCCTACTGAACTTAACCCTCTTCTCCTTTCATGGCAATAGTAAAAGAGTGCAATAGAACTGTTACAGAATTTATGAATCTCACTGTTAACCACTTAGCAACGATCTACAAGACAATCTGAGACAGACTGTAGGTAGATTATTGCTGTTACCTTAACCACAGATTTGTATTTCATAACCAAGCTTTATGAGAATTTTATTCACTATTCAAAATCGGTATTCATGTGCAAACCAGACTTAAAGCTATCTGTAGTATCATCTTAAATTTTTAGGCATTATTTTACAATTAATAAAAAGAAATAAAGCAATATATACCAATCTGCTTGTTTTCCTGCAAACGGAAAATTTCTTTCACTGTGTCTACGGACACTCCAGCTCTTAATTCCAGATATGCCAGTTTGGAAGAACATGATATAACCTGCCTTATACTTCGATTCAAGGTCTCATTGAGATCTGCGTTGACGGCATCTTTATAAATAAATATTTCTGACAAATAAAGAAAAGATACTGTATAAATAAATATTTCTGACAAATAAAGATACTGTAGATGTATTATGAATTATACTATTTATTAATTATATTATGAATTTATAATATCTCACTAAAGACAAATACGACATTCTAGAGTCATTCCGTAAGGAACAAAGAACTGAGATCTCGGACAGCTGTTTCGAATTTATTAAAACTTGTCAAAACTCTACATGCTCAACGATTAGGGGTCATATAGGATAGAGGCATTTGTCGATAGGACAGAAAATGACCACTATGAAAATAAATATTGAAAATAAGTGTAACGGCCCGAGTTACGTTACATTTTTCTCCCTTTCCTTTCCTTTTATTTTCATTTATACACGAAGCATCTTTAGAAATATTTTCTTTTATTTTATCTCTCCGAACCTTGCCTAAACGCTTCTTTGTGTTCTTGAAACGGATACCTTACAGATGTTTCATAGTGCATCCTCCAGTCGACTTTTCATCTGGCATCTATTTTGCGCAACTATCCTTTCTCCACTTTTATTGCCTTCTTTTGATCATCCCATCTTTCAGTCTGCCAACATATGTTTTGATAGACAGGTCGGCGCCCTTCTGTACCTGAACCGCTGCTCTCCCGCTAGACGTCACTCTGGGGGGACAGAGATTACGAAATACAACAGTGAAACAGCACAGAGCACAGGGAGCATCTGAGAAGGACAGGCGGCCAGCCATCTTACTGCTCTTCGAATGCTATCTACTACAAAAATGAAGGCAGACTTTGTGCTTGACGAAAATCATTTAGCACACCTCTAAATCGATCCGGCTAAAGTCTGTTAAGAAGGCAAGCTATTCTTTGCTATAATTCGCGGCACCGAGGATTTCGTTGCGTAAATGTGAGCGTTCTTCGAATCCTCGGACCTGCGATGTACGTGGTTTAAAGTACGTCGCTGAAAAGTGCGTTGCCAAAAGTAACAACGACCGCAACCTAGGCTACCCGCTTCCAGCTGGATTGCTCTTCGGCTAATCAAGAGTATATACTTACATTGGACCGCTTCCCCGCTCCAGAGAACTGCCACTAAATATGTGGTTTTAGGTGAACTCTGGACAGAACTGGCGAATGGGGAACGCCACGACATTCAGTGTGATTTGTATTTGGATATCTATATTGTTTTTTTCTATATACACTCATTACCTAAAAAACGACGCATCTAGAAGGAGTTGTCCGATTGTAATGAAATTTTGTATGCAAAGACATTGGGACCGCCCATGCAAATGATTAAACATTGGTGTCCAGTGAATGAATAACGAGAGCTACAGCGCATCGGAACTGCGCACTCAGCAGGTGTGTATAAGAAGCGATTCTCAATCTGATCGTCAAAATTTCTGTTGTATTGCGACGACTGAAACGACTGAAAAAAATGCCTCGCCGCAGCATTCGAGCGCATTACGTGCAACTGTCAAGAGTTTGAAAGATGTCGTATCATTGGATTGAAAGAGGCTGGTTGGGCATATCGGAGAATCGCTCGTCATACCGGTCGAAGTGAAGCGGCGATTAGAATATGCTGGTAGGAATGGGTGGACAATGGCAGATTTCAGCGCCATGAAGGTAGCGGTCGACCAGGGCCACAGCCGAGCGGGAGGATAGAGTGATTGTCAGATCAGCTGTCACAGTGTCTGAATCCTCGTTATCAACCATCAGACGTGCGACCCGCACCAAGACCATTCACAGATGGCCGAGAGAGCGACATCTACGCTCGTACAGACCGCTAGGCCACCTGCCATTCACGTCTGCACACCGTCGGACCAGATTACAGTGGTGCTTGGCTCGATCCGGTTGGAATGATGCTGACTGGGGACGTATAGTGTTTAGCGACGAATCCCGCTTCCAACTGCGTCCTGACGATCGTCGCATTCGTGTCTGGAGACGCCCAGGGCAGCGTGCCGATCCTGCTTTCACTATTCCACGCCCCACAGGCCCTCAACCAGGAGTTATGGTCTGGGGTGCCATTTCCCTTGATAGCCGGACCCCTTTGGTCGTCATTAGCGGCACACTTACAGTACAGCGGTACGTCGACGACATTCTGCGACCTGTTTTGCTACCCTTCCTTTTGCAGTACCCTGGTCTTATTTTTCAGCAAGATAATGCCAGACCACATACGGCATGTGTTGCTAAGAACTGTCTTGCAGCTTTTAAACCACTTCCTTGGCCAGCCTGATCCCCAGATCTCTCTCCAATCGAGCATGTCTGGGATATGATGGGAAGGCGACTGCATCCACCAGGGAATGTGGATGACCTAGCCCGACAATTGGAGCAAATTTGGCAAGAAATAGCGCAGGAGACCATTAGGGAGCTTTATCACTCTATGCCACGTCGTGTGGCAGCTTGCGTTCAGGGTAGACGTGGGTCACCACCTTATTGAGCTCGTTTCTTTGTAACTCTGTAACTCTGAAATAAATCATTCTATTTGTCTGAAATTTTAATCATTTTCTATTCTGTACATAATCTTCCTCTCCACCAATTTTTGTCTCCATCGCACAACTCCTTCTAGGTCGTCGTTTTTTTTGTTAATGAGTGTATTATTTACGTCATCTGAAACCCCAGCATAATGTATAATCTTATTATAATCATCTACTGGTAAATATATATTTTGTTCTTTATTAAATCTCTTTTTGTATCTCAACATAGTCATTTTTTATTAATCTTTCGAAATTCGCTTATTGACATTGTTTTACCTATCGACCTCTTCGTTAGCCCACGTTGAAAGACGGACGCCCTGTTAAGTGATGAGTGCCTGAGGCAAGTCTCGTTAACTAGCCTTCTGCTCCTGCTAGACTGCGTGACACGCCCCTTTTTCTCCCCTTCCTTTTTTACAAAACAGTCCCCTCCCCCTAGCTTCACAGACAATCACCGACACCCACCCCCCTATCCTAATCCCTCTCTTATTTCTAAGATTCTTCATGAGGCAAATCGAGCCCAGCTGCTTTGTTAATTCAAACTGATCACCTGCATGAATTTTCCTTATCATAACCCTTCCCCTACACGCACGCTAAAGAACCATAACAAAGCGTTACATAAGTCATTAAAGATATGTGACTGTAATCTCTCAGATATCTTTAAAACTTCAAACCCTGGTCACCTTGGCTGCTGTTATCCCAATCTCGAAACAGCCGTCCTAATGTTCCAAAAAAGGTCAAATATTTTCTTATTTTCATACATAAGGCAGCCTTTTAAATGATACAAGTGCAAACATTTTTGGTTGGGATTAGATATGACTGAATTAAATGGACAATACAAAGCTGAGCATTACCTAGAGTTTCAGAGAAAATGTTTTTGATGTATTGGAAGACTCTACGGAGATTCCAGTTCACTTGAGGTATTGGTGGCTTAGTAAGCTTCAACTCAAGTTTAACCAATGGCATATTTTGTGACAAAATAATAGGTACCCTAGACAGATAACGTGGCAGAACTAAAAAAAAAAGAAATAAAAACTAAGTAAATTAACAGCAATTTTGAATTTTACATATCCTTATTTTTGAATGAGGTAAGCCAATACTTACGTTAAAATAAATATGTAATGCTTGTACATTTTGTGTAAACGGTATATATCTGATTTATTTACATTAAACTAAATAAGTAATGTTTGTATATTAGTTAATTTTGTGTGTACGGTATATGTCTGATTTAATATATCTCGATTAAAAGAATTCACCTCACTTCAACGATTTTTGAAGGGGAGATCAATATTATATATGTACTGTTTTCAGAATTAATATTGTGAAGATGTTAATTTATGACTACGAATTACGACCATTAGAATACGAATGAATAATTCCTATTTCAAAAGTGATATAAGGAAGAGTTTTCTTATTTGTTTTTAAGGTCACTAAAGAAACAAAGAATGACTGTAGGATTTTAAAATAGTTGCTTGTGAAATTCAAGAAAACAAGCAGCATTTAGTATTTAGATCTAACAGTATTTAGATCTAAGTCATCTGCCAGTGACCGTCAGGAGAAGATATAGACAATTGGTATTACATGATACATTACATCATAATTATTGAAAATGCCTACACGTGCAATTTAACGATAGCTTTTGCATTGAAACAGGGATAAGCCTGTAGTTAGTACTCACCTGCTTCAACCGAGACTTGTAAGTTGGGTCTGATTCGGCTGGTTTGTCTCCAGTCTTCAGGTGAGTTTCGTGGATTTGGTAAGATATCAGTGCGAATGGCTTCAATCTCTAAAGCGTTCAGATTGGGACAGTGGTCAATCAAAATCTTCAAGGCAACTTTATTGAGCGACACAAAACTTAACTTCATCACCTGTAGGTTAGGAAGCAAGCTCAGAAGACTGTGAAATTCTTCATACATACTAAAAGTAAATAAAAAGGAAAAAAAAATCGGAATTGCAGTTATTATGTAGTAATATATAAACAAGAACTTAAACTAAAAGAACTTACTTATCTTAACATATCATTTTTTGTTAAATTATCTTTTTAAAATTCTGGAAATGAACATGGACAGTTTTCAATCTAGACAAATAGTACATATCTTAACAACGTAAAAACTTATGGATGATATCACAAATCTTTATTAAAACTCCAAATCACTGAACCACAGACCAACATTTCGTCTTATTTTTCAAAGACTTTCTCAAGGTTTTTTAATAACATAATAAAAAAAATAAATAAAATAAAAAAATAAAGATCAAACTGGAAAGAGAAATAACCTTCTCAAACCTTTACAAATCAATAAATAAATTCTATGCCAATAAGTAAACCAAATAATACTATTGTCATATAACAATAAAACATTCAAAATATTTTGAAAACAATCAAAAGATTTGAAACTTATTTTAAATTAAATGCTACTAATATCAAATGCTACTACCTTACTGTTATTTAAAACAGTGCAGTGATTTGGAGTTTTAATAAAGATTTGTGATATACTTATAGAAGATCCAAGATTTCATTGTTTTATGGATGATATCTTTACATTATTGTGATAAAAAGAAGTTCCTAAAAGAACTTGATAATGAAAACAATGCTTTCCTTAAAACCTTGCTTTATGTGTACATATTTCTTTTTTTTTGAAAATAACAGACAAGGAAAACCCTCCCCCTTTTTTATTTAATATGTCTACAAATACAAATGGTGTTTCTCATTTTTTGGAAAAAAAATTAAATTCTATCAAAGAATAAACTAATGATGCACAAAATTAAATATCTCTGGTATCACCGGTGAGTCTCTGGGACGGTCGTTTCGAACTCGTAGTTGACTCATCAGCCAGACCAACTCCTCAACCTTTAACTCAGAAAATACAGAAGTTTAGAGAAACCACTATCGCTCCCGAAAGTGGCAAGTGTAGTGATGAAAGAAAGCACAATGAAAAAAGTCATAAATATATGCAAAGCTTTAATTCCTAGCCTGCGAGAAGGTCGGGCGCAAAGGAAATTGAAGAAAGCAAAAACCAAGGTTTAATAAAATAAGGTATTAACGTTGTACCAAATGGTCCTTTCCTTACTTTAATCGAATTTGGCCAACTAGGAACCACGTAACTAGCTCAACCTGACAACGTCAGGGCGAGGCTAGGGAAATTCAATAAAGGGGGGACGAGAATTATACCCCGTCCAGGATAACCCTGAGATAGTAAGTCCCAGGTGGGAAACGAACGAAACACAGAAGAAAGAAAGAAACAGCCATGCCCCCACCGGGATTCGAACCCGGGTACAAGCGCATCCCCCACAACGGCAACCCGTCGGCTAAACCACACGGTCACGCCAGCACGGCCCAAATGGTCCTTTGTTTTAAATAAAAAATTAAAACATAAAAAGTAATATTTTTAAATATTGTCTTCAAATGTTCACGAAAAATTTCAAGTAGATTCATCTCGCAGTTCGAAAGCTATTGAGAGGTGCGCTGGGGGGGGGTCTGATTGAGTCTCATCTAAAATTCAGCCTACTATTTCTTACTATATCCATAACATTTAAAGTAAATGAAAATTATAAGTATAATTAAAAGAAGAAAATTAAAGAGAGTCCTAGAGGGGAAGATTCTAAGTGAAGGTAAATGAAGACCTCGCAATAATTTTATTTCATAAACATGCAAGGCTTTAGGAGTTAGAGGTTTCTGGAACTGAAGTGGATGGCGGAGAATAGAAACAGATGGAGGAACATGTCATGGATCTCATTCTAACCAGTCTTCGGTTTCATGACATAAAGGAAACATAAAGGACCCTATTTCATTATTGAGAACATAAAGGTATTCTTAGTAATTAAATAGGAAACCAGAGAAAGTCAAACCGGAAGGAAAATATTTACGGTTGAAGTAGTACACGCTCCACCAAAGCTCAACAAGATAAAACATTGGTGAGGACTTTGAGGTTTCAATACAAATTGGTGGACATGTAATTTTAATACCACAAAGAACAATGTTTTACATGGTTAGGTTTGACGGCGAATGTAGCACTTTCACTGGAAGTAATTTTTGAGAAGGCCCAAGAAATATGTAGGCCCGGTAGCCAAGTGGCATGGGCGCTTGGCTGCCGGTTGGAGGAGGCAGGTTCAATCCCCAGCCTCCATGGTGGGTAGGTATTTTTCCACACTATCCCTCCTCCTAACGAGTCCTAGGGCCTACCCACCCCTTTGTAGTATTGTCTTACTTCCACGGAGGTACAGGCGGGCGAGCGTTGAACTTGCCACCTGACCTCATCTCAGTCTGCGGGGCAGAGAAACATTGGAACGTTACCTCAAGCATACCGATGGGTCATAGTAGGTTCCTGTGGGATACAGCAAACCTAATCAAAGAAATATATATCATCTATACTTACATACTTCCCGGATAGAAAATAAACTGTGTGTACACTCTGGTGAGTGTATTGCCACAAGAAGATATCACTGACTGCAACGGACGCAAATCTCTGTTGAAGGTTCTTAAATCCACAAATTCTAGTTCTCGCTGAGTTATCAGGAATTCAATAAAAGCATTAGTGATGCCTTCCTTGTAATAACAAGTACTGTAATGGGGATCCATGTAGCCAATAACAGTCAGTTCCTTAAGTTGACATCCAGTATCTATGAGTCTAAGATTCGAAAAAATAAGAAATAGTTAAAATAGAAGCAATGTCATGATTCTTCGAGAGAAGACAAAAATGTAAAAAGAAATTCAAGAATTTGAAACCTATTTTCCTTAGAATGTTATTTCTTAACATTCACTTAATTTATTTTTTTTTTAAATTGGTGAAAAGAACAAAATGAAATACCTGTATTTATTTATATATAATTTAGATCAACTGACTATAAACATTATATATTTTCCATTTTCTGGAAAAAGTGAATCAAATGGGTTTATTTACTTGTCTAAACCTTATTAATGTTGATCAAATCAAACCACAATAACATTTAACATTCATTGCTTCTGACATTGAGATATTAACAGAAATAAGATGGAAATCCATTGTTTTGTTTTTTTGTTGAGAAGATCCTAATGCTCTTCTATGGGAATTTCTTCTGTATTCTCACTCTAAATTTCTCGATTAGGGTTCATTTGGAAACGATTTCAAATATAAAAGTTAGATTGTTCCTTGTTCTCGAATAAACATTCTAAGTTTGAAGAAGACCCATCGAGCGATTGAAAAGTTATTACGAATATACACACACAGCCAAGCAGACTGACTGATTTGATAAGCCTTCTTTACTATTGGAAGAAGACTAATAACAGGAATTGGCTTAATCAGCTTAAAACGACTATACGGATTTCAACCACATTTGGTAAGGAGCTTATTGCTGGATCATCTTACAGTAAGAGCACGATTATTTTGATCTTCACCCTGTATAGTAGTTTTCAAAATGGATCCCCAGCGTTACATCCTCAGTCTCCATTGTGGAATGGTAACTAGAAGAGGATGTGCTCATGCAATGTACATGGTATTGTTGGAGGGAGGATCCTCAGCTATCGAATCCCTAGTGGTGATTGACCATGCATCGCTAATGGTTCAGTTTTCAAGACTGGGTGGGTGGGGCGAGCAAAACAATAGCGTTTGTATACGGCTTATTTGGACCCTAAATAATCACCATACCAAATTACAAAGAAATCAGTCCAATTCTTTTAGCGAGGGAATTCAAGGAACATTTTTGAGGGATGTGAAGGTTAAGAGATCAAAGTAAGTGTACCTATGATTTAAGTGGGACCATAGTAAGCAAAAGACCAAATCATATTCGTCCAAACTTTTTACAGACACACGCAGACAAAGAATAATGACATTCAAGTAGAAAAGCCAGAGTTCGTATGCGTCATCAAAAATTTTCTCACAAAATTAAAAACATAACAATACCAATAGGTGGCGCCACAAGGTATCACCAGGCATGAGATGTCGCTCTTCTTGTGTTTCACGTGATGAATTAAATGAACGTTTTCGTGACAAAATCCTGAACTGAAATGAAAGTTTTAACTCGAAAAAAAATACAAATACAAATGTTTTTTTGAAGAAAAAAATAAATTTATTTCATTGCTGGAGTCTTTAGATTACATTTACTCGATGATAAATGCAACGCTCCTAATTGGTAACTATCTGCACTAGTTGTCAACCATATCAATTTATCGTTATTCAAATATTTTATGTAGAACTATTTCCCATGTAAAAGAAACACATATTTATTACGATAATTAATTTTCAGGTTTACCATTATTAGTAGCTCTAACCAAAAATAGAATACATACTATTGCTACAGTAAAACCGTATGATTTGTTTCATCATTGTGTGCTACCGAATCAAAACCCAAAGTCAAACATTTTTTTAAAACTGAAAAATTCAAAACACAAAGTAGATTGCCCTATCATTGTCAGAATTTATAATAAACACGTCTGGTGTTTATTTGCAACTCACTTCTTGGCTTATATCCAATAAAAGCTCGCAGTAAAAAAAGATAGGCCTACCATAAAATCTTTTCCTAAAATATGTGTTGGATGTTATCGTTGTCAATGCATGACTTGTAGACGAAAGGATCAGTTAAGATAGACAAAAGTTTAAAGGCCTAGTAATGATGGTCTATTAGAAATAGATAAACACACAAAAAACAATGTGCAAAAATAGACCCACTATTGATAATCAAAAGCATATGGTAGGACTCTGGCATAGAGTCTACCATAAGAGAAAGGTGTAAAACGGAAGACTGTAAGAAAAAGTTTGTAATGTTCACTTATATTAATACAAAAATGTAAATTTCTTTCTATTGTACCTCATACAATATCTATTATTTAGTTTTCCACTAGAACGAAATTTTAAGGAAAACATCTGTAGCAGCAGTGTTCTCCATTAGAACTAAATAATAAAATAAAAAAAAATCGCAATCAAATAAGTTTTCTTGAGTTAGATTATATTTATTCTAGTAATTATTCACCGAAACTTTTTTTTCTGAATATTAAAAAAGTTATGCAATGTAGGGTTATTCCGTAAACGACTTAAAATTGTAGATTGTTCAGTAACTTACCTATTAAGGAACTTTTCAACTTTCCCTTTTACCAATTCGCACCTGCATCTGTAGATAGGATGATAAGACACGCTTAGTGTCTTAACGTACTTCCCAAACCGAGCTGCGAATTTCAAAGCATAGCGATCATGCAGCGCTGGAATTCTGCTATCGGTGTTGATTTCGAAGCTCTTGATTTTACTGGGAATTCCCAGGAAAAATACAGTAGCATTTCTCCACAGCAAAGGAGAATTGAAGCCTTTGGACCAGTTATGGCACACCAAACTAGCAGCAGACCGATCGAAAACAGACAAATGTGAAAAAATTTCGTTAACAATAATCTCAGGCAGTTGACTCCAGCAGTGTGGAGCTACATTTGCAGAAGACATTTTGATAAACTGTAGAAATTTGGAACATACAGAAACAAATTATATACATTCAAATAGCGGCTAAGATACCAGCAGTCTTTTTACAGTGGATTTAGATGTCTATGGAGATCATATTGAATTGCTTATATACGGAAATGAATTTTTAGTCATTAGATTTCAACCTAAGAGATCAAAAATAAATAAGTATTTAATAAATGGTATCTATTTTAAAAGACAGTAATCAATGAATCAAAAACTTTATATTGTAAGAAAAAGATATCTAAAGAATAACTTACTCCCTAATTCCATGTCAGAAAATTTTAAATGAAATATAAGTTTAAATTCAGCTTCTAATTCTAAATGGAAATGTAGCTTGCTTGATGCTCATTATTATCCTGTAGGCTTTTTAGTGTCAGCCATTGTTGTCATGAGCCTGATATATCTGAATTGTTGTATACAAGATTCAGCTATCACTAAAAGGTTGAATTAAATGGTAGGAATATGATCTCAACTGAAACTAATGTGTAATTGATGAAATGAATTTAAAATATTATTAAACTATTTGCCCCCAATACATATTAAAAGCGATTGAGTGTAGATCTATATTTTTTATTCTATGTTTTTTATAATAACTTAATAACATTATCTTCTATCAATACTTGTGAGAATGGTGTCATGGAAAAACCATCTAAACGTATTGTAAGGAAGTATTAACACGTCCATTAAATTTCTTGAACATCTGATGGGTGGAGTCTGTTAAGGGGCAGTTAATTGGATATACTAATTAGTAAGCCAAAGGACATTTAAGATTGCAGGAATGAAATTTTACTAGCATTTAGTAGCCACTGCAATTCTATTCCCTGCCTAAATAGCTTTGTTTTTGACAGTCACTGTAATATCCAGCTAGGAAAACAAATACAATGATCTTTGTTGCCTCTAGGCTGAGTTCTAAGGTCAGCTCGCAGCAAGGTTGTCAACGCAGGAAAGGACTCAGGATATCAAAAGCATGAGATGAAAACATGTCAATGACGGAACATTGGGAGATGTGCGTACTTGATAGATGGAGTGGGATTAGGTTGAGCTAATATGGTGCTGAGAGGTGGCAGATAGGGTAAGGATTTTCAAGGTTCTCGTTCTTTGAAGGAATGGGTTAATTGATTACTGTAGAAGGAAGATGTAAAAGTTATAAATTAAAAGAATAAATTTATTGTTATGAAAATGCTGTTTCCCTCCCACCCCTAAAAAAAAATAAACCAAACTTTATATATATATTGACAGTAATTGCTGGTTTATACGTATTTCATGTGGAAAATTTTAAATTACGCATAACTGAGAATTACCTACGCCTCAGATTCAACTTTATTTTTCATTAAACTTAAATAAGAACACTCTAAATAAACATTTGTGTGTTAGGTACATATTGTTCAACATATAATATGCATAACTGTATAACTATAAATTAAACAAAGTAGTGTATTCATTTTCATAATGATTTCCTGATTTCGTATTTTAAGAAACTTGAAAGGATTGAATAAAATACTGTAGCTATACCCATTACACAATTACAGTTCTAAGATAAATGAAATGCAAAGACTTACCAAATTTTCCCTAATTTTCCATCACATTGTTACACACTTTTCCATTTCTGCAAATTTTCCCTGTTATTGATGGCTGCGCTTCAGAGATTTTGAACCTAACTGTCAGCATTCTTCTAACATTAACTCCTTTTTACTAATGACTGCACATAATGTAATGTAACTTATATTAAGGCTATTCGTTATTTCTGCTTTTGATTTTTGCTGGTTGTCTTTCACTTCCCGAATAAGCCTCACTTTTTCCTCTTTAACAGTAACTTTTAGTCCTTCCATTACCTAAGGCTGCAAGAAAAAGACTGAAGTAAATGAAGGGAACATGAGCATGTTTCATCAATGCGAAAATACATTCAATTTTTTCGTCTAAAAACGACCTTTTATTACGATTATATATCGATACGGAACGCCAAGCTGTATATTGGTGCACACGGGGAATTATTATAGTTGAAAATACGTACAATCCAGAGATAAATGGGTAAAAGTCAAAAAGGAACTTACAGAAAAAGAAAAAATGGTAAAGCTGTTATATGAAGGGAAATGCAATGTAAATTTATGTAATAAAGTAATGTAAAAGTGGTCGGATATTTTAAAAAAAAAGAAGTATAAATAGCAATTATGTTCAAAATAAAAAAGGGGCGTCCTCACCCCCCTCTGTCAAGGCAGTAGTCGCACACGGGTTTAATTAATTTGAATATTTTGTACATCTTTTTTTATGTTTAGTATTTTACAGTATGACTTTTGGGTAGATTTATATAATAAGGAAAAGGGGGAAGAGAGAATATTGATATTATTGTAAAATATACTAAATATTTTTGGGATTTTAAGAGAATAAATTCAAATTCAAATTCAAAATACGCACAATCCAATCTCGTTTTCAAAAATATAAAGGCGAATTATGTAAAATTCAGCCATAAATTATTTCTGAGATATACTTATGTAATTAAATACAATTTTCGCCAGTGCTTACAATTAACTATGCACAAACCAGAACTACGTACAACTGGGATAGGTATAAACTAGTTTTTACTGTATAAAAAACTATATACTGTTAGTTAAGAAACCTAAGATTGGATAAAACATTAAGCAATTAATATATACTCATGGACAAAAAAATTAGCGCACCAAGAAATAATTGCGAGATCGTAACGAAACTTGCAGTGAAGGTATATGTCGGGGAGATATGCAAATGATTAGAAATGCAGCGTGATTGCGCATTACGTATAGCCGGTAGAGGGCGTTGAAAATCGTACTCTGTTGAGTATAAAACAGGGTAACCAAAGCTTGTTTGAGTGTGCTGAATCATTTACAAAGGAAGAGCTGAGGTAGACATGCCATTACGCCGTGTTCGAAGACAGTATACGCAGTTGTCGCAGTTTGAGAGAGGGAGAATCGTCGGGATGATGGAAGCTGGGTGGTCAGCTAGGCGAGTAGCTCGTCAATTAGGCCGCTCTGATTGTGTTGTGAGGAGGTGTTGGGACCAGTGCACCCGAGAGATGTCATGTACACGAAGACCAGGCTCAGGACGCCCTCGACAGACCAGTCGTCGAGAAGACCGCCACATACTCAGAAATGCACGCGTACAGCCAACTGCTTCATCGGCCGCCATCCAGGCACAGGTAGCACCTTCACTAGGGGTCGCTGTGTCTTCTCGAACCATACGAAGGCGCCTGGCTGAAGGACAGTTGGTATCGCGGCGCCCATTACGTGTGCTGCCCTTGACGCCCACCCTTCGACGCCTCCGTTTGGAGTTTTGCCGCGCACGAGGAAACTGGACTGCAGCGGAATGGAACCAGGTCGTCTTTAGCGACGAATCCAGATTCAATCTCGGCAGTGATGACAATCGTGTTCGTGTGTGGAGAGCCCGTGGTGAACGCTTCAATCCTGCCTTTGCTGTACAGCAACACACCGATCCCACAGCTGGTGTGATGGTATGGGGTGCCATTGCCTACAATACACGGTCACCCCTAGTATTGTTCCGTGGCACCATGACAGCCCAGCGGATGTTCATGAAATCCTGCAACCACATGTGTTGCCACTCATGCAACGGCTCCCAGGAGCAATTTTTCAACAAGACAATGCTCGGCCTCATACGGCAAGGGTGTCACAAGACTGTCTCCTCACTGTTACTACCTTCCTTGGCCTGCCCGATCCCCAGATTTGTCTCCAATCGAGCATATCTGGGATCATTTGGGACGACGAGTTGGGCATCCCACGAGTTTGAACGAACTAGAGGCAAGGTTACAGCAAATATGGAACGAAATGTCTCAAGACATCATACAGAACTTGTATGACTCAATGCCCGATCGTATCGCATCGTGCATTCGCGCTAGAGGGGGTCCAACGGATTATTAACTCCTCCGTTCTTTTGCCTTTTTCTCTGAAATAAATTATCCTTTTTCTTTGATTTTCTAATCATTTACTTATATCAAAGTAGTCATTACGTATGTAAATTTTCGTTTCATTTTGACGACTCCTTCTTGGTGCGCTAATTTTTTTGTCCATGAGTGTATGATGATATGATTAAGGAAAAAGACTGGAAAGGGTAAAAAAAGATATATTTGAATGAAATTAAATATTGTTTTAACATTATTTCAAATATTTTAATTTCTGTGAAATGTTCATTGAGAAAAAATCGGAAAATAGTTCCAATTTGTTAGAGGACAAGGCTAAAAGAGCGTTACATAACATTGGATTTAGGAATTAAAAAAACGTCTAATTGCAAATTATCGCCCTCAAGTAATGTAAGCTAATGCCAACTAAAAAAGAAATTTCCTTCTTAATTTCAATATAAATTTCAAGGCAATCCTTTGGGGCAATCCATTATTTTTAATTTCCAATACTTAAAATATTTCCCTTAGCAACACCAATTTCTCAGTTTCAGATGATATATCGTTCTTAATTTTAATATAAAATTCACCGCATTCACTTTTTTTTTAATTCCCACCAATTCTTGATTATTTTTTTTTTAAATTTAAATAATTTCCTTTCAATTTGTCAATAATTTTAGCTATTTTCACTTACGATACTTCCTTTAGCAGGTTAAGGACTTAACCATCATTAGTATACTGTCCCAAACACTATCTTCTACTGATATTGGATTATTACCAATTACTGTTGATAAAAAACCAAGAACAAAAGTAACGATGAGAGAGAGAAGAGACCGTAATCTTCACCAAGACTGCTGCTAAACACTGTAGCTTTAGGACCTTGTCATTGCTTCGTCACTATCATCGATTTAATGGAAGCAGATCCTTTCATAGCCTCTACGATTTTATCTTTATTTTCAAAAAAAGACATAAATGTAAAATGAGACCATCCGAAGTAATATGCGATCACATTGATGGGCTCACCAGCTTTAGGTTGCTTTAAAACTTGCAACTTCGTTTCAGATCAATTGCTCGTCTCTTTTTCTGTGATTTTTAACTAAGGTTTTGTAATTGGGCGAGTAGGGGCCATGTTGAACAAAATATCGCGAAATAAGCAAATTACCTATTTCTGAAAAACAAAATCAAGAGAGGGACTGTTGAAGACACGTACCGATTGCCACTGAAGTTCCAGCTGAATGCGCTGTTGCCACTACGCATGATATGTTGTTGCTAAATAGAAATCTTTGTACTTTACGTTCGCTTAGGCCTTGTTCGAAAGTATGGTTGGAGATGTTGTGTATTCCTCATGGGATCAATGACGCATCTTCGAGCGCACGTAAGTCGAGGGATGACTGTACAGCAGCGTATTTATGAGTGTTCCTCCAATCATAAAACATGCTGGCATTATAGTGATGGATTTTTTGAAACTTCTTTCTTAGTAACCTCTTATTCTTTTTAATATTTCTTAGTATTCCTCTTTAAGAAATAGAATTTAGTAAGTAAATTTAAATACACTACTAAAATATACTAGTTGATCCGTGCGAATAATTCGCAACAAAAAAACCACCATTGAGAAATAATAAACAAATCCAACAACTTGTCGTACATGTTAGTTGAACACATTGTCAATAGCTTGCGCCTTTTCCATTTTTATAAAAAGATTGACCCTTGCGAATAATTCGCATGGTATATTGAAATAATTCGGTATATTAGTATACTGGAATATTTACATCGTATATTGGAATAATTCACATAATTCAGACACCGAATGGTAATGTGGAAATTAATAAATGAACAGATTGCCTTCTACATTTTTATAAAAAGATTTTTAAATAAAGTTTTTTAACGAAAACATTAATTATAAGCAGTTTGTTTATTTTTTGTCATTAGCGGTGAACGTAATCTTCAAAATGATATCTCAATCATTTGATTTTGATGAAGTATTAAGGGCACCCACATTCACTACATAAAACATAAACATAAAAGGGAAATAAAAAAAAAAACACACCGTTAAAAAATAATTTATGAGAAATTGACAAATTTTTGTTTTTTTATTGTAATAAATCGTCTATTTTTATTAAAATATAAATCTTTTTTTTTATCTGTTCTTATTAAATAAACGATGAAAAATCATTTTAAAATGCATTTTTATTCAAAAAAGAAAAAAAATATATTTGAAGATTTATTTGAAATGTGTTTATTATTTGTTTCGCTTTCGAAAGATAAGTCGCTTCTGTTTAAGCGTGCCTCCATTTTTATAAAAAGGTTTTTAAAATAAAGTTTTTTAACGAAAGCATTAATTTTAAACAATTTGTTTATTTTTCGTCATTAGCGGGGAACGTAATCTTCAAAATGATGCCTCAATCATTAATTTTGATGAAATATTAAGGCAGTTATGGCGTACCGACACAAAAATACCTTTCAGAAATAATTAAAATATATTTTAAATAAACTTCTAGATTACAAACACAGACTCCTCAGTGGCTAGTCTTCTGTAGTCCGTTCATACTTGTAAAAAAATAACAAGACTTTTGGTTTTATTTTCCTGATCTGGTCAATGAAACAAACTGGCATTATTTACTAAATATTTTGAGACTAATGGACCACTTGAGGTTTACGCCCCTATCGACGTCACGTATGACGTGTATCCCACATGCGGCGAGAGCTAATGGGATAAACAAACATATAACTTTGTTCGAATTACTTAAAAAATCGTCGATATTTGATATTTCAAGACGATGGTTCAATACTGTGCAGATCCAGTACTGTAATAATTCTGTAAAAGCGCTTGGAATATCCTTCTTTAATAAAATATTTCTTCTGTATCTAAACCGGTTAAACCAAAGCACGTGGCTTTGTTTATCCCACATGCGAAGCAGTAGCGTGGTGGGATATTT
>JAFIDM010010028.1:58276641-58303571 GCA_023159025.1 Thereuonema tuberculata | reverse complement strand
GTGCCTCGTTAGATGGTCTTGAATGCTACCCATGGAGAAGGCTTGTGTCTCGTTCAGATAGTCGTGGGTGCTACCCATGGAGAAGGCTTGTGTCTCGTTCAGATAGTCGTGGGTGCTACCTATGAAGCAGGCTTGTGCCTCGTTCAACCCCTTCACTCGTTGTGTCCACATATTGTTTATTTAATTAGTTTATGATTTGGGGAGTAGTGGATACAGGGTGGGATGCCTGTGGGCTTGGGAGGACAGACCAGAAATGGGCTCCAGTGCCGTAAAGTAGTTAGGAAACAATGATACCACACGCGACAAAAGGGCGAAAGCAAACACCTAGCATCGTCTGTATTCTACATAAGGGGGTGAAGCCCCTCCTCAATCCAAACAGTAAAGAAGGAAAAAACGAGAAGAAAACATTTATCAAAGCACTGACGTCCATCCATAGTATTCTGTCCGGAGACAGGTCCAATTCTATGGACTTCGCACGGAAGTCCCAGAAACGCCTGGGGAAAGATAATGGGGTGGTTTCCTGTTGCCTGCCCCAGGACGCCATTAAGGAATGACGTCAGACCGAAGAGAAAGCGAAGAAGAGGCGAACAACACAGGAAAGGAAATTGAAACAACCAAGCCTTTGCCGGGATTGCCGGGATTCGAACCCAGGTACTGGCGCACTGGCCGCAACGGCAGACCGCCGCCGAGACCGCACGACCACGCCAGCACGGCAGCACTGACGTGTCCGTGTCATATTATTTTGGAAAGTGATCTTTGAAACAGGATACAGATTTAAATGCTGCCCTATGATACTTTTTTTATGTACCTTCTGTCTCAAGTACAGTTTCAAATTGTCACCCCCCCAAGCCATTGTCCTGGTGCGCCACTGAATTGCTGTAAATTTTTAGGTCTACTTGAATAAGTCATAAAATTACACATTGTAAATTTCAAAATAGAGAAAAGTTCGTTCATTCTCATTATTTTTTTAATCTATTTGAAGGACATTTTCTTAAAAGTTTTTCCAAAAAAACTTTAATTGGGAGCAAACGGTCTTCAAATGGTTGCAATTGCTCTGCATAATTCCTAAAGTTCAGAGCTGCCTAGAACATTATTGAAAGTTTATTATAATATCCTAATGGTTCATGCAGGATGGAAGCACGAACATAGGATATATTTTCGATTTCTTAAATGGCATTCTCAACTTAATATATCATTTCAATTAGAATTTGCTGATCGTTTCATAACGTCAGAACTGACCACCAAGTAGTCCTGATCTAGAACCGTGTGATTACTTAATTTTGTGATTCAATGAGGTAAATATTTCTCTTAAGCAGCAGCAAACCTTAATGAAAAGCATGAATCTTTAAGGTTTTAACGATACATAACAGAGAATATAACATAATATATCAATAATCTCACAGGTCGTGTGAGAGAAGCTTTCAGACAAAACGGCAATTACAGTTCAACACGTGATTCAAAGGCATACATTACCATCAAATTATCAGTTATTGAGTTTCTAATAATGTCTATGAAATATTTTTTTCAAAATACAAATACAGCCGTCTAAGGCAGTCTTAAAATGTTAGAACATTTCTAAAGAACCCTTTCCCTGTTGAGGTAACCACTGGCGGATCCAGGATTTTTCAAGGGGGGGGGGGCTAACTTTTCTGAAGGGCTAACTATATTTCTGATTCTGAAGTGTACGCTAGTAGGCAGCTTTTTATTAGCAATTGAAATCGTCATCGTGGCAATTATAATGTTTATCAGACAGCAGCAAAGTTTCTACATAGCATTTAAACAATCCCAGCATCGTTGGTAAAAGTTTTTAATAACATCAAAACTTATTTTTCTGATTTGTGCATAAGAACCATTGATAAGTTTTCATCTCAGGAATTGTAATTTATCCCAAGCATCTAGAAAAGCAAATTTCAGTTCTTAAAGAGAGTTAAATTGATGATTCTGTGAGATACTTAGCGTATAATTCAGCCCAAAGATTCTCTATTGGATTCAAATCAGGGTTGAAAGCTGACTAATCTATCACATCATTCTTTTGATTTTCAAACCACTTGTTAGTTGATTTTGAAACATGGCACGAGTGTTAACTTGCTGAAAAATCCAAGAACTACCACAAATCAACGGAAGAAATGGAATCATATTATTTTCAATAATTGCTGGTACTTTTGAGAGTTAAGTCTTCCATCAATGAATTGTCAGTCTTTCCTCTGGTTCCAAATGCAGCCCAAATCATTATACGTCCACCACCGAAGTGCCTACTGAACTTAACCCTCTTCTCCTTTCATGGCAATAGTAGAAGAGTGCCATAGAACTGTTACAGTTTTATCAATCTCACTGTTAAACACTTAACAACGATCTACAAGACAATCTGAGACAGACTGTAAATAAATTATTGCTGTTACGTTAATCACAGATTTGTATTTTGTAAGTTTTAAAGGATTTTTATTCACAATTCTAAATCGGTAGTCACATGCAAACCACACGAACAGATATCCCAATAGTACTCTCAACTAAAATTTTAAGGCATACTTATACAATTAAATAAAACGAAATAAAGCAATATATACCAATCTGCTTGTTTTCCTGCAACCGGAAAATTTCTTCCACTGTGTCTACGGACACTCCAGCTTTTAATTCCAGATATGCCAGTTTGGAACAAGATGATATAACATTCCTTATACTTTGATTCAAATTCTCATCGAGATCTGCGTTGACAGAATCTTTATAAATAAATATTTCTGACAAGAAAAGAAAACATACTGTAGATGTATTATAAATTATCTTTCAAGAAATTGATAGTATGAACATTGGGATAAATTTTGAATGTTTTGTTATAAATCCGTCTGGTGATTCTTTGAACTTGTTGATGTTTGTTTGCTTCTTTTTTTTAAAATGAATAAGTGTCTCACTAAAGACAAATTACGACATTCTACAGTCTTTCCGTGAGGAACAAAGAACTGAGATCTCGGATAGCTGTTTCGAATTTATTCAAACTCATCAAAACCCTAAATGTTCAACGATTAGGGGTCATATAAGATTAAGGTATTTGACGATAGGACAGAAAATGATCACTCTGAAAATACCGTATTGTCCGGCGTATAAGACGACTGGGCGTAAAAAGACGACTCCCCATTTTTTCCAATCAAAATATAGAGTTTGGGATATACTCGCCGTATAAGACTACCCCTCTTCCAACGCACAGCAAATAAAAATTAAAAAAACATCAGATTTGATTTCAATATGATATTAGAATTTCACTAAAATCATAGTATTTCTTAATTGTAGCCTTGTTTATTCTGTCCCCGCTCTATCTCTTTTTTCCATACCCCGGGCGTCCCGGGCGCCTGCAGCTTGCTCCGCCCTTCACTTACACCTTCGCGGTGAGGCGCCCTCTCACCTCGGCGGACCGCATTTAGTCACTTCTTTCCACGAATCCTGGCAAGTGGATTTTCTTCTACCGTACTTGTACAGCGCCGTCCTTGCTGCTTTCATACGGTTGCCGCATATGGCGGGGATTCGGACGCAGCCGTTTTTGAGCTCCCCCCACCATATGCGGCGACCGCGGATTCTCCAGTCCGGCTCGGAAGTTTCAGCACCCGGTGAATAAGACCCCCGACTTTTGAGAAGATATTCCTGGTTTAAAAAGTCGTCTTATACGCCGGACCTGTTAGTCTTTAAAATAAATTATTAAAGATATATGACAGTAATCTCTCATTCATATATCTTTAAAACTTCGAACCCTTGTCACGTTTGATCTTTCAATCTTGAAACAGCCGTCCTCCTATTCCACCAAAGGTCCAATGTTTTCTTATTTTTATACATAAGGCAGCCTTTTAAAATGATAAAATAGCAAACATTTTTGATAGGATTAGATATAACTGGCACTGATATAAATGGACAATACAAATCTGTATATTACCTAGAGTTTCAGAAAAAGTGTTTGCGATGTATTGGAAGACTCTCTGGAGATCCCAATTCACTTCAGGTATTGGTGGCTTAGTAATCTTCAACTCAAGTTTAACCAATGGCATGCATTGTGACAAAATAATAGGTACCCTAGACAGATAACGTGGCAGATCTAAAAAAAATAGAAATAAAAACTTGCTAAATAAACAGCACTTTTAAATTTTGGAGGCCAGATATATCGTTATTTTTGAATGAGGTAAGCCAACTAAACTACAGTGTTACCTCCTTTAACAGACACCCTGAATAGCGGACACCTCTAATTAGCGGACATTATTGCGGGTCCCAGTCCCTTACAATAGGACATTCAATGTTATCCACTCCCAAAAGCGGGCACTCTGAATAGCGGACAGTTATTTTAACTGTAATTTTTTTTTTCTATTAACATTTCGACAAACACATCATGGTTGTATTTACATCAGTGTCCCATACATTGATACATTGATGACCCCCCCCCCCCAATACATTGATACATTGTATCTGCATCCCATGATTCAACGCACGAATCTGACGCCCTTTTTTTTCACTGCAGTTGCTTTGTAAATGTCAATACCTCATAAAGCTATCCTATAAACGTGTTGATTAAATTTAGTGCGAATTAAAATGGCGTCAGAAAGGAAGAGATAATCACTGAAGAAAAAAATTAATGTTCTTGAAGTTGGTGAAAAAGAAAAGCTGAGTGTGCGTTGTCTTGCTGAACGTTCTAAAGCTGGAAAAACTCTGCTAAGTGAACTTTTGAAGGACAAAGATGAGACTAGAAAAATATGGATAGTGAATTCAAACGAAAATTCGAAGAATTTGAAACAAGCAAATTCGACGTAGTGATCATAAAATGGTTCCACTCCGCTCATGCAAAGAACATTCCTATAAGCGGTGTTTTGCATCAAGAAAAAGCCAGAGAATTCGGTCAAACTTTAGGATTGGATACGTTTAAGGCATCAAATGGATGGCTAGAAATTAATTTTCTATATACTGTAATTAATTTTGTCATTATTTTAAGTAAGACAAACGCATTAGCACTCATTTAAAAAGGAATATAGTAAATAATTTGCAAATGTTCATATTGTCTCATATCGCAAAGGTAATTGTAGAAATTTAATTAAGATTGTACGTAATTTTTCATTAAATGACATGCTATAAGCTAAAAAATGAAAAAAAAAGATATTCATCCCCAATAGTGGACACCTCTCAATAACGGACGAAACTTCCGGTCCCGTGACTGTCCGTTATTCGGAGGTAGCACTGTATTTAAATTAATAACTAATATGTCATGTCCAATATAATTCTAAAAACCCATTTAAACATTTCTTAATTTTGAAAAGTCTTCAAATCTTCAAAATAAAGAAGATTTATTTGAAGACTTTTCAATAGATAGAATGTCTAGAAGAGGGAGATTTAAGAAGACTTATGGTAAATTTCTTAATTTTATCAAATCATTTGCGTATACATTACTACTTATGTTAAAGTAAATATTTTAATATTTGTACATTAATTATGTATATGTATTGTGACGGGACGCTGCTCTTGGGGGTAATTTTAGCCTTTCAGGGGTTGTTCGGGTATTTGTTGGGCGCCAACCGAAAAGTCCGTTCGGTGAATTTTCTATCTACCCCCTCCAAAGTCGTTACATGCCCGGTAAACTAATCCAGTCCATTCGGAGCGTGGGGGAGCCACACTTCACGTTCACGCACAAAGAAGCACAACGCATTCACCACATTAATTAAACTTAACACTTTTATTCAACACTGCAAATAATAATATGTCACTTCACTTAAGAATAACAATTTCGGCGAAGCTATGGCTTATGACGACGCACTGAAATAGATGAATAGTTTGCACTAACTGAACTGGGGAGCACTAAATAACTCGCGGAATCCTGCACGGGTGTACACGTGCATTGAAACAGAAAATTTGCAAATTTCAGTAATTTTTCTCACAAATAATTTATAGAAATTTAAGGCTATCCATGGGTTGCCTATTCTAACTAAAGATAACTTGGTTTAACACGCCCTATTTCTAACAAACAAGTCGACATGACTTCGATTTGCCGATAATTTGAGACGCGGTTTCCAATACCTTGTCCGCGGCGGTCGACGAGGCCAGGTGCATTGCAGCAAAGGTCAGGAGAGCTAAACGGCGAGGGAACAGCAGGCAAGAGAGAACGAACTCCTCTGAACACCCCTTTAATAAGTTTAAGAGTGCCGCTATATGACGTCACACGTCCCCTTGACCATTCAGATAGCAGGATTGCATATCTGCCCAAATAAGGGAGATCACCTCATTATTACCTCATATCGGGAGATAATGCTGATTAACCAATAAGATTACAATGCTTACAACAATTCCTAATACGGAATGATGACCTCACGGAAAATTCCTAAGAATAGGAAATTACCAAACTCAAATAAACTCGGCTGAATTAAAGCAAAAAAAGAAAATTAATTTCTTATTTTAAAAATTAAATCTAATCTAAGCTAAATGAAGATTAAATCCTTAAATATCTTAAAATTAATCTAAACTCTGAATCTATCATATTAAATTCTAACTTTTTAAAACTTAAAGATTTATTTCTTAAAATTCTTAAGATTCTGACTAAAACTAAATTAAAGCCTAAAACAAAATAAAATTACCAATAATGACTAAAAACTAACGCTAACGAAGTCTTTCCGCCATTAGCTTTACAAAACAATGTTTCGAAAGAAAAAAAAAAAATTTTTTTTTTTTTTTTAGTTGACATTTCTTTGACATTTGCAAAGGCAAAAATAACATAACTAAAATTCTAATATTTCGAGTATTATAATAATTGACATATGAGTATTGTCACAGTATATACGGTATATATCTGATGTATGATATCTTCAATTTATAAAATTCCTCTCACTTCAACGATTTTTGAATGGGAGATCAATATAAAGCTGTACTGTACTGTTTTTCAGAATTAATTAAATAAGAATGCCTTTTTAGAGTCGAGCTGATACTCTGGGACGGCCGTTTCGTGCTTGTTGGGCTCTCTTTTAAGTGCAAGACTCAAAAGGCGTATGAGGGGAAGAATTGGAAATTCATTATGGAGACAGCGAGCCCTCAATGACAAAAGCAAGAAAACAAAAAACAAGAACAAAAAATGGAATCCAAATCTTTGGGCAGCACTCCACACATGCTATTTATTTATTTATTTATTTATTTATTTATTTATTTATTTATTTATTTTTTTGTGCTCAAATTCCTTTTTTGGTAGCCTGAGTGGTGCCCAAGAATTTGGATTCCACATTCTGTTCTTTTTTATTTTCTTGCTTTTAGTCATTGAGGGGTCGCTGTCTCCATCATGAATTCCCAATTCTTCCCCTCGTACGCCTTTTAAGTCTTGCACTGAGCTGATTAGCTCTGGCTGAGGAGAGCTCAATAAGCTCGAAACGGCCGTCCCGGAGTATCAGCTCGACTCAAAAAGGCATTCTTATTTGAAATAATTGATTTTCTTTTACCCCATTAGAGGGTTTGTTATTTATTTATTTATTTATTTGTTTGTTTGTTTGTTTGTTTGTTTGTTTATTTTGTTTGTTTTATTTTTTCAGGATCTAGATCTGAGTCATCTGCCTGTGACAGCCAGGAAGCTATATAGACAATTGGCATTACATGATACAATATCTGAAACATCTACACTGAAATTATTATAGATAATACTTTTAAGACTAACATGATGATATAGATTTCTTTCTTTTTGATGACCATAATAATACATGTACATTTTCTCCTGTCGACGATGAGCTTTTAAGTAAATTTCGTACAATACCATCCCCATGTTCCTGGAAGCGTTCCTATCAAGGATGATTTCTTTCGTCCGCTGGTTCTCTCTACATGAATAAGGAAGCTTTAATTATGATTATCCGATATCCAAACGATTATTGCTAATGCCGGCTGCATTTAATCTAAAACCATCTTGCTAGAAATATCTTAAAAATAACGAATATCTTACAAAGAACTGTGTAAATGCTGTTTAAAATTAATACATAGGCTCTTTCATACCAATTGCTATCTGTGGGCATTCTCACTAATTCATCCGGACGATACTTGTGCTGCCACCTGAAAGCCAAAACTTATGAAAATAGACCTAACACTCCTTTCTCAACCATGAAAGTGTCAGTCATTTTGTTTTCTATCGTTCCCTTCTGGAAGAACCTCCATGAACTTCTGGTAAGAGAATTATGCTTTTTCTGTTTAATTATTGAATACGCCTATACGTGCAATTTAACGATAACTTTTACAATGAAACAGGGATAAGCCTTTAGTTAGTACTTACTTGCTTGAACCGAGACTTTTAAGTTCGGTCTGATTCGGCTGGTTTGTCTCCAGTCTTCGGGTGAGGTCAGGGGATTTTGAAAGTTATCTGTGCGAATGGCTTTAATCTCTATAGCACTCAAATTGGGACAGTGGTCAATTAATGTCTTCAAGGCAACTTTATTCAGCGACACAAAACTTAACTTCATCCTCTGTAGGTTGGGAAGCAACCTCAGAAGACTGTGAAACTCTTCATACATCCTACAAGTAAATAAAAAGGAAAAAAATACAAATTTGCAGTTAGTACATAGTAATACATAAACAAGAAAACAAACCAAAAGAACTTCAGTCTTAGTTTTCTTAACATATTATTTTTGTAAAATTTTCCTTTTAAAATTCTGGAAATGGACCTGTACAGTTTTCAATCTAGACAAATAATACATATCTTAACAATGTAAAACCTTTTGGATGATAACTTTACATTATTGTGATAAAAAGAAGTTCCTAAACGAACTTGAAAATGACAACAATGCTTTCCTTAAAATCTTGCTTTATGTACATATTTATTTTTTTTTTGAAAATAGCAGAAACCGAACCCCCTCCCTTTTTTTTTATTTAATATGTATACAAATACAAATAGTGTTTTTCATTTTCTAAAAAAAATAATAAATCCTATAAAAGAAAACTAATGAAAGACACAATTAAATATCTGAGCAATTATCGGTGATTGTCTGGGACGGTCGTTTCGTACTCGTTGTTAACTCATCAGCCAGACCAATTCCCCAACAATTGGTGCAGAGAATGCGGAAGTGTTAGAGAAACCACTCTCGCTCTCGAAAGTGGCATGACTCTAAAAGAAAGCTCAATAAATCGTAAACAAAGCTTCAATTCCAGGCCTGTAAGACTGTTAGGGGCAAAGGAAATTGAAGAAAGCAAAAGACAAGGTTAAATACAAAAAGTATCTATGGGCTACCAAATTGGTCCTTTAAAAAATTAAAACATAAAAAGTCATATTTTTAAATATTATATTGTTTCTTGTCCTCAAATGTTCACGTCAAATTTTAAGAAGATTCCTCCCGCGGTTCAAAAGTTATTAAGAGAGGTTGGGGGGGGGAGGCGTGGAACTCGGAGACCAACTGATCTGATTGTCTCACTTTCTTTGGAAAATAGGCTAAAAAATGCAGCCTACTTTTTTCTGACTATATCCATGACATTAAAAGTAAAAGAAAATTATAAGTGTAATTAAAAGAAGAAGATTAAAATGGCTGGGACATGTTATGAGACATGATAATCCTAGACAGAGAGTCTTAGAGGGGAAGATTCTAAGCGAAGGTAGAGGAAGACCTCGCAATAATTTTATTACACAAACATGCAAGGAATTAGAAGTTAGAGGCTTTGTGGAAATGAAGAGGATGGCAGAGGATAGAAACAGATGGAGGAACATGTCATGGACCTCATCCTAACAAGTGTTCGGTTTCATGACATAAAGGGAACATAAAAGACCCTATTTCATTATTGAGAACATAAAGGTCTTCTTAGTAGTTAAATAGGAAACCAGAGAAGCTCAAACCGGAAGAGAAGATATTTACGCCGGAAGTACTACACGCTCTAACAAAGCTCAACAAGATAAAACACTAATGGGTCTTTGAGGTTTCAATACAAATTGGTGGACATGTAATTTTAATACCACAAAGAACAATGTTTTATCTCGTTTAGTTTTGATGGCGAATGTAGCACTTCCACTGGAAGTAATGTTTGAAGAGATATGTGGGCTCGGTAGCCAAGTGGTTAGGTTGCTTGGCTGAGGGTTGGAGGAGGCTGGTTCGATCCCCGGCTTCGGCGTTGGGCGGGTATTTTACCACACTATCCCTCCTCCAAAAGAGGTCCCAGGGTCTACCCAGCCCTCTGTAGAATGGGTTTCTTTCCGCGGGGTACAGGCGGGCGACCATTTGGCTGACTACCTCACCTCGTCTCAGTCCGGGAGTCAGAGAAACAATCGAACCTTACCTCCGGTGCACCGATGGGCCATAATGGGTTCCTGTGGGATACACCTAACCTAATCAAAGAAATATATGATATGAATACTTACACACATCCGGGATGGAAAAGAAACTGTGTGTTGACTCTGGTGAGTGTATTGCCACAAGAAGATATCACTGACTGCAACAGACGCAAGTCTGTGGTGAAGGTTCTTAAATCCACAAATTCTAATTCTCTCTGCTCTATCAGGAATTCAATAAAAGCATTAGTGATGCCTTGCTTGTCATGCCAAGAGCAGTAATGGGGATCCATGTAGCCAATAACAGTCAGTTCCTTAAGCTGGCATTCATTTTCTGTGAGTCTTAGGGTCGAAAAAATAAAAGAAAAAATAGTTAAAATACAAACAATGTCCTAATTGTGCGAGAGAAGACAAAAATGTAACTAGAAATTCAAGAATTTAAAGAATACTTTCCTTATAAATACTTTCCTTATTTCTTAATATTTCCTTAAAAAAATTTTTATTTTTTTATTTTTTTAAATTCGTGAAAATGACAAAACGGAAAACCTATATTTATTTATATACTAGCTGGGTACCGTCGCTTCTCTCCGGAACCCTTGCATATATACTATAAAAACAAAAAAAATTAATATCGAGTTTGCAGCCCGATGTGGCCTTCCCCGGATAACTCAGATGTATTGCGGGTTGGCCGCCACACACTACATGGTCATTTAAAAGCGAAAATATATATCCTCTTTATTCTCTATCCCATGGGAATTTCGAAAAAATCCGGCCTTACTCCTTGTGTACATTATTCCTTGTGTTCCATAAACGGAACCTCTGTGCATGAATGAGGGTTCATTTGGAAACGATTTCAAATAAAAAAGTTACATTGTTTCTTGCCCTCAAATATGCATTCTAAGTTTAAAGAAGATCCATTGAGCGATTGAAAAGTTATTACGGACATACACATCCAAGCTGATTTGATAAGACTGATTTGATAAGCCTTCTTTACTATTGTAAGAAGACTAATAACAGGAATTGCTGTTCTTTTCTATTAACTTTTGCTCATTCACATAAACAATACAGTTCTACCAATAGGAAAAACAAAAACACGAAAGTATAAAGAGGGATGGATGTTCTCACGTTCGTTCTGTGATCAATAGCTCTACAGCCCAAACTACAAATCGGTAGGGATGGACGGGACCCGATATTTCGGGAAATTTTCGGGAAAATTATAATCCCGTTTATCGGGCGGGATTTGCTTTAGTTCGGGATTTCTTCGGGACGGGATTTTGCGATTTATTTAAATTCAACAAAAGGCTTAATAATGCTGGGATTATTAATCCTGGCAACTGAAAACTACAATAAATCATTGAGAAATACTCTGGACTATTTATTTTCCTTCTACTTCCCAATATTACATCAACAACAAAGTGTTTTCGTCATAGCGTTAGCATTCGACCGGCGAAACCAATAAACAACAGACGACGGCCTTCGTGATTTCGACTAGCGAAAGACATAAAAATGTTTTTGTTTGTTATTGTTATTGTCATCCATATCAAGTTTCAAAACCCGAACAACTATTTCCCATTTACTGAAGGAAGGACAATCCCGTCCCGATCCCGTCCCGATTTTCGACCCATCCCGTCCTGTCCCGACCTAAAAATCCAATCCTGTCTATCCCTACAAATCGGACACATGAATCATACGTTAATGAATCCTTACGACTTGTATAGTTAAGGTATTCCACTTTTAGACCTATGTAGGCCTTTGGGGTAATGATTTTATTAATAAATTTAATATCTTTAAAAAAAGCCAATATGCATATCAAAAAAATATAGATACAAAAGATCTGTTAAATAAATTAAATAATAATATAAACAATAACTTAAATAATAGTCAATTAATATACGTTGCATTTATCGATTTTAGTAAAGCCTTTGACTGTATAAACCATAGTATTTTATTAAAAAAATTACAAAATTATGGTATACGTCGTGACTTTTATAATTTAATTAAAAATTATTTGAAAAATAGAAAATTTAAAATTAAAATAAACAATCTCATAAGTAAAACTTATAATATCAAGTGTGAAGTCCCACAAGGATCAAACTTGGGTCCTCTATTTTTCATTCTATACATAAACTCTATTTGTGATTCAAGAAAAAATTGTAGGATTTTTATTTATGCAGATGATGTTTTACTGATTAGCAATAACCATGATCAGAACCTGGCTTTCATGTATCTACAACAAGACATAAATACATAAATAAAAAATAAATAATATTTCAAAATGGGCTTCAGAAAATAAAATGTAATCAATCAAAAGAAAACAAAAATTATGATAATTAAAACTAAAAACAAAAAAATTAATTTAAACTTACGTTTTAAATTTCGCATTAACTCTTGCAATAATAGTCTATGTATTAATAACATAATAAACAATAACATAATAAATAATAATTGTAACAGTCCTCATATAGATTTTGTCAACAATTACAAATATTTAGGTATATCTATTGATGATAACTATAATTGGAACAATCATTACAACTATGTGATCAAACGATTACATACTTTCACTTTTATGTTTTATCATCTAAGAAATAAGTATCAATTTAAACAAAAACTTATTGTATACAAATCACTTGTTGACTCGGTATTAAATTACGGTTTGGATTGTTGGCATTGCTTAATAAAACAACAGAAAAATAATATAAATAAACTAATACATAGAATTTTTAACAATATCTACATAAATTATACAGATCAAACGGAAGAAAATAAAATAAAAGTAAGACCTAAGTATAGAATTTTGAATATCGAAGAAAAAAATATATATAATATCATTTTAAAGAATTTATATATATATATGAAGGTTAAAGAGAATTATAACTCCAACACAGATACTAGACTATGTTGGCTGAGAAACTTTAAAATTCCAAAGATGAAAAATAATTTTGGCTTAAGAATAGATGAATATATTAATTTCAAAGTTTTTAGTCAGATAAATTGGGAAATCTACAATAGCAATAGTTTTAAAATAATCAAGACTCAATTAATATACGATATAGTAAACAAAATTAAATTACTTATAGTACTTTTTGAGATAAATGTTTCTATTTATCTTTATTTAACTAACTACATTGACACACATTAAATATCCCAGCACCTATAATACAGGCACCTATAATTACATCTAATAGGACTGGCAAACATTAAAAAAAAATAATAATCTCCAGTTACAGATGCTTGACTTAATATTATTATAACAATCTAGTTATTTGGTTATCTATCCCGTTTGCTACTATAATTTTATTATAAATTTCTTATTTTAATTCTTGCGAAAGATATTTTCAAGATAGTTTACTTACTATCACTATGCAGCATTTGGGAATGATAATTAACCATGTAGCGCTTTCTAAGAATCAAATTATTTACATCGAAACACACATTAGCAACATGAATGTCAAGTACCATCAAACAATGATACTTGTAGTACTACAGAAACTTTAAAAACATACAAAATTCACAACTAAAAAGAAGGTTTTAACTCTGAAAAAAAATATTACAAATGCAAATGTTTTTTAAAGTAGTACATAATATCATTTTATTGCTGGAGTCTTTAGATTACATTTACTGGATGATTAATGAAATGTTTCCAATTGGGAACCCCATGCACTAGTTGTCAGCCATGTCAATTTATCAATTAGTCAAAAAATATGGAATTCATGTCTTAATTCTCAAGTTATTTAACGTATATTTGCAATAAACACTGCTGATATATTTAGAAATAACATATGTCGTTCTTTTACTTAATAAAATAATTTTTATTTTATTCCCCTTGAAAAAGAAAACAGAAATTATATTACGAGAATTAGTTTTTAGGTATACCATTATTAGTAGCTCTAGCTAAAAATAGAATACATACTGTTGCGACAATAAAGCCGTATCATTTGTGGTACTGAATTCATCAGTGTGTGGTACTGAAACAAAAAATCTTTATGTTAAGCTGGTAAGTTCAATGTAAATCTTTTTCTTTACATTTAAAGGCCTAGTAATGAGGCTCTATCACAAACAGTGAAACAAAAAGAATCTGCACAAATAGACCCACTATTGATAATCAAAAGGATATGGTAGGACTCTGGCTAGAACATACTGAATAAAGAGAAAGGTGTAAAACGGAAGACTATAAGGAAAAGTCTCGAATTACTTGTAATGTTTACTTATATTTACACAAAAATGGAAATGGCTTTCTATTGTACCACACATAATATCCATTATTTAGTTTTCCACTTGAACGAAATTTCAAAGAAAACGTCCCTCAACGACATTGTTCTTCATTGGAACATAACTTTTTTTAAATGATAAAATAAAAAAAAAAATCGCAATTGAATAAGTTTTCGTATGTTTTCATTATATTTCTTGCAGTAATTATTCAATTAAACTTTTTTTTCTGAATATTAAAAAAGTTATGCAATGTTGGGTTATTCCGTAAACGATTTTAAAGGTAGATTGTTCAGTAACTTACCTCCTTAGGAACTTCTCAACTTTCCCTTTTACCACTTCGCTCCTGCATCTGTAGATAGGATGATAAGACACGATTAGTGTCTTAACGTACTTCCCAAACCGAGCTGCGAATTTCAAAGCACAGCGATCATGCAGCGCCGGAATTCTCCTATTGGTGTCGATTTCGAAGTTCTTTATTTTATTAGGAATTCCCAGGAAAAATACAGCAGCATTTCTCCACAGCAAGGGAGAATTGAAGCCTTGGGACCAGTTGTGGCACACCAAACTAGCAGCAGACCGATCGAAAACAGACAAATGTGAAAAAATTTCGTTGATAATAATCTCAGGCAGTTGACTCCAGCAGTGTGGAGCTACATTTGCAGAAGACATTTCGATAAACTGTAGAAATTTGGAACATACAGAAACAAATTATACACATTCAAATACCGCCTAAGATACCAGCAGTCTTTTTACAGTGGATTTAGATGTCTATGGAGATCATATTGAATTGCTTATATACGGAAATTAATTTTTAGTCATTAGATTTCAACCTAAGAGATCAAAAATGAATACGTATTTAATAAATTGTATCTATTTTAAAACACAGCAATGAATGGATAAAAAAAATATCTAAAAAAAGATGTCTGTAAGAAAAAGATATCTAAAAAATAAATTACTACCTAATTCCATGTCAGAAAATTTTAAATGAAATTTACGTTAAAATTCAGCTTCTAATTCTAAATGGAAATGTAGCTTGCTTGATGCTCATTATTATCCTGTATGCTTTCTAATGTCAACCATTGTTGTCATGAGCCTGATATGTCTGAATTGTTGTGTACAAGATGCAGCTATCATTAAAAGGTGGAATGAAATGATAGGAATACGATCTCAACGGAAACCAATGTTTAATTGATGAAATGAATTTAAAAAATCATCAAACTATTTGTCCCGAATACACATTAAGAGTTATTGAGTTTAGATACCGGCCTTTATTCTATGGAAGTATTCAGGAAGTATTAGCTCGTCCATTAAATTTCTTGAACATCTTATCGCTGTAGTCTGTTAAGGGGCAGTTAGTTGGACATACTAAATAGTAAGCCAAAGGACATGTAAGATTGCAGGAATGATGTTGTTTTAGTAGCATTTTAGCCACTCCAATTCTATTTCCTGTCTAAATAGATTTGTTTTTGACAGTCATTGTAATGTCCAGCGAGGAAAAAATAATATAAATACAATGATCTTTGTTGCCTCTAGGCTGAGTTCTAAAGCAAGCTCGCAACAAGGTTTTCAAGGCAGAAAAGGATTTCAGAAGCATGAGATCGACATGTCAATAAGGGAACAATGGGAGATGTGCATACTGGGGATATGGGTAGAAAGGGTGGGATTAGGTAGAGCTAATACGGTGCTGATAGGGCAAGGATTTTCAAGGTTGACGTACTTTTAAGGAATTGGTTAATTGATTCCGTTAGTGTAGAAGGAAGGTGTCACATTATAAATTAAAAGAATAAATGCATTATTACGAAAGTGCTCTTTCCCTTTCCCCCCTTCAACAAAAACAATATACAGTGAAACCTCTCTGAGCGGCCACCCCACAGTACCGAGAATATTTGGCCGCTCAGAGGGGGTGGCCGCTCTGAGGGGGGTTTTATTTACTGTTATAAGATAATTGCTATAATGAGTAATATAAACAAATCTGACATATATTCCTTATTTAAAATGAAATTTAAAACTTATCTAAAGAGAAAATAGTACAGTACTTTATTTCATACTTTCTTACATTTTTTTAAAAAAGGCTTCAATTTGTGTCTGTTTTAAGTTTTTACTTTTCTCTATAACAACCATTTTTTCAAGTTCGTTTTTTACTTTAAAAAGCAGATCTCTAACCGATTCGTTTGCAACCGATTCGGAATTTTCGATAATTTCATCGATTTTTCCTAAAGTCGCTTGTGTTGAAAGTTTAGCTTGCTCTCCATTACAAACATCGGGAAGTTCCTCGTGAGGGACGGAATTAGCGCCTGAAAGGCACAAAAATTAATTTGTAAAAACGTTTATATACATATACATACTGTTTAGTTAATTTAAATCAACCTCAAATTTTAGATTTGATTAAAAGGATTTAAAGTACGCTTACCTTCGCTAGACTCGTTAACCGAAAGGCGCTCCTCCAAATCGGCATTGTAATCATCACAGCATTAACAGTAATCATCATCAATCATCAACAGTAATCATCATCACTGTTGCTTCGTACTGGAAAGATTCGGGATCATATTCTATTCCAGCAAGTTTTGAGAGTTCTGCTAATTGTTCTTCCGCCGTCGATTCGTCAAATAACCCTAATTGTCTCTCAATTTGTCTGCTACTGATTCCACAGCTGACGAAACATTTAATGATTACTTCTTGATCTATTTTTTTTCAGGAGGTTTTAATCCAGTCAACAGCATCTCCGACAGTAATCTTCTTTGAAAGTTCACTGGCACTTTCACATCCATCCATACGTGCAATGACATATCGCAGAGCGCACTGTCTATACTCCATCTTGAAGCATTGTATAACACCATAATCCAATGGCTGAAGTTTTGAAGTCGTATTTGGCGGTAAATATAACAGCTTGATATTAGTGAGCTGAGTTACGTGCGCATAACACGCCGCATTATCCAACACAAGGAGAATTTTCCTGTCTTGATTTCTCATTTTTTTGTCGAACTTTACCAGCCAATCTTCAAAAATAAATGATGTCATCCATGCTTTTGTATTCGAGTACCACGACACACCAAGATGGTTCAAATCTTTTCCTTTAAAACACCTGGGTCTTTGAGATCTCCAAATTATCCGGGGTTTCTCTTTCTCTCCAGTTGCGCTTGCACAAAAACTAATGGTCAGCCGCTCCTTCGGTATTTTTCCACCTCTGGCATCTTCCGATTTTTGCATCATCTCTTACTAGGCAAAGAGCGACAAAAGAGTGCTGTTTCGTCCATTTTAAATATGTCCCTGTCATCATATCCAGCCAAAAGCAGTGGAAGACACTCCAACCAATCTTCACATTCACTGAGGTCGACATCGGCCGCTTCGCCACACAAAGATCGAAATGTGATATTATTCCATATGCGAAATCTATCCAGCCACCCATTACTAGCGGAGAAATTTTCAAATCCCAGAGCATCTGCAAGTTGTTTTGCCTTGTGTTGAATTATAGGTCCACTGACAGGAATTTTCTTCGCCCGAACCGTTTTAAACCATTCCAAAACAGCCTCGTTTATATTAACATACTTTTCGCGTCTCATCCGTTTAACTCCAAGGAATTTGAAGTCTTCGTACTCCTTCAAAATCAAATTCTTTTCTTTAATGACTTTGTTGATTTGCGTTCTTCCGCAGTTAAATAATTCAGCTAACTTTCTCGCCGATTTGCCATTCTCATATTCACGCAAAACTTCAATGCGCTGCTCGAGATTTAGGAAAACGCGTTTCGACATCGTTGCAACTCAGATCACTGACCAACTAATGAAATGAAACTGTTTCTATGGGTGGTGCAATGGGGATTCCCTATCTGAAGGGTGTGGGGAGAATACAAAAGAGATTTAACAGATAACGGATTTAATCTTTCTAAGAAAGGGGGGGGGGCCCCTGGAATGGACATCGCAAGTTATTCTTGGGTCTTAAATCCGACCATAAACCTGACCTTGAGTTTTTCCGCTCAAAATTAAAGCATGGAGTGGGTAGAATTTCCCGAAAAATGAAATGGGCGATCCCACTCGGTGGCCGTTTAGAGGGGGTCGGATGGCCGCTGATACAGGTTATTTTAACATTAGGTCTATGAGTCGAAAAATCCATGCCATGAAAAATTGGCCGTTTAGAAGGGTTGCCGCTATATAGGGGTGGCCGCTCGGAGAATTTTCACTGTACGTATATTACATAACAATAGCAATATTTATGTACATACCTACAGGGTATTGCAAAATTCGTGTGTAATACTCAAACCACGTGTAGGGGCATGGCCTACACGTAAGTTGAAACAAACAAAACTTAATTGAAACAAACAAAAATAGCACCCCCAGATCAATGTGTGGGCTCGCCTGCAAAACATTTCTTATGGTTTAGCAAAGGATATGTTCTCTCACTTTAGGAAAGGCTCACTTTAGGACCACTTAGCGCCTTAATAGGGCGTTTCCGGACATGGGTTCATTAGGAATATATTGATCCTTAGCCATGCCCCTACACATGGTTTGAAAATTGCACACGAATTTTGCAACACCCTGTATATATATTGTGTATATACAGGGTGGACCAATTAAATTGTTACAGCTAAATATTTCCGAAACGGTACGTGATAGAAAACAAATGTTTCAAGCAACTCCATTTATTTTCGAGGGGGACAGTTGATGGTGTTAGTTTTAATTGGAACAGTTCATTGCTGACGCGGGGGTGGACGGTAACTTCACAATTTTCAATGGAAAGGGTGGTGAAGTAATATATCATTGGAAAGCCTATGAAAATTCATGTTGAATGGCAATGTGGTTTTTGAAATTCCGACAAGTAGATCATGAGATATAGCTAATTGAAAGTCCAGAATGTTGTAATGAAAGACGTAATTGACAAATGGTGGACCCGTGGAATCAGACGAATATTACTACCTTCTCTGCAACAACAGCACTATTCCGCGTGCTGGAATGACGCGTTGCGTCGTGCAGTGGCAGTGACAGAACAGTCCTTGCAATCGATGTGTTAACAACATGGAACGTCATACTGTGGACGAGAAAATTGAAATGATCTTCCTGTACGGGGAAGCGAGACGCAATTTACAACAGGCAAGGAATCTGTACGCCGAAAAGTTTCCCAACAGAAGAACCCCTTCCAAGATGTCGTTTTCTCGAACTATAAAGCAGTTTTCCGAAGACGGTAGTGTACAGCCAAAGAAACATGCTCGCAAAAGAACAGCCACTACCGAAGATCACGAAATTGTGGTGTTGGCTGCAGTGCATAACGATCCCCATGTGAGTAGTCGAACATTGGCTGACGATGCGGGGATGTCAAAAAGTAGTATTTTACGAATATTGAAACGATATCACTTTCACCCATATCATATCTCATTACATCAAGCACTACATGGGAATGATTTCATGCACAGGATGACATTCTGTCGATGGGCTCAGGACAAACTGCAACATAATAACAACTTTTTCCTGACTGTACTATTTTCAGATGAATCGTCTTTCTCCAATTACGGCGAAGTCAATCGACATAACATGCATTATTGGGCTTTCGAAAATCCGCATTGGCTGCGGGAAGTGGAGCATCAACGCCGTTGGTCTGTGAATGTATGGTGTGGCATTTTGGCTGATAGGATAATTGGACCTTATTTTTTTGATGACCATTTAACAGGACGAATGTACACACAGTTTTTGGTTGAGGAGTTACCCTTACTATTGGAAGACGTGCCATTACAGGAACGACGGACAATGTGGTTTCAGCATGATGGCTGCCCTGCGCATTATGCCCGTACGACTCGTGAAGTGTTGAATCAACAGTATCATGGCCGTTGGATAGGGCGTGGAGGCCCAATACATTGGCCTGCGCGATCTCCAGACCTTACATTGGCAGATATTTTTTTGTGGGGTTACCTCAAACAGAAAGTTTATATTGATAAACCAACGACTCCAGACAATATGAAGGAGCGGATACGCAATGCCTGTGCAAATATTGATAGCAGTATGCTTTTACGTACTCAGCAATCGTTTCTGCCAAGGCTTGCAAAGTGCATTGAAGTAGACGGACATCACTTTGAGCATTTATTACGATAACCTTCATGTGGTTTTTGGATGTTTGAAGATAAATGTAGTTTGCAGACGTATGATTACTGATTGTCGTCCTCTGTATTACTGTTGTTACTGTTCAAACCTCACTGCAAGGTTACAATAAAGTACATAGTTGTTGATATGACAGTTGTTTATTTCGTTGCAAAGTACATCACCAACCACTGACACTGCCAATGTTACATTTATGATAGGTGACATGACCGTTCCATCATCCTGTGTAACGTTCCCTCCCTGTCCCCACCAGTAACAGACACACCACAATCACTGTGTTGTCCCATTTCACGTGTAATACCTGTTGCTGGACACCTGTTCATCGAACACTGCCCCTACAGACATGTACAGTATGTCACCACAGCAACATGTACATGGTCCACCCATCCATGGATAATTACGAGTATCGTTAAATTACAACCGACGTCACGTCGCCCTATCCACCATTCTGGAATTTCAATTGACAATATCTCATGTTCTATTTGTCGGAATTTCAAACACCAAATTGCCATTCAACATGAATTTTTATAGGCTTTCCAATGATATATTACTTCACCACCCTTTCCATAGAAAATTGTGAAGTTACCGTCCATCCCCGCGTCAGCAATGAACTGTTCCAATTAAAACTAACACCATCAACTGTCCCCCTCGAAAATAAATGGAGTTGCTTGAAACATTTGTTTTCTATCACGTACCGTTTCGGAAATATTTAGCTGTAACAATTTAATTGGTCCACCCTGTATATATAGTAAAAGCATATAGTAAAAACTCGTTTATACATGACTCAAGGGGAAAATTTTAAATTACTCATAACTGAGAATTACTTAAACTGAGGTTTAACTTTGTTTTTCATTAAATGTTTTAAATAAGAACACTCGTAATAAACATTTGTGATTTAGGTACACATTGTTCAACATATGATATGCATAATTGTAAAACTAACAATTTCAAAATTGTGTATTCATTTTTATAGAGGTTTTCTGATTTCGTGTTTTAAGAAACTTGAAAAGATTGAATAAAATACTGTAGCTATACCCATTACACAATTACAGTTCTAAGATAAATGAAAAGCAAAGACTTACCAAATTTTCCCTAATTTTCCATCACATTGTTACTCACTTTTCCATATCTGCAAATTTTCGCTTTTGTTGACGGCTGCGCTTTACAGATTCTGAACCTAACTTTCAACATTCTTCTAAAATTGACTCCTTCTTACTAATGACTGCACATAATGTAATGTAACTTATATTTAAGCAACTCGCTATCTCTGCTTTTGATTTTTACGGATTGTCTTTCTTTTCCCGGATAAATCTCACTTTTTCCTCTTTAAGAGTAACTTTTATTCCTCTATTACCCATGGCTGCAAGAGAGAGACTGAAATAAATGAAGGGAACAACGTTTCATCAATGCGAAAATTCATTCATTTTTTTTGTTTAAAAACGACCTTTTATTAAAATCCGCCCAGAAACCTCATGAAAGCGACGATTATCTATCGATACGGAACGCCATGTTGTGCATCTGGCGAGTTAAAAATACGTACAATTCAGTCTCGTTTTCAAAAATATACTACGTATGCCTTTATACGTAGTATATTTTTGAAAACGAGACTGAATTACGCCTTTGAATTACGTGTAACTAAGTTACGTATATCTCAGAAATAATTTATATGTAATTAAATACAATTTTCGACAAGGCCAAACAATTATGCACAAACCAGAACTACTTACAAGTGGGTTATATATAAAGTTATATACAGGGCTGTATCGAAATGTGCTGCCAAACTTGAAGATTGTATTCAATCATGCAAAGCAATGAATAAATGTCATATAGACATGGGTCTGGAAATGCTTTATTTCCAAGATATGGAAGATCCAACAATACGGAGTTGGCCATACAGTTGCTCAGTTCCACAGAAAGTGCTCGAAATGTCTTCTACAGGCAGCAATGCATGCAACACAACGTCGTTCCATCGACTGACAGCACGTTCGAAGATGCCAGGCGCACGTTGAATTCTGTTGCGCCCATCCACTATGCGATCATGCAGTGGGTGGGCGTCAGGAACCGGTATGATGTACATTAATGCTTTAAGATAACCCCATATGTAAAAGTCCGGAGGGTTTAAATTTTGGGAACGAGGAGTCCATGTTGTTGGCCCCCTCTTCCAATCCAAATTTCGAGCACTTTCTGTGAAACTGAGCGATTGTACGGCCAACACCTCTGTATTGTTGCATCGTTCATATTTTGGAAACAAAGCATTTCCAAACCCATAATATATAAATACCCAAATATATATGTATATATTATATATATATATATATATACTACTATTATAAAACTGAAGATTTAGTGTGTTTGATGGCGCTAATCTCAGAAACTACCAGTCCGATATGAAAACTTCTTTTTGCATTAGATAGCCCGTTTATTGAGGAAGGTTACAGGGTATATAACATCATGCTACGACAATTAGCAGAGGAGCAGTAAATACAAACGTCAATCAATGAGTGTTGCGATGGAGGCAATGGGACGGCTTGGCTGCCTGACGATAAGCGAACATTACCGAAGGGCCGAATTTAACGCGAGTGACACCGCGGGGCACAGCTCGTATACTGCAAGTTAAGTGAAAGTTAAGAAGCCTAAGGTTGGATAAAACATTAAAGCAATTAATATAACACTAGTTGCGACCCGTGAAATATTCAAGGAAGTAAAACAAATTCCACATTTTTGAAAAGCACAAGATTGAAAAATATGTTCTAAGCTAATTTTTTTAGAAGCCATGACTTCCGCAACAGCCCACATATAATTTGAATGACTAAGCAAAATTTTGTTAAAATAAAAGAAAAGAAAAAAATGATTTACCAGTTTCAACAATAACAATAACGAATGTCCAACAGCCAATACCAATAATCCTGTCTGGACAACAATGACAGCACGTGCTTCGTCATTGTCCCCTACTTGTTGAGTAGTGAGAGTGTGGCTACACAGCCGAAATTATGTAAAAACCGAGGTTTTACAAACTCTCTGATAAATTTTGACGCATGAACTTCATGCGTTTCAGTGAAAACTTCATTTATGTGGGAAAGAAAATTTCAATACGCAGATAATAATTGTGTAATCGCGATCCGATGCCATGAAGTGGGACGAATATTAGAGACGCCATATTTAAACATGGGCGTGACGTCATGCCTGATGTGTTCCAACGCTGCACTGTGATTGTTTATTTCAAATTACAAATTTACAAAGATCGTACAACTTTTGCCTATTAATAGGATGACTAGTTGCGACCCGAAGCTAATTTTTTTAGAAGCCATGACTTCCACAACAGCCCGTATGTAATTTGAATATCGGCTTATTTGTTAAAATAATATTATAATATTGTTAAAATAAAAAAAAAAATTGATTTACCGCTTTCGTAGTAGCCAGCGCTGCGATTTCTCATTATGAAACATAATGGCAACCTGCTGCCCTAAAAGAACAGGCTCGTCGAAATTGAGGCAATATTAACGGAAGTAAAACAAATGCCACATTTTTGAAATACCCTGAAATTTTTGAAAAACAAAAAAGATTGAAAGAGATGTTCTAAGCTCATTTTTTAAAAGCCATGACTTCCACAACAGCCCACATATAATTTCAATGACTAAGCCATATTTTGCTAAAATAAAATAAAATAAAAAATTGGTTTACCAGTTTCAACAATAACAATAACAATAACGAATGTCCAACAGCGAATACCAATAATCCTGTCTGGACAAAACAATGACGGCACGTGCTTAGTCATTGTCCCCTACATGTTGATTAGTGAGCGGGTGGCTACACAGCCAAAATTATGTAAAAACCGAGGTTTTACAAACTCTCTGATAAATTTTGACGCATGAACTTCTTGCGTTTCAGTGTAAACTTCATTTATGTGGGAAAAAAATTTTCAATACCCTAATAATAATTGTGTAATCGCTTTCCGTCGCTGTGAAGTGAAAACAATATTTGAGACGCCATATTTAAACATGGGCGTGACGTCATGCCTGACGTATTCCAACGCTGCACTGCGATTGGTTATTTCAAATTACAAATTTACAAAGATCGTACAACTTTTGCCTATTAATAGGATGATTAAGGAAATAGACTGGAAAGAGTAAAAAACGATAGATGTGAATGAAATTAAATGTTGTTTTAATATTATTTGAAATATTTTAATTTTTGTGGATTGTTTATTGAGAAAAAAATGGAAAATAGTAAATTTCCAATTTGTTAGAGGACAAGGATAAAAGAGTCTGTTACATAACATTGGATTTGGGAATTTAATTAACTGAGAATTTTGAAAAAGATGCTGTAGAAGAAAATTTTGGCTTGGATTCAAATTAAACAATTTATAGGAGGGGAAGGTAATGTAAAAAAAAGTAATAATAATTTGGAGATTAACGGGGGTTCTGGAAATAAAAAATACCTAAGGGGGACGGGCTACGAAATGAAGTGACGCTGGTATATTTACTAGATATATGTTTTGATCGAGACATCTGATTAATTGATAATATAGGTTAATGGTACGGATCTCAGCTATGATTCTGTCAAAGCTTTTAGTATGTTTGTTTAAATATGGAGCGGCTTTGAAGTTGGAATAGTGAGCTGTAAAATAGAAAATGAGTTGGAGTGGCAGATTGGTTTTGGATTCGAATGCCTTCTTACGTCCTCTAAGAATTCTGTTGGCTAATTTGTATTTTGTATTTGTTGGACCAACGTATAGATTTGTCGACGAGGTAAGGTCTGAATATTTTGCAGCTGTATTTGTATTAACGATCGAGAAATGGGAACTATTTTTATTGTTCTAGATGCATTTCACCTTCTTTGTAATTCTGTTGTTTTTTTAACTATGAATTGGGTATTTTTATGGCTGATAGGACAGGTTGGATGGATAGGAATTCATATTTAGAATGTTTTTTCTTATACTTCCAAGTCATCTTATAGTGATTTCTTGGGGTTGCAACATTGAAGTGCTCTTCTGATCATAAAGTTAATAGTTTTGGGTTTGTTTTTTTCAGTAAAGAGTTGTGTTATACATAAGTTATGAATCAGTTGGTTGTATTAGTTTCCAGTAAACTGTGGTTTTGGGCTTTTTGCTTTTGCAGTTCACAAAGACATCCAAAAAATGGGAATCCCACATTCTTTGGAATATCCAGTCAGCCTTTTCGGCGAATCCCTGGCCATTAACTCCTCAAATATGCTTTTTATGGTATCAGGGTAGGTGACAATGATATCGTCTGCATATCTGCCAAACGTTCGAGTTAACTTCTCGAAAATTCGCAATTTACAGTATTTTTAATAAATCTATTTTAAATACTGCAATGAGGTACGTGGAGTTTTGAAAATGTAGGATATATCGTTGTGAGATTGGAGGTTTCATATGCCTCATGCAGAGATTGCAGTGGTCCTAACAACGTCAGTTCTATAAACTTTCCTACAATCTGTTTCTTCTTCGAAGTAGAAATATTGGGGCTACATATTGTTTTGATGAGATGGAGCAGTTCTCTGCCAACTAAATCGAAGTTACAAAAAGTTCTTCTTCATCTTTGTACTGGATGTTGGCAGAGGATAAGATATAAATGAGAACAATTGCAAACTGGTGTTTGCATCATGAAGTTGATTTGCTGCCATCTATTGAGAAATGTGTTCGTGTCTGTGTGTTGATAGTTTATTGATGAAGAATTGTAGTATGGGATTTAGTGTTGGATCTATTAGAGAAGGGTGATTTTCTGGCGTCGCAGACCCTTTAGCTTCCTCTAACAAATTGCAGATTTAATATTTACCAATTTTTTATCCCCAATGACGCTCAAAATCATTAATTATTTTATTTTATTTTAACAAAACTATTTAATAAATTTTTTGTTTCTAATTCTGAACTTCTGAATGATCAGTTATTGCATTTAACATCCTTTGAAAATTTTAAGCGCTTAGGATTTATTAGTTTAAAATCATACCTGTTTAAGTAAGCAAATAATTGTTTGACTCGTTAGGTTAGATGTATCCCACAGGGACCCCGCGATGGTCCATCGGGATCTGGAGGTAAACGTACAACATTTCAGTGACCCGGGACTGAGATAAGGTCAGATGGTCAGTCAAATGCTCGCCCGCCTGCACCCCCAGTGAAAGAAACCCCCGATATCCCTTCTACAGAGGGCTGGGTGGAACCTAGGACCTGGGTGGAGGAGCGTGGCCGCTAGGGTAGCTTCTGACGGGTCCATACCAATCAGATTCAGTTTGCAAATCAAGCGAAATCAGGAAACTTACACTTTTACCATTTCATTTTTGATAACCGACATATTGAAAATAATTTTTCTTCAATAGAAAGTTAGTAATTCATTACAGTGCCTCAACGAAAGTAATGCAGATTCCCGAACTACACGTTTAACGTATTCCCG
>JAFIDM010010028.1:58254837-58276631 GCA_023159025.1 Thereuonema tuberculata | reverse complement strand
AACGAAAGTAATGCAGATTCCCGAACTACACGTTTAACGTATTCCCGATTTACTCGATACCAATTCACATTTTCGTAATTACATGACTTTCATTAAAAAGATAAACCTTAAAAGACAACGTACGTTTCGAACCCTCCGCTTTCACGGGTTCCGTATCAAGTGTTGTCCTCCCCCTTATTTAAAAGGATCCTCCTCGGTTGGATTCGTTATTACAAATTACATCTGGAACGGATAAAGCGGAAGGGTTAAATCTCCCCCTGGTGAACTTATTAACTTATTGTGGTTGAGAAGCCTTATTAACCCTTCTGCTTTATCCGCTCCAGATGTTATTTGTAATAACGGATCCAAAAGAGGAGGATACTTTTAAATAAGGGGGCAACACTTGATAAGGAACCCGTGAAAGCAGAAGGTTCGAAACGGACGTTGTGTCTTATGCTTTTATTGTTTTAAATAGAAATGGTGTCTCAATAGTTGGCTTATTAATATTTACAACGACACGTTAAATTTATTTTATAAGAAACCTTTTAGACTTCTGATAGGAAGCCTACTATATTCGGGCAAACCAAAGAACGACCGTGGCCATCAGATGTCGCAATAGTAGAATTTGAATCGATTGTATATGTCTGTGTTTATGGCGGGAAAGTGAACATTTAGGGAGTTTGAAGTTTACGGAAAAAAGACGACATTTATTTTCTTGAGCTATTCTAATTTCTCATCCAATATAATTTCAAAAATTTATTTTTATTCATTCGTTCGTTTCAATCGTTCAAAATCAGTCTCCTACCTTTTCCGTTTGGTTTTTTAACGACATTGGATCTCTGAGATCGACAACACGAAAACGAAGATGGGATTCGTTTACTCACGTCTCATCTAAAAAAACGGCACTGCGATCGAAAACAATTTCTCTGATGTGCCATAAGTAAGCATGTCGTAAGGCCTTTTCGAAATAAGAAGTAACGTTACCAATAACTTCGTTTTTGTGTGGCTTCCAACGTTTTTTTGTGTTCGAGAGTCGCCATGTTTTATCTTCTCTCTCGACCCTGGAATGATTAATAGATCATGGGTGTAGTTGAAGGTCAAAGTCGTTCTGTCATTTGCCCGACTTTAATCATGGTTTGTCCGTCTGTCTGGGGAAAGCTTCAAAAATCTCATTAAAATTTCATTAATTTATCATTAAGCACAACAATCACAACAATTGCGCCTTTTGCATTCGCAACAATCAGATCTATAATACAGCTCAGCAACAATTACCATAATCACAAGAATTGCGGCTTTTGCAACTCACATATATAATAACGAAATTAAAGGAATAATGCAAAAGAAATCACATATCAGAAGCCGTTGCGAAGCATTGCGATTGGTTTACTAATCGCCATCCACACCTTGTTTAATTTAAAAAAAATAAACAATTTTCATAGTTTTTCGCCGTAGAAAGGCACTTATGAGTCACTGGCATACTGAGGGATGGGAGTGGGATATTGGTAGGGGTTTTGTATCTGAAATTGAAACAAAGCTAGGATTTTGATTTTAGAAACCATTTCCATTCCAAAACTCCTGTGAACGCCTCTGGTGGACTGTTTAAGGACACACTACATTTAAATAACTGGCACAATCGAAATACGAAACTTAAATCTTTTAATGAAAACAAATATTCTTTATTGAATAAATTTTGTTTAAAAATAAACAATAAAAACTGATAAGAAAGTTCATTTAGTTTTCGACTAATTTGTAAAATAAGCTTTATCCACAAAACAAAAGCATTTTTTTAACAAATTTGGTTTTCAATGTCGAGGAGATTTATTTTAAATGCTTAGGAGATGTGAATTCCCATTCTTTCATCTTTAAAACATCACTATTAGAATATAATAACTTTTCTAATTGATGGAAGTCATCTGTGTTGAAATTACTAGACTGGATTTTCAACTTTTCAATATCTGAAAATATAAAAGAGAAATAAATAAAATTAAAATGATTCATAACGAATCCTACTCAAAGAATGTTAGGTATTAAATAAAACTATTAATAAAGCGTTTGCTAACAATGCAACGGACAGTTCTATTTCGCCAGCAAGATTGACCAACACAACTGAATTATTAACTTCGGCAAATCTTTGAATCTGAAGAATTATGCCTTTTTCTGCTGACATGTGTTTCTTTTACAACTGTTTCTTTGCTCTGTTTGGCAGTTTTTCAGCTGAACTTGATATCGCGGTTATCAGCAGATCGAAACGTTCTGGCTTATGGCAATATGTTTAGTTATTTTTTTTTTTTTTTTTTTAAATATAACAGGATTCACTGTAGGTTGGTCGAATAGTGGACAATATGAAGACACTTCTCAACCAAAATAAACAGAATAAATTGAAAGCTTTAAGAGGCTCATTTTTCCCAGAAGCTTTCAAGAAATAATAATTAAAAAAATTTAAATGCCAGCAAATGCAGAATTGTTTCCTATTACATTAAGAATTGATGTAATATTTGCGGGAAAATGTGTAAAGTTCAATTTGCAGTAATTTTTAAGCCTATTAATGACATCAATGTATCATAATATAAAGATCTCCCGGATCTATATTTTTTTGTGATTATGTTATGATATTCATATATGTAGGTTCAGAGATGCTGATCAATACAGGATGAAAAGAATATGAAATAAAGTTTAATGTCCAGTGTTCTTTGGGAAGAACTTTCTATTTGAACTTAAAACAATCAATTCTTGGCTAACATGGAACTTGTATATATACATCATTGCGTAGTTTTGTTGTTAAAGAGCATACAGTTGGATCTGATGTTTTAAAGTGTCTTTTAAAATAGCCTAACTTAGCTCCTTGCTAAAGACAAGCCTATACTGGTAGCAGAGCTATTAAGGCTTAATCGCATTTCTCGCCTTATCTCAGAAACTATGATAATAGTCCTTCACTTTCAATGTATCAATGACAAAACTCCCAGCCATTATTACAATCCCATAGCGTTCTTTTACTTATGAAGACGGAACAAAAGTAAGAGTTACATCAAGGATATGAGATTATGCGAGAGAAAAGAAATACGTGGTTCTGTTAAAAACCATGATCAGAACCAAAAGATGATAAACGGTCTATTTAAGTCTAGTTTACGTCACATCGTTCCTCATCTTCACATCAATATCTGGTATAACATATCCTTGCTACATTTATAATCCTGTAGCATGCAGACAATCATACGCCTGATGAATGTCCTCATGTGAAATGTCGTTCCATGTTCTTGCCAAGTGGAGCCTCCATTTGAGGTTCATCGCCAGTGGCTACGAGAAGGATTTTTCCCTTCCCCAACCTAAACTAGTCCCAGACATGTTTGATAAGAAACAGGATAAACTCTTTGAAAAGTACTGTACAGCACTTTGTAACACAAAACGTCTAGATCTATAATAGATCTCAACCATTTATGTATTTCCTTACATAACGTAAGATATGTACATTGCTACGTACATTGCTATTACATTATACTATGTATCCTATGTACATAACTACCGTATGCTATTTTGCAAAACAACCAATAACAGAAGCAGTTTGACAAACTATTTAAACAAAATAAGACACAAATCGCCATATTGTTTGAATTATTTCGGAATTATTGTTTAAATTATTTCATTGAGAATCAATCATTCATAACATTAGCAAATTCCATATAAAAAATTATTATAAACCTATAAACAGATGGAATACATCTTCCAACTGATAAGTCATACTAGCACAATTAAAGTGAAAACAAAGCATAAATACCAATCTGTTTGTCCTTCTGGTATCGGAAAATTTGTTCTATAGTGTATACAGAAACCTCGGCTCGTAAATCCAGGTACTTCAATTTTGTACATGACGAAACCAAATTTCTTATGCTTTGGTTCAAGTCCTCGTCTATATCTTTGTTGACAGAGTCTTTAAAAGTAAACATCTCTAAATAAAAGAAAAACATATTTCAGAATTGTTCATTTTTTTTAATGATAATTCAATTATTGCAAAGTTTTTTTTTTGAGCAAGTGATTTTTTTTAAAGAATCTTATATGCATTATGCTTTATACCATATCTCGCAAAAGACTACATTTTTATATATTGTGTGGAAATATTTCAGAACATAAAAATAGCTTGAAAAAGTGTTGAGAAAGTAATTGTTAAGAAAGTATTCATTAAAGGGGGATAAAGAAATTGAAGGCAAGATTGAAAATTGTTATCATCTCCTTGTATGACAAACTTTCATAACTGGAGACAATTATAATACAGGACCTTGTCAATTTGTTAAACCTGGTTAATTTTGTATCTTTGTTGAACCTGGTTAATTTTGTATATAGCATTAACAATCAAATGATCTGGTCAACTATCGACTTCTACGGACTTTTCACCAGCGCTTCGGTGAAACTGTTGGCTCTCTTCGGTTGTGATGGTCGTGTGTGATCCTTTCATAGCATGTTTTGTTGCAACAGAACCATTGTCTTCAAATTTCTTCTTGATCACAGTTATTGTTTCACGTTTCGGAGAAAAACCATATTCCCCATCTTCAAACGACTTGCTGCAGAGATGTTGCCCGAAAACTCGTAAATAAACTTAAACTCGTCAGACATGTATTGCTTTAATGTCAACCAGAACGCACCACTTTCCATGCCTACCATTTTTAATTATTGGAACCTTCAATGTCGAGAGGTGCTCGTACTCACGTCAGATGCATACCCACTGTTGTACATAGCCCATTGTTGTACGGTTTCTGCCTTATGTTAGAATACCGTTATTGTTGTGAAAATATTTAATCTGCTCTCGAAAATAGCTCCCAGGAAGAAGTTATAGGGTTGACCGGGTCCAACTGATACACCCTGTATTATCAATAATAATCAGCATTTTAAAAGTTTTTACAACACATACAATTTATTTATTCGCACGCTCGGGGCTCTTGGCCTTCTGCCTTTTGCCCGACAAGGGGGAAAACTGAGCAGTCAGCCGAATAATCGTTGCCCAAGGTAAACCGTAGGAGGCAGCTCATATTATACCCGTAGAAACATACGAAATACACAAGAAAGTAGCATCGAAGTCCCACTCCAGAATTCGAACCCAGGTTCAGACATATCTGCCTTGTGAAAGGCCTTTGCCTAGACAACAAGGGTATGTTGAAACGGCAGCACGTATAATTCCAGCGTATTCTCGGTTTGGTTTAGCAGAAAAGGATTAAAAAAAGGAGTAAATGAAATTTTTAAATAAGCATATCGGTCTGTAAACATAGCACAAAAACCTAAGAAGCTGAAACTTTGATAACAGGCATTTGGATCTAGAGATGTATTGATTTTTGGTTCAATTTCTTTTAGTCTATAGATTGGAAGTCTTGAAATAAAAATTATTCATTTTCCGCGACTACTAAGTCTTCGTATCACGATAACTCAAAAACAAGGTAACCTACGAAGCTATAATTTAACGAAATGCGAAAACTACGGGAATTCTTTATTGGTGCAAAGATAAGCCTCAGATAGGCAACTGCATGTTAGAGGTTTTCTCTTTATAAATCGATGTAGAGCAGACGATTTATCATATAAATTGTTTGATACGTAATCATTGCATACTGGTACCCGAAAGTTGGAGCAAGAACCGAAGTTTTCTGGCTTTGATAAACTGAATTTTTAAGTAATGAATACTAATATAATGGTTATACCTAGGCTTCCAGAGAACGTGCTTGCGATGTACTGGAACACACTTTGCAGATCCCAGTTCTCTTCATCGATTGTCCCCCACGTGAATTTTAGTTCCAGATTTGCTAAAGGCGTGTAGCGTGGTAGCAGAGCAGGCAGATTCGATAAAAGTCGAGGCAGAACTGAAATATAATAAAAAAAGTGACATATCAGCAATATACTACTTTAATAACATTGTTAATACATACATCAAAGAAGCAATGTCCTGTGTTTGATTCTCCACCCTTCAAGGGACTTAGCCAAATAGGAGAAGATATTAGAATCTAATGACAATAATTCCGTTCTAGGTAAATCTAAAATATGCAGGAAAGAAATAATGAAAGTATCTAAAAGTATTTTCAGATTGACTCTTTATGATGTTTCTTTCACTATAGAATTAAACAATTTATCTATTTCAGTGTTTTCTTAAGTATATTTCAAATTCAGCAAATCATAAAATTCTTAAGATGAGGTTAAAGTTTCAATTAAAGAAACCTTACAGAAAAACATTTATTTTAAATTAACATTTCGCTCTCATTCTATCTGGGGGGGGGGGGGGGGAAGGGTTTCAAGGCATCTGGCTTTTTGGAGAGAGCTTAAATTACAGTAAATTTCCTTAATTTGTTTATGGGGAAGGGCGAACATTTTGGTTGAAGTCTAATATCTTATTTAATAGCGACCATTACAGACATAGTTTGGACCATATACTAAGGAACTATCGTACCACCTAGTGACAAACGTGAAATTTAATTGTAGCTTTTTTCTTAACTCCGAATAAAAGGATGGTAAAATATTTCAGCTACTGAAAATAGTGCAAAAGTAATTTGAACCCATTTGATGAAAGACTACATTTTGTCTTCAAATTTACAATAAAAAAATTGGAATATCTTCCGTTGGGCTTGTCCGAGGGGAAGGATATTGGGAATGTTAATTATTAAATTTTTATGAGTTTTGAATTGAAACTCCTCAGAGAAAAATGAAAGTTTTCATCCACATCTAGCTGTACTTGCAATTACAATATACCAAACTATTCTTTGGATAGGAAGATACAAAAGCTGGAAAAAATTTAAATATCAGAAATTTGGGCTAGGTAACCTCACATGTGTTTATAAGGAGGGACAATAAGAAAAAATGAGAAGTAGTGAACACACTTCATTAGCAGTTTTTAAAAAAAAAAAAAAAAAATTATATAATTAAAAGTTTCTTCTATCATATTTAAACATCCGACTGGTTTCGTTATACCAGCTGCAACTATGGCGGCACCTAGCGGTACAACACAGCATTTATCAATAAGTCTGTTCAAAATATTTCTTTTTATCTGTAAACACACAAATTCATTCCCTAACTATATAGCTGCTTCATTGTGGAATTTTTCAATTGTTGGGTAAATTACATGAGTCTCATTCTTACTTGCGTCCATTCGAACTTGTAACTTGGGTCTAACTTTACACGCTTTCTTCCAGTCCAGGGAATTGACCGGTGGATCAGGAAAGACCTCAGTACAGTGTGCATTAATGTGTATAATTTTCAGATTAGGACAGTTGTTGACTAATATCTTCAAGGCGATTTGATCCACTGACACAAAGCTTAATTTGATGGTTTCTAAATTGGAAACCTGGCACAAAATCTCATAGTACGAGTCCTGAAGTCTGGAACTAAAATAAAGGAGAAAAACATTAATCGCCGAGTTACAAAAGATAAATATTTGATTTTGAGTTCAATAAAGTTTTATTCTACTTTTCTAGAAAGAAATTAATAATACGTACGTCAGTCAATCAGGGTTGGTGGTATTTCTCCCCCTCCCCAAATATTAACTTTGTACTGCTGAACAGAACTTCCTGAAACTTAGTATGTATATTTTATAACTATATTTAATCGAACTTTTATATTTCAAATCTTTTCCAAATAGGTCCTTATCGAGAAATTAAAATGAGAAAGTGTTAAAAATTGCCACAGAAAAACACTGGAATCTAAAAAATGGATTTCCACCGATAAATTAAACAATGGGTATTTATTAATCTACAAAGGTTCATATGATATAAAATGAATTTGTTTTGAGCATTTTTTTTATAGAATTAACAAAAAATCTTTTTCTATTAAAATTATTTTTATAAAAAAAAATTCTTCAAAACAAATTTATTTTTGGAAACGAACAGCATCAATTGAATTTGCATGATATTTAGAAAGCCTTTAATGAAAACGGTTTCTTTTGTGATTTTTTTGATAGCACGTAAAAAAAATAATTGAATCTCAAGCAATTTTAAATAAATGCAATTTTTAATTTTTTAAAAAATTAGCTATTAAACTAATAATATTTTAAGTATAAATCATTATTTTATTTTTATTTTTTTTTATCATTTCAGGTTTTCGTCCATTTTTTTCCTAAGTTGAAAATACCGAAGTAATACCTCAAAAACATCTGAAAAATTTACTGTGTTTAAATTTTAATTTAATTGTAGAATATTTTTTAGAATTAAAAACAAGAAAAAATAAATCCTACATGCTTCAAAAGTTCATATTTAAATTTTCAGTTGCCTCGATAAAAGAAATACATAAAATAAAAGGTGCAGTCGCCTGAATTGCTTGAGTCAGGACCTTAAATCTGATATTTGTGACTGCAACTGATTATATTACGTCAGTTATAACACATTCAATCACGTATTATGTCTATATATTATAGCTTTGGAGTGCTTTAGGTCCTTTTGACGTAATAATTTACTACTTATAAATTAGCTATTCAAAATAGAGAATCTGTAGAGCACATTAATCTGATACCTTTCAATCAATATCAGTATCTCTTAACTTCTCTTTCCATCCTCAATTAACGTTAAAGTGTCCCGCTACAGGGCTATGCAGGCCCTTCAGGAGCGCGGGAGGTAAGGCTTGCTGCGTTTCGTGACCAAAGGGAATAAGTTGAGGTCTGGTTCTTCCCGACGCCCACCCGCCTTTAACCCCCGGTAAAGAAACCCGATATCCATTCAACAGAGGGCTGGGTAGACCCTAGAACCCTTTTGCAGGTGAAAAAAAAATCATGGTCAATAGTCTTCGGAAATAATAAACTTAAATTCCTCAAGACAAGCTTACGAATTAATAATTGTTAGAATTATGGCTGCCTTGGTTTCTTTCGTGGAGGATTCGCATGCATTATTTCTAATTTGTTGTCACAAACAATGCAAATCTATTAGTAAATGAGAAATAATATCCAGAATACCGAGACCTCTCGAACATTATGAACAATGACCAATTAAATGAAAAATAAATGCCATTTTAATTAAAGCCAATAAACAGTTTTCTCGTGGTTTAGAGGAATATTTTAGCATTTGTTTCTCAACAAGTGAGCCTTATCAAATCTGTCTGTCTTTCTCTAATAACTTTTGATCCACTATACGGATACGATCTTCTTGAGACATCGTATGCTTCTAAGGACGATAGTGAAATCAGTTTATCGATCCGAACTTATCGATCGGGAGTTAGGGAGGATAGACACGGACGGACGGACAGAACAAACGCAGTAGCTTCCGATTTTGGTCGCCATCACAATAGCTCCCAAATGAGTCGGTAAAAAGGAAATAAATTCTACGAAAGAACTTATTCTTTCAAACTTCTTATTTCAGTAAACTGACGTTGTGAAAGAAATTTAAGAAATTATGGCATGATGTCAGTAAAAAGTTACTCATCAAGTTCGTGAATGATGTCACTGAAATGATGTCACCTTCGGAAAGAATGTAGTGTATTTCTTTGTAATTCCTTATCTAAAGAAATAAGGCGAGATTGATATTGATTCTAATAAAACTAGATATGCATTATTTTGCTAATAACTCAGTGAAAAAGTTAAACTGAATTTTTTTTTTTGGACTTGTTATAGGCTAGTGTCCGAAGCAGAAATGTATAACTGTAATAATTTATCTCAAACACACGAATTGCCTTTAAAATAAAAAAATCCTTAGTTTCATTTCTATTTATATGCTTCTGCAAGTACGTATATTTACAAGTATTGTGTAAGGCATGGAGTTCCTCTCAAAATTATTCGGACACTTTTACGAAAGAAATTAAGTCCACCTTTCATTTGGGTGATCCTTCTTGGGAATTTCCGACTAATTGAGCTGTACTTAAAACATTATCTACTCAGTAATCCAGTGGTTCTAAACCTTTTTTTAGTTCACTACGTTTCGTAAAACATACAAGTTTCCTGACGCACCTCGCAGAAAATCTATTAATGAAATTTAAATTTTGTAACTATGAATAAAAATAACTAAAGTATAAAAAAACTTAATTTTAATAAAGTAAGCAGTCATTCTATTAATTGAGGGGTTTTAAGCCATACTAGCCTAACCCTGAAAGAGCAAATTATTGGGAAAATGGTTTGAAAGGTTTGGTGGTCGGTTACAAAAAAAAACAAAAAACAATGTACACTTTGCTGTTGTAATTTACATAGCTAAATTTCTTTACTACATAAATTACAGCAGCAAAGTGTATTTTTTTTTTTTTTTTTTTTTTTTTGTACACGACCAATAAACCATTTCCCCAATAATTTGCTTTTTGAGGGCTAGGTTAGTATGGCTGAAAACTCCTCAATTGTTCTATGGATGTAATAAATCTCTATACGCACATACGATTCGCGGTGCACGGTTTGAGAATCACTAACACTAATCACACAGCAGATCAAAAGAGCGTATCTCAGCTTTCAACAAATACTTACCCACTCCCGGGTTCAAAGAACAGTGTAGCGTTCAAGCTTATCAGAGTAGGTCCAGAAGTAGCAACCACTGTTTCCAAGAGACGAGTATCTTCTTCAAAAGATCGAAAATCCACGAACTCCAGCTCTGTTTGATACAACAGAAAGTCAACAGAAGCTCTGATGATGTTCTCTTTGTCCCGTGGATAGCAGATATTAGGATCCGAGTAACCCATGATAGCTAGTTCTTTAAGACTGCATCCTGCTTCAGTAAGACTAAAAAAAAAAAAGAAAATTATAATTGGCGTACCAATTTTTGAAATGTAAGCGCCATAAATATTTTATATGTATATTACGTACAGGGTGTATCAGTTGGACAGGTCAACCCGGCATCTTCTTCCTGGGAGCCATTTTTGAGAACAGTTTATACGGTTTCACAAGAATAACATTATCCTAACACAAAGTGCACACCGGAATGCTTCACATGTGTACAACAGTGGAGCATATACCCGACATCAGCACATCGTGACATTGATCGCGCGCTAGGGATCGTACGATAATTCACAATGGCAGGCAGGGAAAGTGGTGCGTTCCGTTTGCCGTTAAATCAACGTGCGTCTCATTAAGTTTATTGAAGAGTAGAAGGCAACATTCTCTGCAGCAAGGAGTTTATTTGATGAGGAATATGGTTAGTCTTCGAAACCTAAACAGCGACTGCCATCAAGAAGAAATTTGAAGATACTGGTTCTGTTGCAACAAAACATGCTGCGAAAGAATCACATACTGATGGCCATTACATAATATTGATGCTACTGTATGCAAAATTGACCGAGTTGAACTGATACACTCTGTAGATGACCCGAACCTTATCTTTTACCTATCGAAAATTATTCACTTTTTCCAGATAATTAATCTTTAATTTATCCTGATTTTAACATTTTTTATTCGTTAATTTATAATCATTTATCTGATGCAATTCCATCATTAAAATATATAAGCACAACTACATATCTTATAACAGTTTTTATTTTATCAAAATAGCTTTGGCAAAGTACAGTTGTACTGGAAAAACTGTAAATGAAAACTTGATAACTTATTTTTCTTACGATAGTATGAAATTCCTATTGAGGCCTAATGCACAACCTTTCCCTTAACACACGTTCAATTTATATTTTGTAGTGATTTTTCATGTTAATTTTTAAATTAGTGAATTGGATTTCGAACTTAAGTCAGCTAAAAAACTTTGCATGTAAACAATAGCTTAATTAGTTAACCGGTAATTGCGCAGGGCACAGAACCAGTGAAATTAAAACTAATTTTCTTTGTTTTTGTAACCAAACGATTCGTAAATATCTCTGTCGCGCATGTACTGCGTTCAGTGTATTTCCAAAAGGTCAACCACCTTGAGATTCGTTGTTTTATTCCTTATTAATATTTTAATAAGAAAGTTTGATATTCAGTCATCCGAAGTCAAGCTTAGTTTTAGCCGAAAAGCCCAAAATTTACGGTAACAACTGAGGTCATGTCCCCTTCTAAGCTTTGCCCCCACCCCCCCATCCCTAAAAACCCGTAAACAGATGTCGACTTTGTTGTTACTTATTTTTAGTTACACCAATACCCTAAAAGCTGTAAAACAACGCTGATAAGGATTTGAAAATGAGAAATTAAGTTTCTATCGGCCGCCATTTTGGAACCGCTGATCCTATGTGGCTGAATTACAATGCCTTAAGGATATCTAGCATCCACAAAAGTTTTAGCTCTAAACTCAAAATTTATGGCACTTAGCATGTAATACTTAAAAGGCCCGCCCCCTAAAAACCCGTGAACAGATTTCGATTTTTTTTTTATACCTTTAATTCAACCAATGCCCTAAAACGTTTGTGGCAAAAACTCTAAAAACAGTGTGACTAAGATTTTGAAAATAGAAAAAAAGTGAAAATATACACGTGTGTATATATTATATATATATATATATAGTGGGAAGAAGAATTTGAATGGCATATTCGTGATCTAGGTCCCCTGATTGGCGTTTATGACAAGGTCCCGGGATCATCTGTTCAGGTAGGCGAGAAGTAGACATGAAATCGATGGGAAACATTAGCGGAATTTCAGCATTCTGATTGGGGGAGGGCAACGTCGAATATCGAAAATTCGAGATTTCCTTGGAACTCTTTCGCGGACGGTGGATGTGCACATTTTCAAGGCAAGAAGTTGTAAAGAAGCGGGCCAAAAAAAAAAGGAAATCTTGTTTTAACAACCAAAAAAAAAAGTTGACGTGAGATTTCCGTTGACCCCCTCCCCCTTTTGACCTCACTTAATTAATGGACGACCCGTAATAAGGCAGCCGGCGATGTATCCTTGTGCTGGGTACCATATTCTCCGGTTTAGCCAATGATTGTAATCAAATCTCTAAACGAAAAATTTGAGAGCATGCTGTTTGTATCGAGGGGGATGGGCTCGAAAACTTTGCAAATAAAGACTCATTAGGGTCGTCCATTAACCACGTGATGTTTTTTAGCAACTTTTTAACCCCCCCCCCCCCGGTCCTCGAGGGGGAAAGTTTTCCCCCCCCCCCCCCTATCCAAAATCACGTGTATTTTTTTGGTAAAAAAAACCTCCAAACCTATCTATTCAACCAAAAAAAAAAAACCCTCTAAATGTGTCAAAAATAAATACACGTGATATCTCGCTAAACCCCCACCCCTCCCACCTTGTGATACTTCATGATTTTTTCCGAACCCCCCCCCCTTTCGAGCCTCACGTGATTAATGGACGATCCCATATTATGTATATATATAAGGAAAATATGTTCCAAGTTCTTCAGGAACAAAAAACCTATTTCATCTACTTACTTGTTGAGAAACTTCTCGATCTTTCCTTGGACAGAGGCTCCTCTGTATCTGTTCATGGGATGAAAAGCGAGCACAAGGGCCTTCAAATGCTTCCCATGCCTGATTGAGAACTTCAGAGCACTGCGATCGTGTAACGCGGGAATCCTCCTGTTACCGTCCACTTCAAAATTATGCATTCTGCTGGGAACTCCTAGAAAGAAAACAGCCACGTGACGCCACAGCGAAGGTGCATTGAAGCCCTTGGACCAATTTCGGCACACCAAACTAGCACTACGGCGATCAAAAACTGCTAATTCCGAATAGATTTTAGTAAGAACTACATCGGGGAGGTCACTCCACGAACTCCAAGATTGTGTTGGTTCGGGGGAAGACATTTCGATGAAGCACTTCTCAGAATTTGGACAAAGTCTAATAAGTTATGCTGAAAAATAAATAGCTTTGCTGTCTAACAAGAACGCAGGCTATCACACCTTCTAAACCTTTTAATAGCACGGGAAAATATTTGACGTCGAATATCTAAAATTGTTCGAGGTTTCTGCGAAATCCTATCAGAGGGACATGATGACGCGCTGATATCTATGGAGATGAGGGATAATGGATAGATCTTTACCTAAGAAAAATGAAAATTGTATTAGAATTTAAGGAGTTGGTTTATTTTTAAAAGTAAATGTTTAAAAACAGGCATTTATGGGATTATCGCATTTTTTGTATTAAATTGCTTGAAAACTTACTACATAATTCCACTCCAGAAAGATTTAGAAAAAAATCTCCTACAAAAAAGTTTAAATCCGGCTTCTAAACTAAATGAATCTTGTTTTGATAATCATTATTTAGAATAATTGTTGTTATGGCCGTCATGTATACTTTAATCTGATACATTTGCATTATTGGCTACAAATAATGTTTTGTTTTTTTACTATAATCGATAAAAATTTGAGGATTCTGAACGGTAATAGCATTCTAATTTTATTTTAATTGTATTCATTGTAGTTAAAAATCTGACATAACTAAATTATTAATTAATTCAGTAAATAATTTTAAATCTGAACATAAGTTGAACTGAAGCTAACTTCAGTTGTAACTTCATTGTTGTAACTAATGCGTGCGCATCGCCGTCTGTCGGGAAATCCGTGAAGCTCCAGTGAATATTCTGCAAAAATTTACTCGCATCACAGTGGTTCTCCGAGTCCCAGGTCACATTCACCCCCTTGTGATCCCAGGTTTCCTCAATTCCACCCCCATGTTGATTTGCCATCTAATAATTTTTTTCAACATTATACTTTTACAGTGGCAATTACTAAAACAATTTATGAAACTTTATTTTTTTAATGAGAATCAAATGAAAAAAAAATAAAGGGTTAAAGTTTAAAACACTGTACCCACAATGACCACCCTCCGTGGTGACTTACTGCGTATTATTATCTCAAGATCGCAGTTAGCCAGATTAGCCTATCACCTCTAGACTTTTTTTTTATAAGTATGCTTCTGCTTTAACCGTCTGTATAGAGCTATTCTGCATTACATTGTTTGATCATCAACCGAGACGTTCTACTACATGTGCTCAACAATGGATATCATGTTCACGGTTATGTTCAAGAATTTCTTATTCACGATTTCCTAAAACAGCCACATTACATTTAAAATTTACTTTAGTGATGTAATAAGTGATTTTCCTTTAAAGAAAGCCAGAAAAATAAAGTTACTTAAGAGACGGAAATGTGTGTTTTAAAGTTCATTGGCTGTATAAATAGTATTCATTGTAAGTTTTATCATTTAACTGTCCTAGGTTTTTGTTACTTCAATATGTAAAGAATGGACAGCACTACGGGAAAGGAGTAGCCTTGGGGAAAAAAAAAAAAAAAAAAAGCTCAAGACGTTAGGTGAATGAAATACGCAACATTTTTCTTAACTTTTGGATAGCGATGAAAAAAGTAGATATTGGTGTTAAATTAATTTACTCTAAAAATACTGCTAATAATTGTGTGTGTGGCAAAGCGGGAGACATGATATCGTAAGGCATTTTCCCCATATTTTTTACTAAAAAAAAATAAAAAAAATTATCTGACTTTGACCGTAACGTGGGAGGGGGCCCAGTTAAAGTTTAGAACGCGGTACCCCCAATGGCCGCCTGCCGAGGTGACCGCTCCATACTGTTATCTCAAAAGCAGTTAGCCAGATGAGGATTAGTTTTTCTAGTAAAAGATCGTGCCAAACCTTTTGGAAGTAAACATTCTTTTTACTAGTTAATTCTTCATTTCACATTATCAAAATAGTGTTCAAAATAGTGCGATGGCCGCCGGCTATTGGGAGTACCGAAATCTAAACTTTAACCGGCGGCCCTTTTCCGTATGAGGTACCTGTATCCTGAATTTGATGTGGGCGAGGACTTTAGTATCATCAAAAGAAAAAAAAGATTTTAATGCCCACTTTGTTAGAAATTCCTTGACGGAAATTCGTCGACTGAAATGGGAGCAAAGTGCTCCCATTTCAGAATCATGGGAGCAGAGTGCCTCCCCGTTTGAGAATCAGTACTCTAAAACGAATTCATGTCTCCAAAAGTTCGCAGCTCGGTGAAACCGGAGATGAGGATACAAGCCTTCGAGGTAATGGCCGCTTTGGAACTATTTTCCGAATCGGAAAAAAATTAGAAAGGGCCAAAATTTTTTCGAAATTTACCAAAAGATACATCTGCAGCTAAGTAGACCTAACTTCTCTAACCTACAGCTAATCGGAAGCGATGATTCGTTCCTTCGGAACTCAATAGCATGTAAGTTGTTTCTTAGGCTAATTCGCTCTGCACGTATCCTTCCGAACACTGCGATTGGCTTGTACCCTCTTCTCCGTTTTAGCCATTTTTTTTTAATGTCCGTATATAGTTCTTTATCTTAGGGTGTTCTAAGTTTGTCTAACTTTTTTAACTCCTCCTCCGCTGCCCTCCACACACATCTGTGACAAAGATAACTACAAAGATTGGACGACCTAAGGAGTTGAAAATGCAAGGACTGACTATTGGTTTGATACATATCCAACCAGTATGTAATCAACGAAACAGCAAAAAATAATTGCTAAGATATAATTGTCAGAGAAACTGAAATTTGCATGCCAATATTTCTAAAAATTAGATTCAGATAACCTTAAAGCTACCAATACCAAACAGATAAAAATGCTGTTAATACGATAGTTGCTTCACCTTTATATTATTTTTCCTTAATTTTTAATTACTGTTGCAGCATAGCCAGATTTCTTCTAAACTGCTTTGAACCAAATTGTTGGATATTTTCCTGGCTTCTAGCAGGTGACCCGACTTTTAATGCTTCGATTGCGATTCAACCCAGATTTATGTAGTAATTGGAATATTAATTTTTTGAATATGAAGTTAAGTCATTAAACTGAAAAATCTTTTTAAGTGCACAACCAATAATATATAGAACTGAAAAAAATTTCAGTTTTATTGTTAGCTCGGAGGTTGTAGTCTTACACAATGAAACTTCTCTTACTTCGTTAATGAGTGATCATTTAGAAATATTACTGCTCTAAAAATCTACATATGAAATATTACTTACAAATTAGTCATTTATAAACCATAACTGCTATAACGGCTTCTGTTTCTGTGACTCGTGACGAAGCAGCTTCCTCATTGGAAGAAATAATAAACTAAATAAAACTTGCACCCAGTTCTAACGAAGGGATTTTAGCCTCGAAGCATAAATGACAAGACGTTCATCTGAGGGGAGGCAGGGTTTTCTTTTTTCCCCCCTCAATATTTCGCCTTTATTCCATCTATGACTGATCAAATATAATAGAGATTTCAGAATTTATTAAACTAATGGAAATATCACGAATTATATTATTTTCTTAATTTTATTTCAATTAATGAGAATTATCAGAACGAGATTAAGGAAAAAACGGCATTTCTATTCTTTTAAATATACAATTATATAATGAAGAATTGTAATAGGACCTTCCCTCCCACACACATTCACACAAAATAAATTATAAAAAAATGTAAGAATATCAAGGAATTTCAAGGAATTGATTTAGTAAGAAAAAAAATAAAGCTCTCAAGATATTTTTTTAAAGTTTCTGTTTCTAATATAACTTTGCTTTTTTCTTATTATTTTAAGCTAAAAGAAAAATGCACTTTTCAATATTTCATTAAATTTGCTTTAATTTTTAATTTACAAAACTTTTATTAATTAAAATCAATATAATTTATATAGTATATTAAATCAAGTTGGAGCAGTATATAGTAGACAAAATGGAAGTTCATATTGTAACAGTCTGTATGTAAAACGTTTTTCTAAGAATCATTTAGCTGTACTTATCTGTATTTTTACACATTTTATCTTCAACCGCTATTTAATTAAAATATTCCTTTTTTCATTTCCTAATTCTTGATGTTCTTTATATTTTAAAATTCTGTGCCGTTATATCCGTTACATCAGTTAAATTTGTTATGTTTTTGTCCAATCATCTTTATCTTCTTATACAGGGTGTTGCAGAAGTCGACGATCAAACTTGGCAGGGAGGTACAGGACACTATAAGCTACAAAAAACATCGTTTAAGTGTTAGGGCTATTTCAAGAAAATCGATCTTTTTGTGTTTCATCCAACTTTATTTAACAAATAAAGCTCATCAAAAGAATTTCACATTATCTAGATCTGATTATTAGAGTCATCAGAACCACCCTTCGTGATGTTTACCTTGACAACAATCATCACCCTTTTGTACGCCACAAATCACTTTAGGGACATGTAGATCACTCAGTTGTGGACCATTAATGCTGTAAAAATGAACGGATCGCGACACAAAGTTGGCCAAAATCTACTCCTGGATCTAATGTCATTTTTGCTTTTGATAGCTAAACAGGTCCGTTAATTACGGATTCTCATGTTAACTTTCTCTGTCTCTTTTATTTGTGATTAAAAAAAACAAATTCTGTATTTTTTAGTCTTCTGATCAAGATCGGAAGACTTATAATCCCACTTTGTCTGTCCTGTGGACAAGTATCATGAAATCTCATTAAATTATCATTAAGCACAACAATCACAACAATCGCATCGTTTGCATTCACAACAATTACATTTGTAGTGATTGTTGTAGAGCTGCATTATAAATGTGATTGTGAAAAGGCGCAATTGTTACGTTTAGTGGAAATAAACATAAGGAAATTATTCTGCTCCAAATGAGAGTTGGCCGCCCTGTTTTTGTGAGATCTGCGCATGTATGATCGATTAGTCTGGTCAGGCACTTCCGTCTGATTTTATGACAGGACGCCGCCATTACGGTAATCGCTTGTTACTTTGCAAAAGAGCATTGTATTTATAAATAATATATATTTATTTATTTATATAAATACATATTGTTAGCAACTGGTATTGAAATAACGCTAAATAGTCGAGAGAAGTTTTAATTTGGCATTATCAACATGTCTTTCTCAGTGAAAACAGACGACGTCGTCCATTGTGACAGGAAAACATAATTGATCAGCTACCGGAAGGGCTGCGCAGTTCAAACTTCCGCCGGCCAACTTTCATTTGGAGGACAAAGCAATATCAATGATCAGAAGACGTTACGAAGCATTGTGATTGGTTTGCTAATCACTTTCCCTACCTTGTTTTTTTTAAAGGATCACTTTTAAAGGATATTTAAAAATGTAGAAGTTCTCCTGAACTTCGTGTTTTTTTTAAGGAAGAAGACTAGAAGTCCTGTAGAAATTAATATTTAAGAAAATTATATCCTGCCCATCTTTTTTCAATTTGTACCTATTCGCATTTTCCGATTTTCTTTCGTGTATCGCCGATGACTCTCGTCGGGACTATGCGGATACCTTGACTGGGCCAAAATCTTTGTAGCATATATTACGTCATTCGTTTCTCAAAAAAAAAAAAAAGAAAAAAGAAAGGTAAGATAGAAAACTTTCTATACAAAATGCGGACAGTTCTATATATTACACTGGTCTACACAGGAATTTTTTTTTTCTGCTGACTACGATGTTTTATCTGATTTTATATAGTTTGAGGTCGCTGATTACGAATATGCAGTCATAAATTGTTCATCACGTCACAATTTTTCACAAAATACAATTACTGACATTTATAATGTTTATGAGTTGCAGCAGCATATTTGTTAGTGTTATTACCACTAAAGTTGTTTCTTTTGAAAGAACATTAAATTGTGAATAAATTTCTTGGTTAATTATTAATTTTAAAAATACACACAAAGTGAAGTATATTAATTATGAAAGAACTTTCGCTTCTTTGATTTGCTGGCGTAGCTGGAATCTGGGATGTCACGCTGCAAGCACCAACAGTAGTCTGCTATCACGTTTGTGTTCCACCTGCCTTGATATCTTTGTTCCATGGTCTTTATATCTTGGTGGAAGCGCTCTCCTTGCTCTTCACTTAGAGCACCAAGATTTGAGGGAAAGACATTTAAATAACTGTGCAGAAAATGCACCTTTACACTCGTATTTACTCCTATATTCTGATATGCTGTTAACAAAGTTTCAACTAGAAGTTCGTAGTTCAGTACACACTACTTTAATACAGGAATCTGCAAAAAGGAAAATATTTAAGTCTTCATTTGTGAAAAATTCTGACGTAATTGTGCAAAATGACTATGATTTTTGGATTCAGCACCCTCAAATTAATAACAATCAGTTATTATCTTAAAGTCAGCAAAATTGATATAGACCAGTGTTATTTTCCGGCGTGCTTCGTGAATATTTGAAGTTCCTTTACTCTAAGTTTCTGGTCCCCGAAATCTGAAAGGGTATAAAAAATAGCCCTATTTTTTTTTTCTTGGTTGGATGGCCGGTTGAGAGGACCTTGGCAACCCCCTCCCTCCCCGAAGCTCGAAGAAGTCTTTATTTTCATTTTATTTGGCTGTTGGAGGTCGGCTTCCTAACTTGGCACCTCACCCCCGAAATAAATCCTACATATGCTCTTTTAGGCTTCTGATACCGTGAAGCCTAATATCCCCTGTCTGTCTGTCTATCTGTGGACAAGTATAAACTCAGCAACCACGAGGGCTAGAGACTTGATTAGGGTGTCGTTGAAAAGGTCTTGCCAAGAGTAGTTCAGAGCCATAGAGTTTATGTCTCTAGCTAGTCGGAAAATTATTCAAAAGTTATTGAATTCAGTCTATTAACAAGGTTTAAGCTAAGAATGACGATTACTCCATATATAGTGATACCGCGGATCACGAACGTCTCGGTCTACGAACAAATCGGTTTACCAACACCATTTGCGAACAAATTTTGCTTCGTTTCACGAACGATGCTTCGGTTTATGAACATGCAGGCACGGAGCCCATGGAGCGCACGTGATTTGCAGCGTACAAAATCCTGTGCACAGCCATCCCTTCATCAGCAACTCAGTTTGCCTAGCTCGCGTGGTTGCAGTAGATCCCAACAACAACTGTAGATATTTTTTCTTTATTTAATTAAATTTATCTATTACTACGGCTCCCAAAAAAACAGTGGAAATTTTAGATGATAATGTAATGACCTTTTTTTCGCAAAATTCTCAAGCAACGAAAAAGGCAAATTTTTCTGGATCGTTATCTTATGCAGTTACTAACTGCCTCTCCTTCGAAGCAATAATCTTCCTCCTCCCCCTCTCCACTTCCTCCATTCCCTCCATTCCCGTGTGCCAGCAATTATCAACCGCAAAGGTAAATTGTATGTGTACGGTAAAATTAGTTTTATTTTGGTAATTAAACTGCTTTCTTCTAATATTACTGTTTTATTTATTTCCTTTCGGTATTATTTTCACAAATAAAGCCATAACATGTTAAAAAAAATTCTAGGGTAACAAAACGTATTATTTGGATTTACATTAATTGCAATGGGAAAAACTGATTCGGATCACGAACTTTTCGGCTCACGAACAGGGTCAAGGAATGGATTATGTTCGTGAAACGAGGTATCACTGTAAATAGTGATTTTTCTGTATTTTACGTAATATAGATAGGAGCTATTTGCATCTCTTTTTTTCTTGAATCATTATTAGGAATTCAGTATATTTACAAGGTTTGAGTTAAGAATGACGATTATTCCATATAAATAGGGGTGGGTAAGATAGCATGGGGTCGCAAACAGACTCACGCGCGCATTTTCTAGACCACCATGGCGCAGTCTATTCTAACGTAAAGGTGACTCAATCTGTACTCTAGTCATGCTTCTTCAGTGTTCATGAGCCTATTGTGGTGGATTTTGAATTGTAAAGTTTTCAATAAAAACAGCTTGTTAGCTTATTATAACTTTTGAATAATTTTCTTTATTCACATATCAGAAGCCGTTGCGAAGCATTGTGATTGGTTTACTAATCGCTATCGCTACCTTGTTTACAATTACTTTTATCTAGTAATTTTAAATATCTTCAATTATTATAAAATTTAAATTAATTTATAGTCCCTTGAATTATGAAGGAAATTAAAAGAAAAAAAAATGTTGGCCAATGTAGGAAAATAATAATCAAAAATAACTGGAAATATAATGGATGAGACTAAATTATTCACAAGTGACATCCTGAAACAGCTGTTTCACGCTCGTTGGCGATCATCAGCCAGGAGAAGTCACTGTAAATAA
>JAFIDM010010028.1:58227853-58254437 GCA_023159025.1 Thereuonema tuberculata | reverse complement strand
ACAATCTAAAATCTACATAAGTTAAGGTTTAGCGAATAATTATTGTTTAATTCTTCTTGATTTGCCTCAAAGTTCGCCGACAAAATAATTTTATATAGAATGTAATTTATATTATATTAAAAAAATAAATAATAATAGCACTGAAATAATAAGAAAAAATTTCATTTGGAATAATTAGGCAAGTCAGTTCTTTCCAATCACTTTCAGTTTTTTATTTGAATTATTTTTATAATCAACACATACAAATACCATAAACTGCTTGTTAAATAAATAAATAAATAAATATAATCTCTGCGAAAGAAACTTGTATAAACACATCAAAACATCTATACATTTCTGGTTTCATTTCCGCTGTGATGCTGCCATCTGACGGGAAAATATATTGAACTTCCGGTAAGTGAGCGTTTCCGTTTCGATGGTGGGTAAATAAGTCCTTTTCCTATTATATATATTTTCCATAATTTTATTATGTAGGCCTTAATTTTCTTATCTTATAGTCTGTCACCTTTCTGTAACACCGAATGCATTGATTTAATTGAAAATTAATGCAGATTTCAGCGTTCTTTCTACATTTTTAGTCATTAGGCCTAGGCTAAAAAAAATGTCTGATTGTCAAACCAACAGCTTACTTTTATTTATTTATGTAATTACTTATTTACTAAAGTAGCACAACTAAAACATTAATTTTCAGATTGAAGTAAAGGCATCAACAAAGATAACACCAATCAACTTTATCGTTTTCATACTATAACAACAAAATAATTATGCTCGCTAAATTTCGGATCTTACAGACCAACTTGAAATACAGTCAGTCAATAAACAGAAATTAATAATAAATAGTCCTAATTTTTTCCTTACTTTATTTATAATTTTGGACAAACATTGTTGAATTCTTGAGCTACGCTCATGACCAATTGTTTTCATTTGTTTCAATTACAAATAGCTCTGTTTGGATGTGAGACTGTATTTGCCAACTCCACAATTACATACCGGTAGGTAATTGTCTACATTTAAATAGAAGTAGCTGTGGTTTAGCGAATTAGTTGAAAAAAATTAAATCTCTTCTCATGATGATATATTTTCAGTCTCTGGCTTGATAAAGGAGGGAGGGGCAGAAAAAAAAAAAAAAAAAAAAACAAATCCCGAAAATTATTGACCAACCAGAGTTATGTCTTTATTAAGAAATTATTAATTTCCCCACAGAATGGGTCAAATTGCACATCTACTTACTTCGTAACTTAAATTTTCTCATCAACATATATTTGAACTTAAGTTTACTGATGAATTCTTTGGAAATCTGAAAAGCATTGATTGGGAAAATGCCTGAAACTAATTCTATAGATTACAAGACTGAAATCGTGCATTTGAAGAGTATGGGCTAGCGATAGATATAAAGGCAGATTCAGAATACAAGAGAATGTTGTACAACCTTTACTGTAGTGCAGCTGCCCTCATTAATAAGAAAACATCTTTGTTTTCATAGAGCCTGACTAAATTCTAAAGCTGAATTCCTTAAATATATAAATCAAATGACAAATTCATAGCTGAAGCTCTGAGTTTCACATGGCAAAGATTTCAGTCAATCAATACAAATTAGAAATGGTAAAGAATATAAGAATAAACTTATATTACAAAACTATATAAAGCTTGACAGAAATGTGGAATTTGTTTAAAAAAAAGCCCAATCTGTACAAAGGACAGATTTCTGATTCTACAAGGATACAACCAATTTACCTTGTAGAAACAAAAACCTGATCTTTGAATTGCATTTGGCAAATTCCATATTTCTGCTTAGCTTTCAAACCACAACTTCTTTCACTGCTTTAATAATTGTTATATTTTTATTTTTTAGCTCTAAAAATGGGATCTTACAGTAGTGATTCTGATAGCGATCGAAGAAGTAAACATCGAAAACGCAGAAGAAAATCCAGTAAATCTAGGTAAGATTTACAAAGAAGTTAAAGATTTATTTTAAAATCTTGTCCATTACTTAAATTGCAGCTTATTTAAATGTGGTTGTTCATTGATGATCAAAACACATGACTATTGTTTCATAAACATACAATATATCAATGCATTTCCAGTGCTTATTCTGTTAACTTCTGGAATCAGTTTTGAAAAGAGAGGAAAAAATCTTTAACCCCCCCCCCCCCGAAAAGAAGCGATATTGTAATATTGATATTATTATTGTTAAATTGTTCTACGGAAATTATCGCTTGATACAATACAGCTTCCTTTCATCAAAAGATAAATATACTTTTTATGACCATTTTAGCATACTGATTTAATACAAGTATTCAAATTATCTTAGAATATATAGATTATATAGAATCTTATGTTAGGTTTGTTTTTTTTTTCTTTTTACTTTCTTCATTTTTTTCTCTTCTTTTTCTAACTTTTGTTTTTCCATTACTTTAATGTACTTTTATTATTTTTCTTTTCTGCTTACATTAATATGCAAATTAGAGATTTTAAATAATATCTTCTAAGTAGAAGTAAAACTAAAATGTTAATAAAATAATAATAAATAAAGTATTTACATATCAAATTGATCATTTATATTTGGTTAACAAAACTTAATTATTTTTTCCTTGCTTTCTTATGTAATGTAGTATATTGGAGTTTATGTTAATCTAAATGAAACATATAGATGTGAAATCTCAAGGTCACACATTTCTCATATGTTTGAAATAAATATCCATATTATATGAAGACTTTTTGAACTTCACATACAAACCTTGACCCTTTTGTAACTGTTCCTTTTCTAATTAGTTCCAATATTATATAAATGAATGTTCAGTAATTAAATTAAGTAGATAAGTACAAACACTTGTATCCTACTTAGTTTATTTTTCTGAAGTAATAGTTGCAAGTACTTTAATTAAAAAAAAATTAAAGGGATTATCATTTACACATTTCTAGTTGTACTTTTTTTCTGACTCGTATTAATAATGTAAGCAATAAAAAAAATCATTAGCATAATAAAAGAGAAAAACAAAGGAAGAAGAAAGTAAATGATATTTGGTCATTTATAAAAATAAAGTAATATTTTACTTTATCTTCCAATTAAAGGAGGTTTATTTAAAATTTCAAATCACATTACTAAAGTAAGTCAGAAAAAAAAAGAAAAATAATAAAATAAAGTACATTAATGCAATGGAAAAAAAAAAGAAAAAAAATTAAGAAAGCAAACAAACATAGCATCGTGATTGAGCCCACTGACCACATGAGGCTATCACATGAAATATCACCGACTACCATAATGGAATCGTCACATTTCTAATATTTAAGCTTTTACATGATTGTCAAATATCTCGAAATCTGCAGTATGTTGGCCCCCAAACTCATATTTTTTGATTGAAGTACTTCATGTAAACTATCCTCTCAGAAAAGGACATCAAATTTTGTGACATACAGGGTGTGTCATCTTTTTATCAGTTAACAAATATCATGGAAGCTGAAGAACTCAAAGCTTTATTTAAAAGCTGGGATTGCTTTGCTCTGGGTTCTTCTTTCAGTAGTCCAATTTCTGTTGTATTCAAAATACTGTAATTATAGTGTTTCAAGATTTGGAATGCTTTATTATTGCTTATGTTCTTTAGGTATTGCCTTAAGTAGTAACAGTAATTGTCAGAAATCTGTGTAGGATATAGGGTTTGGTTCTGTAAACTACATGTTTATTACATGGGATGATTCAGAACAAGATGTTTTAACATTGAAGATCATTACAAATTATAAAGTTCATATGACCAACTTTGATAGGGAAAGGTAGGTATTGGAGTTTAAAGGAAATAAATACATACATACAACAAATCTGTAATCAGAGTAATAGGCAGAATTATCAAGAAAATAGATGTCAAAATTACTGACATCACATTGCAAACTTTAATTATCAAAGGCAGTAATTTGGGAGTAGTCTAAAACAGTTTTTTTTTTTTTTTTTCAAGCTTTCTTATGTCTTGGTGCTTGTAGGCCAAAAGCATTACCTAATAGTTCCGTTTTTTTAAGAGTTACATCCAAAAAAAGTGAAATAAGCATTTTTGCCCAACAACTTCGTATTCATTCAATAGTATAATACAAGTAAATTGAAAGGAAAAAAAAAATCGATTTCATTTCCCAAAAATTTGAAATATCCCATAGTGCTCCTATGAATTCATTATGCCACACAATCTAGGAACTGCTGGTCTAAAGAATGTGCGAATTATGAATTACAAAGAGTATCATGGTTATGATGTATAGATTCCACTTGAGTGTCAATGGATTCCTTGTACATCAAAGCTTATATGGTCTCAGATGTGAAAGTCACCTGATATTTCTTGCTTTTTATTGTAATGACTATTTTCTGTAATAAATTATAACATTACATTATTTATTTTCTTCAATGGACTTTCATTATATTCATGTGCTTTTATCCTCAAAGATCCCATAGTCTGGGCTTTTGCTGGCTTTCTTACTTGTAGTATCTTATGTCACCTTATCCTAAATCCCCTTATGTATATCCTTTCACATAAAAAGTAAAGTGTTCTATGTTTTACAATAATTATGACTGCTTAACATGCTCTCGAAATCTTGCTGAATACACACTAGAAAACTTGCCATTTGCAGCTTGGCAAAATGACATTGCTTTACATGTGCCATTGACAAATCTTGTTTTGCTCTTGTTGAGATCACAATTAAAAATAAAGTTTGTGAAGCGACAAACAAGTTGATTTTTCAGCTTAGTTTTGCTATTAATTCTCAACTCATTCCACAGCAGCAATAAAGAAGAAAAAAAGATCCCGGAGGAAGAGAATTTGTTAAATGAAACTGTGAATGGAAACCACAAACAAAGGTTAACCAGATTTCAGCCTGAACTTAATGCTGTAGTAGTTTTTCAAATAAATATTTCTTGCCGCTAAGTGTGCATCTTGGAAATATTTTTATATGTATATTTAATTCCTGAATTTAGAGCAAGTGGTAAGTTTTTGAGCAAATGTGAGTTTTTCAAGCTATTTGCCGATTTGAGATAAGTTTTCGATCGAGCATCAAGCAGCCATTAAAGTCATTGTTTGCATAATTTGTTATTTCGATATTTTAATTCAATTCTTCTTTGATGACTTTATATATAGTACTATCCAGTAAGTTTAATTTTATAATATATACATATTTTTCATTTTGTGTTATTGTTTAGGAAATGAAATTAGATAATTGGTACACAAATTGTATATATATGTTCAGGAATGTGTATTTAGGGTGTGCTAGGTGTTTAGTTCACAACCATGGAATGATAACGTTACCAATATTATCTTTTTGTCTTTATTCCAGTTAAAGACCTTTCCTAATTGTTTGCTGGCTGTGTGTGATTTTTAAAATTAAATCCATTATATCCCAATGTATAATGTGGATGGGGTATGCAGCCACAAATTTGAGTCCTTTAAACAGATGGTGCAGTCAAATTCTTAGCATTTCATTGGTGTCGTACTGTCCAGAAGATGTTGTAGGGTGTGCACTGAGACAACAGCATCCATAATTAGTTACTGTGGCTGTGATATGCTAATTTTGTAGTGCAGGGAGCATAAAATTTCCCAATAAAAGCAGAGTTTTACACATCATAACTGAACTTGAAATATTTTAATGCATATAAATATATGTTAACTTAATGAGGTTTTGTGTTGTCAATTGTCAAATTTTATTTATTGAACAATGTTCAAAACACACTTTAAATTCAACTAATGTAATTAAGACTGTCTTAAACATTAATTATTAAAGATATATAGTTTATTATTCATTTTGTAAACTTTAACCTTAATGTTAAAGTCAAGAATAATATAAAATTTATGCACCTGTTTCTTAGAAGTATATACTGCATTCTTTACAATTAGGCATTGATCTTTAATGCTAGCCATTTTTTTTTTTATATCTTAGTTTGATTTACTGGCATATTTTGTTATTTCTATCTGAAGTTGATATTTTTACAGTATTTTAATTTTGAATTTATTCAATATTGAATAATATGAAATGGAAACATATTGAAATAATTCTACAAACTTTTTTTAAGAGAGTATTAATTTTTTTTAATACATACTTTTTTTTTAAATGTCTGTATTAAATTTAATGGGAGAACCCTGAGAAAACCAATACAGCGGTATTAGTTTCAATCCTTTTGTGCTGACTTTAATTTTCAGTAATGTATATTGACAGCCTTCCTTCTGTAATTGTTTTGTCATGATTGTTTTTAATCTAATTTTTGGTACACAGAAGACAGATAATTCTTTCAATGATAATTAATTGTTGTTTCTCACAATCCAAGATTGATGGCCAGTATCTAAATAATGTTTTTATATTGCTGTTTTTCAACATACTGAGTTTCCATAATAGAAAAGATGCCTGTATTTTCATTTGTTTCTTAAAGAAACCATTGAAAAATGGTAATGAAAGGGTAACTTAGTTTTGCAAACCAATATGTAGTAACACTCGCTGAAGTACCTGGCATTGACTGAGACAAAGCAAAAACAAAATACATAGCTGGTCATTGTTTTATTTTTATTGTTCTATTATTTATCTGGTCTTTCCATTTTGACCAAATATATAAGGTTACTGTTTAATAATGTTTATCAGGTACCATCTCTTGATATGCAATAAAGACTTGCCCTAGGGCAAAAACACGGAATCTCCAGATTAATATCTGTGACTTTTATAGATTTTCCCTGTGCTGTGTTTATTGTTACTAACCTGAGTTAAGCTGAAGTCTTTTAAATAGATATGGTTTGTTCACTACAATGGCTGAGATGCAAGGAATATAGATATCATCTTCCTTTGTGCATCGAGTCAAATTCTGACTTCAGTTATATGAGGAAAAGGTTTTTCACTGACAGTCTTGTTCCTTTTTTACTAAGATTGCTTGTCTAATGTGTTGATTCTGCAGTCTTGTCTGGTTTTCCAGTTTTTATTCAAATCTCAACAAAAGAATTCCACAATAAGGGAATCCAATTATTGGAAATCAAGAATATTATCATTTGGGTTATTTTTTATTCACAAGAATGGTCATGTTTTGAATTGTTAACTTACAATATCATCTTGCAAACTATGTAACTCAATCAATAGGAATCGATTTTTGAACATAAGTGTTGAAAATATGAACAGACCAGAACCACATAAGGTCTAAACTCTGTTCCTGTCTTAATTAATGACCCTACCAAGTTTGGTTATGATAGCTCAAACAGGATCCAACTGTATAGCAGACAGCAACTGTATAACAGATTTCAGAAATTTGTTTGTCTGTTATGCAGTCAAACCCATTTGAGCTGTTCCAATGAGTAAGTTCCTAAATGTTAAATATTTTCTTGTTTATAGTTCCCAACTTCTAATTAAAATGTTAAGTAACTTAATTCTGTACTTCATTGAAACAGATCACGGTCTAGATCTTTATCGGTGTCATCGAGTCCTTCATCTTCTAAACGTAAACATAAGCGCTCACGAAGTAAATCACGTTCACCAGATAGAAGCCGTCGATCACAAAAATCTAAGTAAGTGTCTACCAAATTTAAAACTACTGTTCAGTAACTACAAACTTTTAATTTAACTAGATTGTACTTACATTAAAATGAAATTATAAGACAGTAAGTTGTAAATTTTATATAGAAAGCTTATTCATAAGTGAAAAAGCATGTCTGTAAAATTAATCATATTATAAAAATTGATTTCTTAGCTGATAAAAATACATCTTTTGCTATTTGTCATTATTTAATGTGTGTTGCAAGCTATTATGATAAACTTTAAACAAAATACATAAGGTTAAGTTGAAATTTGTGTATTATATTAAAAATATATTTTCATTACATTTTGGAATTTTCAAAACAACTTCTTTTCATGAATGTAACAAGACAAATTCCATATCTTCATACAGCAGAATAATTTTGCATAATTGTGACTTAATAAGTTTTGATCAATGTCCTGTGCAAATCTTGGTATGGGGCCTAATAATAGCTTGCATGATACATGTTGTCCCTTATTATATTGCACAGGTAGGCATTTTATTATTGATTGCAAAATATTGTGTATTGTCTATGTAATCTATTTGGGAAATCATGTAACACCTTTGTTCGGTTTTACATTCCCTATTAAAATGAATAATATGTAGCAGAGTTTGTATGGGTTATTCCAATCTGACGAACACACACACAGACACATTTAAGGACATTCAACAATTTATTGAAAAATGAATTTACTTCAAATACTCTGACTAATAACACTATTATTAATCTTCATTTCATTATTCAAGTATTCATAATGATTTAATATGTCTATAGGATAATAGTTCAATCATTAATTAACAGTTCCATAGCAATGGTTATATGACACCGTATGTGATTATCCATGGTTATATGACACCGTATGTGATTATCCATGGTTAATTTCACCTTATGATCTATACATATTTATTGATGAATAATCAATAAACAACTTCTTAATAATAAAGTTAATTATAATTCAAACTTGATATTTCATCGATGCACTAAGTCTCAATGATATTTCATTAGTTATAATAGTCACTTTAGTAATATGGAACTTCACTTAGGAATTCAATACTTTTCACAAATAGATGAATAGTTTAATTCTGAGTCACTAAATCAAATATCAATAACTGTTTATCTTGATGATTCGATTTATATTTAGTTAAAGTTAATCACACTGTTGTCTTGAGAATAATAAATATTTATCCCTCCATCACTTCGTCGAATTTCGTCACATCAAGAACAATTAATTTCTCAGTTCAGCTTTCAGAAAAATAATCTTTTCCTCTTTAATAGTAACGTTCTTTAATTATGGAATGACCGCTCTGATCATTGATTCTTCATTCACGGGAGTAATAAAGAAAATCTACTTACAAGTTCTTGATGATTTTCGAATTTCCGTAATGGCGGTTTACCCTATTCGAATTTCGCTCCATTGGAGAATCGGCATCCATTTGTCGAATTCAGCTTCAATGAAGAATTGACGTTCTTTGTAGCCTTCTTCCATGATGCACACTAACACTTATGGACTGGCAAGTTTTACATTCGCGTAAGGCATCCTTAGTTTATTGAAAAACTTATCGGCAGAGATGCATGGCCAGTCACACCTGCTCGCTGCCATCTTTTATTTGAATACGCATATCACGTCACTGCGCATGTCACTTTTACTACATTCATGAATGACGTCATTATTTGTAAACAACCAAAGATTTCTCTTTTATTAAATTTCTTCACCTCTAATAAACAATACAATAAAATGTTCAAGCACTATTTTAATAATAATTCATATAATATTTTTCTTTTACTTCAGATCCACATAATCCACTAGGAAATATATTAACTTGCTAGAAAGTATGCTGATTGCTTTTGTCAAAGTTTCTTTTCTTCATAGTTTTCTTTGTATCTTCAGTCCTAGATTTTCTGAGTCGTCTTTATTTGTGTTTTGTTTGTCTTTTTAGAGGTACGCACTGTAACACTTACTCTGGCAGTCTTTTATTATGTAGTTTCATTAAATGTTCTTGCCAAACTAATTGTTTTTCTATATTTTCTGATTGTCTCTTTTACATTCTTTCATGTGACTCCTTGTGGTCCATTCATTTCCTGTTCAAACAGTATCTCCCTCTTAGTCAAGGTCTGTCTGTGCTTTTCTCTTTCGAACTCTGGTCTCTTAATTCAGGCCTGCACAATGTATGGCCTGCTATGATCACTGTGCCACCAGACACAACGTTGAAAATTAAAAATATTCAATATTTCTGGTAGTACATAATCAGAGAACAAGCATTCTGCTTCATTAAATTAATGAGAGTAAGCAGTGCTGTTCTCTGACAAAATTTGGCAGATATTTTGAAAATATCCATTTCATATACGACCACTGAATATAAGCTTGTTACTGAAAAGTGTGGCGGTAAGTAGGCAACATTCAAGAACTTTCTTTTAAAAAAAATGTTTGCACATTTTTCAATGATATGTAATTCATCATAAAAAATTTTATTGTTCTAGTCTATATAATTAGAAAATCTACAGTTAATAATTTACTCCTAGAAATCCTTAATATGGCACACCGTTAATTTCCATGATATTTCATCCACCTTTGCGAAGCACTTCTTCAGGTGGTAACAGAGGACAAGAAACTATTCTTCTTCCTCTGTATTTCATTAGGATTACAAATAAGAACTAAAAATGTTCATTTTAATAAAACATAAAGATTAACAAATAAAAATTATCGTGTTCAGTAGCATTGTTTTTAATAATGATAACAATTAACACGTTAATAATAATGATGCTTCATAAATAATAATAATAACAATATTCACATTACTCAGTATTATCTAAAAGCTTATTTTTTCATGAATTCTTTAACATGGCCAAATGATGCACTATTTATGTAGAACATCAACTTGTAGAAATAGGCAAAAGATATGTGGAGCGATCCTTCTTCAATGCAGAACAAGCTGAGACTGATGGATGCTATTCACTTCATATAAATGAAGGGTAATGGACATCTGCAGTAGGCGAAACGGGAAAAGCTTCCTCATCCCACTAGGCATTCTTAGTTTCCAGCTATTTTAAAAGGGAAAAAAATTCTCCATGAACTTCCTGGAAGTCATAAGTTAAATACAGAAAATAAATTTTATGGTCGTGCTTGTCCTAAGGGGCTTGAGGATTAGTGACCTTGGTCGGGAATTGGACCACATGATGACAGGGTATGAGAGTGGGGAAGTCAATAAAAGTTGTTTACCACAGAAAAAATTTCCGTCTTTCTCTTATACTTTAAAAGATGAGAATCGAAATGAAGGAGTGAAATAAACGTTCGGGTACAACATGTTTAGCTTTTTCGTTTCGGGTTCAGCTCCACTCCGACCAAAAATATCGGGGTTTTTTTTTCCGGTTCCGGTTTAGTTCCGATTCAATGCCCTGTCAGGGACTGTCGGTCGGTCACTCAACTTGCCCTTAAGCCCGTTTTACATTTACCATTTCAATCGCCATAAATGCAAGCCATAACGCAGAACATGTCGGGGTAGATTGCGAGTGATTAGTGCACCGCTTTACACTTACCATAATGCCTTCCATCAAACAGAACATTTACACTTCTCAATTGTCATCATGCCTATGTTTTATTTACGAAAAAAATAGCAGTGATTTATATAAAAACCATTTAGTCAATGCATCAGATAGGTGAAAGAATGTCTTTAATTAATTAAAATAGAAAATATTCATGTTTTTTTTCATCGTTTTGTGTTTCTTTGTTTTCAGTTTCGATAAATAATTCAGTCTTGTTAAATCTCGATCAACGGTGATATCTTTTCGAGATCTCGGATCGCTGTTGATTCGAATTTTCAAGCCGAAATTCTGAAATGATTTTGATTAATAATGTAACATTTTATGAAAGCATCCACGAAAACATAAGGAAAAGATGCCCTCCGATCGTGAAAATCATTTTTGTAATCGGTAATTTCGAATAAATAGATACAAATCGATTGGACTTCCAAGGAAGTTCTACAATTTGTCACCAGGAGCGCTAGTGTCGATGTCGAGCCATCTGATGTCAAGCCATTTCTTCAAAGATAGCCCAAGCGCTATCGCTGGACATCTCCAGGACATGTCTGATGGCGAGTGAAATGGTAAATGTAATACGGGCTTTAGAAATGCACCCTTGATCATACCATTTATGAATGGAGTTCTTGCCAGGTGGGTCATTCTGAAACACAGTATGTGTTTACCTCACCTGTGAATATCATGTTGTCAACAACACCACATGGCTAGTGGCAGCGGCAATTGTTTTTCCAGGACTGTGCGTACCGGGTTTACAGTTTACAGTTACATTATGACTAATATAGGTCATATTTCACAGTTCGGAGATATACAAAAAAAAAAAAGATTTGGACATCTTAAAACTACAATAATGTTACAGGGAAATTTTTGAAATCGTTCAAATCATTTTTGCTCACCCTATATTCTGTTCAATCTTACTTCTCATATTTTCTCTATTTGCTCTTTGACCCAATTCTCTTGAAGATGTTCTTTCCAAGTCCTACAATCCTGACAAACTAATTTATATACTATGATCTTCATTTTGTTAGATGTTGTTGTAATTATTACAGTTTGCCTTTCTTGCAAATTCAACTTGAGTTTATTATCATAATGGCAATTCTAATCTAATGATCTTTGAGAAAATTATTATATACTGGACTATCCATGATTGTATGATTACAGATTTTGACTGTATTAGTATAGTTTTGTTGTATTTTTCTCTTATTGAGTCTCTTTATTTCTTTTTGAATGAAATTTTCTAGGTAATAATTTAGGATAGGTTTTTTTTTTTTTCCTTCATGTGCTCCAAGTTTTTTTTATAAAGATTGCAGATACTTGAAGTGATGTAATTTTGACAATATAGCAGAGTTTGCAGGTGTCTGACAATATAATTTTGATTTTACATGATAATTAGATTTGTGATATTTTTCACTCACGTTTGTGAAAAATGCAACACCATGAAGGAAATATGAAGTGAAAACTTACAGGAAATGTAAAGCAGGATATGATATGCAAATGATTAAAATTTGGAAATGATTGTGCTAGACTCAGGAGTGCCCTCTGAACTGTCCTGTAAGAGCGTATAAGTTGTGGATCCAGTCGAATAGTTTTTCGTCGTCAGTGAGCTGTACACTGCCTACTGTGGTCAGTATACCTTGGTGCCTTATAAGCAAGCTATGGAGTTTGAACGGGACCGAATTATCAGCTTGCGTGACGGAGGATTTTCATACCATGAAATTGCTGCTCGAACGGGGCATATGCCACGACAGCGATGCAAGTGTGGAAGCAGCGGATTGATGAAAACAGGACAATTCGAAAATCCTGAAATGTCCACAAAATGTGACTATCCCACCGGATGATAGACGCCTCATCCGTATGCAGTGGTGGACCATTCAGCTTCTTCTCGAGTGTCAGCACAATGTTGCAACACTGCAACAGGTCTGACATTGTCTAGTTCCATGGTTCGACATTGCGCAGAGGACTATGTGCATACATTCCTTTGCAAAGGATTCCCTTGGACCTGAACCATCGACGCCGCAGGCTACAATGGGCTCACAAAAACACCCACTGGCATGCATATTGGCACCATGTTGTATTTTTGGATGCGTCCCGCTTTAACTTGGGCTATAATGATGGCTGTTTATGTATTAGATGATATCAAGGTGTCCACCATTTTGCAGACGGCATACTGCACGAACGATAGGCGTAATGGTTTGGGGAGCAATTGGGTAACATAAGTGATCTCTGCTTCTATGAATTGTGGGCACACTCAACAGCAACCACTACATCAGGGAAGTTGTGGAGGCTGAAGTCATACCCTTCCTTTAGCACACTCCTGGAGCCATATTCCAACGAGACAATGCCCGACCACATGTTGCCAGAAATGTCCAGGCCATCTTCGAAGCAAGCAATATCCCTTTTTCCGTGGCCTGCATGTTTGTCCGATATGTGACCTACTGAACATGTCTGGGATGTGGTCACACGGCAACTAGCCAGTCATTGTCATCCAGCAGCCAATACCGATGAACTGTGGACTCAGATAAAAGCAGTCTGGCAGACGATACCCTAGGAACACCTCCAAGGCCTGCAATTCGATGCCATGGCGTATAGCAGTCTTATTGCAGCTCGTGGAGGTTTTACATCATACTGATTTTTTGCAAGTACTGTTGTGGCATTGCTCTGAAACTTTAATCGTTTGTTTGTATCACTATTAGTAATGTGTATCATAAATTTCCTTCCATTCTGATGATCCCTTCATGATGTTGCAGTTTTCACAAACATGAGTGTGTGTGTGTGTGTGTGTGTGTTTATATATATATATATATATATATATATATATATATATACATACCATATTTACTCACATAATTTCCCCTTTTTTTTTCCTCAATATTTTGACAAAAAAAAGGGGGGTGGGGAAATTTCGCGATGTTTTTCAATTTGAGGGAAAAAAATATGGTGAAAGTGTAAGGAAAACCATGTTAAATATTGATTTTTAAAGCAAGAAATGTAATGAACAACAATTTTATTAACATGCAACATTTAAAATATAAGAAATCACATATCAACATTTGTTTTTTCTTCAAAGTACAGTTAAGCAATAGGCATGCACGGAAGTGTGTGTGCGACTGTGACATAATTTCGTAACTCACGCAGCACAGCCCGCCATCTTTATAGCTGCTCACCGCATGACGTCAGCATCAGCTGCCTGCTAATAGAGAACTTAACTTCATTAGCGAACTTAACGTTTTCACAAAACACTCGAAATTGTTGTACTGATTCAGAAGGAGTCTGCTCTTGTACTGACCGGGATGGGGGTGGAATCTTCCCCTAAAGTAGCGTGGGATAGAGAAATGCGATAGTAACGGTATATTGTTGCGTCGTGAGTTGACCGCCAGTCAAGGTCATGTTGGAAACGCTTGAAGTAGAGGTGGGGAAATTATGCGATAAAAATAAAAATTGAATTTTGTAATCCACAAAAACGGGGGTGGGGAAAATTCGTGATGGGGGAAATTATGCGAGTAAATACGGTATATATATATATATATATATATATATATATATATATATATATATATACAGGGTGATTTCAAAATTCCTTGTAGGTCATTCCATGCCAATTCACACAGACTAAATTTGAAATATAACCCATAGTCTCAGATTTTGATGAAATTTGATACATTTGTTCTTGGTAAAGTTCTTAGTTCCAATTCCAAGTTGCAAGTTTCTAGGCCTCCTGGATCTAGAATAGTAGTGCTTCAAAGTTAGCATGTTTTTCTATAAATGTTGTCGTAACTGATACTTTACAGAGACAGGTCCATGTGAGTTTTTATGTTTTTACTTAATGTTTTATGACTTCTGAAAGAAAATTTTGGTTTTTCTTATGTAAAATACCCTGGAGATTTCAAATATGTCAACAAAATTGTGATAAACCTCATAGTTTTTGAGCTATGGCTTGATGATTACTAAAAACAATTTCCCAAAATGCTGTTGACCTTGAAGCGTAATATCATGAATATCTCAAATGGCAGACCAGATGCAAAGATGGGACTTACACCATTGGAAAGAGCAGGAAATTTCCTATAAAATGGTGTAAAAAAACAATCAGTGGGTTATTGATGGGAACACCATCTGCAAAGCATATATCATATGCTTTGCAGATGGTGTTCCCATCAATAACCCACTGATTGTTTTTTTACACCATTTTACAGGAAATTTTTTGCTCTTTCCAATGGTATAAGTCCCATCTTTGTATCTGGATGATTTATGCATTGATACTGCTGTTGAACTTTTTTGTGTGTAAAAAATTCATTATAAAATATATTAATATTTTATATTGTTTTATTTTATATTCTCTGTAATTTTTTTTTTTTTTTTTTTTTTTCAAAGTTCAAACTATTATAATGCCAAACAGATTCCAAAATAGGATATGAACTTTTTATTTTATTCACAATGAGCAGAATAATTAGCTCCTGAAATAATGTCCAATAAATTGTGAATCTTGTATATATTTATTTGCAGTTGAATTTAATAACAAAAATATTTATAAATGTATGGATTAATTAAGGTAAATGTTCACTAATCCTTTATTACTTCTTAAATATCTGATATAAATATAAAGCTATTTTTGTCATTTGTAAAAAAAAAAAAAAATCTTGATCTTCAAATAGTTTGAATTGTCACCTTTGAATTTTTCAGATCTTCCAGTAAAAAAAGCCGCAGGTCATATTCTCGAAGCAGATCAAGGTCTCGTAGTAAGTCAAAATCTGACTATCGAAGTTCCCATCATTCTAAAAGTAGTCGGCGAAGATCTCGTAGCAGGTAATTTAGTAAATTTTAATATTAGATTTACATTAATAATTTTTCAAATACTGTAATTTGGTCATTTGTCCAAATACCTTCTGTCACAAGTGTATATACCGGATGATTCATAAAGGATTTGAAAGTACTGGTGTCACCACCCCATATCTTTTAAACTGCTGCTCATAAAAATCTGAAACTTTTTATATAAAATTGTCAAACATACAAGAGATATATTTTCATGTTATTATTTATTCATTATTATTGAAATTCATTTTATTTGTGTTCAAACACCCCCAATTCAAATAACTGTCGTGATGTTGTTTAAACTCTAAAAGTCTGGATCCAATATTCAAGTGATACAGAAGCCTAATTAGGAAAATTTAATCTAAGCACATTAATTCTTTTGTTTAATTTAAAAAAAAAACAAAAAAAAACTGTATATTTTTGAAAATGCAATCCGACAAATGACTTTTTTGGGAGACTGTCGAATAATTTTTTTGGATAATAATTTCGATATATTGGGGATGTTAGAACGCAAATAAAATGAATTTCAATAATAATGAATAAATAATAACATGAAAATATAACTCTTATATGTTTGACGATTTTATATAAAAAGTTTCAGATTTTTATGAGCAGTAGTTTAAATGATATGTATGGGGTGGTGAAAACCACCAGTACTTTATGAATCACCCTGTATATACCAGTGAGTAAATAAAATAATGTGGAATCAAGTGAAATGAAAAGGCCTTTTAACAGCCAATTTGATGTTACAACGAAGTTTTTACACTTGTTAGAAATACAGTGGAGCACCGTTTATACATTTTTCAAGGGACTGAGAAAAAAAAACGTATAAACGAAATTCACAAAAGTTACAAACAATTTCGTAATAACCAACAATAAAAAGTCAAATAAATACTTCTGCAACGCCTCTTACTCTATTAAAACATATATTTAATAAAAAGTCAGAGGAAAATTAAAATATTACATGAAATTGAAATACAAGCATTGTAATACAAAACTTTTTATTCCGGATTTAATGTATGTATATGAATAGTACTACTATTCATATTCATTCAGCATTTACAAAATATTTTGATATTTTAGGTTGCCGGACTTATTGGAATGCAGAGAAAAAAGTTCATTGTTAACAGTTAAAAGTGCCATCTTAACTTTATCATTTAAATCACTGCTAATGAGGTATTCTTGCATGGTGTTAAAACCCATGTTGTTTGTTGCAAACTTGGCAGAGGTTTTTCAGTGCAATTTTCTAAGACTGCATGCCTTTTCTAAGATTGGACAATCGGCAGGTGGGAATCTGAGGTTGAAATGCGCATTTTCTCTCTTCTTGAGTTCTTGAAAAAACTTATAAATGAAATTTGCGATTTCAGGAAAACGTATAAGTGAAATTATTTAACGTTAATATGCATTGGAATTTGCCGGGACCATTCAAAAAAACGTATAAATGATAAAAACGTATAAACGAGAAACGTATAAACGGTGCTCCACTGTTTATAGGAGACATGTAGTTGTTACTGTTCTGATTCTTCTTCCTTTTGCACATTTTTTAGTCATAATCTGCTCTGGTAAATAAACCATCCTTAAATCCATTAGAAATCCTTTTTCCCTTTTATAATTCATCAGCTGGACTCGCCCAGCTGTCTTTAACAGTCAGTGATTCCTAGAGACATATAAAGGAAACAAAAATGAACAAGAAAATAGCCCTTCATATTAAATAACAACAATTAATAAATTAAGAATAAAAAAGGGCAGGCATTTAATCCCCGCTAGATCAATGATTCCTTTAGTTATGTGCGAGTTTGCTTTTTATTGTATTGTCATTATTCTTTTCGCACGTTAAAACTTGTTGTTGAATGTATTCTTTTTTTGTAATTTAATCCATCCTAAGCCATGGTTCGTAATTTAGAAGACGCGTGCTAGTGAATAGTCTTCATCTTATATCCTCAGCAAATACTGGTGCTTTCTTCACACATTGAGAATAGAGATTCGCCAAAGAGCAAACCTGAAAAGATAAAATTGTTTGAGGATGACCAGATCCATTAATTCAATAAAAAGCAAGCTATTATCTTTATGCGTATACAGTAGAAATACAAGGTTTTGAAAAGAAATTATCTTTCCAAAACCAATTGCTGTTTTTTAAATTACTACACTACTAACTATTAATAACATAGTTTGCAGCACTTGTTACCTTCCTTTAGTCTTGTTGAAATTGATTTTTCATTTCAAGAGTCATGTTGTTTCTGAGACAAGATAGGACCTATTTTAGCATTAATGCTTTGGACATCATGCAAGGAGCTCAGAAACTATCAGTATTTGATGAACAGTAAAAGCCATAGATTGACTCTAGACAATTCCAGAGCTTTCTTTAATTCATTATGGTTGGTTGTTTTGATGTTTTTCCTCAGTAATTTCTATAAATTTTCAGATAGTGTTATTAAATAACAGAATGCAGATACAACTTATTCTATGTTGCCTTTAGTCAAATACAGTTGCCGGAAACTTGACACTTACGGAAAGCTGAATGTAACTCCATTAATGCCAGCTGAGTTTATTGTAAGAAATAGACTAAATTTTCCAAAATATAATACATCTGAAAAGACCTAATATGTAGTAAATCAAGAAATTACTGTCACATGTTAGAAACTCCAAGTGGTAATAAGATATCCCAAGAATTTATGCAGAACTTCTAGCTTTTTATTCTAATAATATTCACTTCATTGCAAATCACTGAATGGCTCACACAGTGATTTATTGTGATGTCTTAATAGAAAGGCCGGACACAGATTTGGTATAAATATAGACTATAATTATTAACATTTTTATCATTTTATAGTCCAAAAATCTTCTTCATATAAATTGCAAAATATTTTTTAATGTTTACATCAAAAGGTATATTTTTTTGAACCTATCGAATTCATGTCATATTAGGTATTGATTGTACTAATTTTCAACTGAATAGTGCTGGTAAAGCTGAAGACATTGTTTCAGTAAAAAGTAAGGGTAATAATTAATGAATGAAGTAATTTAATATTTAGGAATACATTAGTTGGAAAGCATCCATTATAACAGTATTTTGTTTGTATAATATGAAAACTTTTTTTTTGTTTGGCTTTCCTTGTGATGTCCTTACTCTTTCCTGAGATTTCAATATTGTTGAAATCTCATGTGATGGCCTAATTTACCAGCAATATAATGCATACAAGATTTATCTTTTTATGCATTGTTTTTGCTCAGAAATTCTGGTAAAAAATTCTTTAGAACTTTCCTCTGTGTAAACACAGGGATTATTGTTAAATTTCAATTTTAATACAATTCCAGTAATTTGCTCTGCAGCCATTGTTGCTGGGGTTTTTTTTTTTTGTTTGAGTACATTGATTCATTGATTTGTACAAAATTAAAAATTCATCATCACTCATGTTTTGTTGTTAAGACATAGTTAACCTGTATCCCTTTCTATAAATAAAATGAAATACACACAGTAATCCATTATTGATTCTCCTACTTTCTTACCAACTTTTTTTATTCTCATTCTTCCTTTGAAATACATATATTTATATTACCACCAGTTGCTCCCAAAAATTTTTTTCAATACTTTGTTATTTTCCATTTCTTGTTCTGTTTGCTTTTGTAGTTCCTCTTGGGCTTCCATAGCTGTGAAGATTAGCTATTTTACAGAATAATTTTTCAAAGTAAAATATGGGTCATTTTTAGGAGTAGACTGTATATTGTGTGGAAATTATGCCAGATCCAAGCTTTCTCCCTCCTCCTTTGCTTTTTCTCTCAGTGATAAGCAATAACAGGATATGTCCATAATGATAGGCTTTCAATAGAGAAATAGTTGTGAATATATTGCAGCTTGACTCATTACAGAAAATATTTGTCCTCTAGAGGAAGCAGTAGAATACCTGTTACTCACTTGGTACTGTCATTATCATTATGTTATAATGGATAATTCTTAAAGAAAATTTTTAATTACAAGGAAACTGTATGCGATTTCAAAACTATACATTATTTTGTTAACATCCTTGGCAGGGCCGGATCTAAAAATTATTGGCCCCCAGCGAAAATCCTTCACGCACCTTACCGAGCTATTTCGAGCTGCACCCAGGCCACGGCGCGTGCTCCCCTTTTCATCGGGCCCCCTTGCAATGCAGGGACTGGTGGTACCTAGATCTGGCTCTGATTGTCGACATGTACAGAAACACAAATAAATAAATGTTGAAGAATAAAGAATGGAAGATTTGTTCATTTACGTACAACTTTTCTTTGTTTCTCTTTCCCATTTGCCATGTGATCGTTATAGCACACAAATACTTTGCAAGGTATAACTGTTTCTGGATGATCGAAATAGTTGTGTGGTCTTCACCACTGACACCAAAGAACATTTTTAAACTCTGCTCATGCCATGTATATATATATGAAAAAACATAGAATGTCATAGAATAAAAATGGAAAAATATTCAAGCTAGCTTGATTTATTTAACATAGATTTTTTTTTTTACATTTATGTTAAACAATACTTAACGTATCATCCGACTTGACAATATTACAACCAGAGTTATGGGAAATAATGCATTATTATTTATGCCATTAGTAATAATATTTACTTTTTGTACGTAATGTTCGGCAATACCATTACTTTATAATAAGAGTATCTGTATCTTGAATTGTTGTTTATCAGTAACTGAGTAATGAAAATTTGTTAGTTTTTTTTTTTTTAATCTCCCAACATGTCTATAGAGCATCTCGCATTGTATCAGTGACAATGTTTAGATCCTTTAGAAAATTTTGTTAACTCTACCAATTTGATTTCATTTACCACTATATTGAGGGTTTTTTTTTGGTTGGATGGAAAAGAAAAGTATGTGTTAGTTTTTAAGTAACAGTAACTCAATTACTTTTAAAAGTTATTTTCCCATTTCTGATTATAACCTTAACTAATTATCAAATCATATACAGAGAATTCTGGAATGAACTCAATCAGGGATATGGGGTTAGTTTCTAAATCAAAGATCGGCTTCCGATTTCTTTTTCCTCCCTTTATTGTTGTGAAATTTAATTGTAGAATTTTTTGTTTTCCCTCTAGGAATAGAAAAAGTTCCAGTGATAGAAGGAAAGGAAGTAAAGATAGTAAATCATACAGTAAAGGTCATTCTGATGATTCTGACTGGAAGAAATCCGATTCAGAGTGAATATACTGCTTTTGTTTTTACTAGCTGATCAAATTAATTTCTGTTTTTATTTAAAATCTTTCAAGATTGCTTGTAATAGAAAAGAAATAATCATAAATATTCTTAATTATTTTCAGGTCATCCTCAAGCTTTAATGTTCAGCCAAAAGTACGTATTTTGCAGTCTCTATTTTAAAAAATGAAAACCTTTTTTGCACTTGATGTTATGTGGAAATTGAAAATGTTATTCAAACTGTTTCTTATTGATTTCTCTATGTTATAATCTTTAGAATCAAGATGAACTTTTGAAGAAAAAATTACAAATGGCATTAAAAGCAGCAGGTAAATAACATTTAGCTTTACTTCCATAAATATTTATATACATATTTTATATATTTATTATGAAATATAATAATAATTATTTCCATACACTGTTTAAATAGTATAGGCACTTCTTTATCGGTCTGCTAGCAGAACATATGCTGCCACCTGAGAATTGTAAATGTACATGACTTAGATATGGAAATTGTTGAATTGATAGCTTAAAAAAACTAGTTTTTCTTTAGCCAAATTCTTTAATTACATGACAAAAAATAAAAAAATTCACAAAAATAGCCAAAAGAAGCATTCGATTTAGCTTAAAAAGACTTTTGCCATAACACCACTCCAGACAATGTGCACTATTAACTTCCCTACTAGTATCTCAACTGTAGGGAGTTTCTGTTTCTGCCTTTGTGCTTGTTGTACTTTTTACCAATTATTACTATGCTATCTTGAAAATTTTCATTTGAGGTGTTGGGTTCAATTCCTGGTGGGGATCGGCGTTTTTATTTAGTTATTTCTCATCCAAGTTCACTTTGTCTGTCCATAGGTTCGTATGTGCTTTCTCAGATATAATAGCAGGTGGAAAATCGGCTTACTCTTTGATCTCTGCTGTCCCATTTGGTTTGGGGACATTTGAAACTTTGAGTGCCCTACTAGACTTAGATTATTTTCACTAAATTTATTGAAGTGTAGGATAGTGTACAAAGACAACTTTAGCTGTTTTTTTGCAAAACTTACGTATTTATGAAAACTATGTTTTATAAGCTATTGTGGTATGCACATTTTTTTATATGCCTAAAAAAAAGTTTGAAAATTGTGAAGTTTTAAAAGAGGTTTTTGATAACTGAATCTTGCATTGACTAATGATTAGTGCCATCATCTCTAAAATCCAACTTGTACTCCGATATGCACTTTCAATAAACATATGCATTTGCACGAACTTCTTCAGTCTGCTTATGAGAAAATTATTTGAAAAATAAAAATAAATTAGAATATTTGTAGTTTTTATAGTATTGGGGAAAAAATTTCTTGAAAACAGATCTCGAACTCAAATCCATAGCCAAAGTATTACGGGGATATTTAATTCAGTACATCTGAACAACTTTATTAAGTACAATGAGATGTTCTCCAATGTTCAGCTCTTTTGTTTACTTACATTATTCTAAAACAGCCGATAAGGAAAATTTCTGCAAAATAGTTTCCTGCTTAATGATTGTGAGCTATTTTATAAAATTTCTGAAATATTTCTAAAATTCTTATAACAACTATTCTTGTTTACTGTTATCTTTTGTTAGCACGTATTGGTAAGCATATGAAAAGCTTCTAAGTACTTGAAATTTTACTATTCATTTATTTAAGGTTTTTTTGAATAGCTTTCTTAATCTGAGACATTGTGTTAAACTCATCTTCTGTTAACTAATTAAGGTCTCCTTTTCTATTTTTATTCTATTATCTTCTATATTCTATTCTTATTTTTTACTAGCAGTTAGAGGTAAAGTAAAGAAGCTTCTTTTTAATATAAAATTAAAATTAAATAAAAAATAAAATACGGGTTAAAAACTAACTCAGCATCTATCATATTATGTTATTTACCTGAATAGAATTAAAACATGCAAATAATGCAATAGATCAATGTTCCGCAACCTTCTTCTCGCAGCACACCATGACTCAACATGACACATCAGAATGATAATCCCCTCAAAAGCTTATGTTATGACACTATTAATTCAAATTCTAATTCCTTGTCAAAATCATAGGAGTCGGTTTCAATTGGAGTCGACGTCAGCCAATTGTAATCACAAAATCACTTCAGAGCACAGCTGTGATAAAACTAAAATTATAAGATTCTTCAAAGGGAAGAATTTACATATACAGTAAAACCCCGTTACTACGCTCCCGCTTATAGCACTATCCCGTTCTTTACACTCCTTTTATACGGTCCCTGGAATTTTCTATATATCTCTGTATACTTTTACCCTCTTATAACGCTTCAAATCCCGCTTGTAGCGCTTTGTTGTATCGGAAAATTTGTATCGAAAAGAAATGGAACACTGTAAGATTCTTTTTTTTCCCCTGGTAGGAGAGAATCTTTAAACTCTGTGAAGTGAGGGTCTGTGATACAGTAGTGCAAAATGTCGAAAATCCCTTTTTATACGTGAAAAATTGCAAATTCTCCATAAGTACGACGAGAATTCTATACTAAGTCAGAAGGATTTCGCAGAATCTCTAGGAATCCCCTCATCCACTCTGAGAACAATAATAAAAAATAGGGATGCAATTACCGATGCATCAAAGGGTGGTTGCAAACGTAAAAAAGTAAAGTGTGGAAAATATGAAGATGCCGAGGAAATTTTAATTGAATGGATTCATCAGTCCCGTGATGCATCAGTGCCATTAAGTGACCTAATCATTCAAGAAAAGGTGCATGGAATAGCGGGCAAATTGAACACAAAATTTTCTGCCTGTAATGGTTGGCTAGATAAATTCAAGAAAAGGCACGGTATAGTATATCGCCAAATCAGTGGAGAATCAGAATCAGTTAGTGACAGTGATGTAAATGGGTGGCAAAATGTAGTGCTCCAGAGACTCATTACTAATTATGCACCATGCAATGTTTTTAATGCGGATGAATGTGGCTTATTTTTCAAACTAATGCCCGACAAGTCATATGCATTGCAAGGGGGAAAATGCCATGGTGGAAAATTAAGCAAGGAAAGGGTAACTGTTCTTGTTGCTGCAAATGCTGATGGATCTAAGAAATACTGGTAGTGTTGGGAAAGTCAGCAGGCCCTGATGTTCTAAAAACATTAAAAGACTGTCCTATGAATACAAGAATCAAGCACGTGCCTGGATGATGGGTGAGTTGTTTGTCTCTTGGCTGAAAGACTTAGACCAAAAAATGATGAAAGCCAATCACAAGATCCTAGTGACCTCAGAAATCCGCTATGTCGACGACATGATTGCAGATCATGCTGCTGACCAGGATGAAGACAGTGATGCGGAGGAAACTGAATCTGCAGAGAAAAATGCTCCCACAAGAAATGAAGCCCTCAATGCACTAAATCTGCTCCAAAAATATATTAGTGTTGCTTCTAGTGGTATATCAATTGATGTTAATAGTTACTTGAACCGCATTGAAAATGTCATAATTCGTTAATTCATAACAGTAGCACACACACACAGCAAACCACAATCAAAGATTTTTTTCAATAGATAATAAGCTCATATTTGCACTATATCTATTGCAGAATCAAGTATGTTTCCTTATCTCATAAATAATTTCCCGTCTATAGCGCTATCCCGCTTATTATGCTTGTAGGTCACGGTCCCTTGATGAGCATAATAACGGGGCTTTACTGTGTGTGTGTGTATATATATATATATATATATATACATACAGTAAATACAACTTATATATATCTATATATAAGATTGACAATTCAGTTAACAGTTTTAATTACATTTGCTTAAATGTAAATATTTTATCACTAATTGAATGTGTACATGTCTAGAAAATACGAAGGAGATGGGGAAAGATTATTAAATTTTTATTAGCTATAGCTACTTTTTTAACCTTTTAAATCAAAAATAAAATAATTTCTTTATTAAACTTTTCACTTTCTTTTATACAACTTTACTTCTGATTGAATTTGTTTTTTTAATCTTGAAGAACAGTGACAGTTCTTGTTTCAATTTTATTAGCTTTTCAGGAAGGTATAGTCTTTTGTTTTGTTACCTTGTTTTTAATCTTTATTTTTCTTTTATTTTCTTTTGACTTCTTTATTGCTACTGCATTGAATTGTCAATTTGAACATTTTATGCATTTAAATTAAATTGATTGTGATATCGAAATTGAGAATTAGAATATCGAGGTATTTCCTAATACAACATTCTGAATTATCCAACCTTCTCTCTCCCCCCCAAAAAATAAATATATGTATATAGTACCGTAAAACAGGGTTACTTGAACCCAAATTTACATACCCATTATTTAATTTGGAACCAGTTCAAATGCACCTGGCTCTGTATATGCTATAACTATTGTCCTCACGCGGAAAGATGAAACTCCCAGAATGCAACGCAGATTATAAATTTTCCTTTCCTGGCCGTTCGCTAACATTCAAATAGAAGAGAAGCGACCTCTTCTATTTGAATGTTAGCGAACGGCCAGGAAAGGAAAATCTATAATCTGCGTTGCATTCTGGGAGTTTCATCTTTCGGCGTGAGGACAATAGTGAAATAAACATTAAAACAAATAACCAATTGTTGGGTTGTGGTAGTGGATTTAAACATATTTGTAATTTGGGTTCAAGTAACCCTGTTTTACGGTATCTATTTTTAGTATACTGGTTGTTACGTTGAAAAACTGTATTTACTTGCATAATTTCCCCTGCCGTTTCCTGGTCAAAAAAACCATCATGTTTAGAAGAACATTAAATTTTCTTTCATTCTTGTTACTTTAGTAATTTTCAACTGCTATAAGTGCCCGATTCAGACAAAATCTGGTTTCCGCCTCTCTTGAAACCATTACAGTCATTTCAAATCTTCTAACAAAGTATCTGAATAGTTCACCACACAGTATTAACTCATCCATTAAGCACTTGGAATATTTAGACCTATCTGTAAAGACTGTTTAAATCAATGATTTTTGTGAGTTATCTTCAGTGCAAAACTAACAAAATGGAACGAAGATGGCAGAAAGAGATTTCAACTTAACTGCTTGTTAATAGAAGAATCCAGAGGAACAGGTGTTGAAATACAAGCATGGTTCTGAGAGCGGCAGATATTTCCTTGTACTTACGGAAATTGTAAGAAAATGTTTGAAATCATCTATGAAACAGAAAAATACGATGTTTTCTGAAATGGTAAAATTATATATATTTTATATTAATGTAGAAAAACATATTTCAAATAACCATTTACACTAATAATAATCTTATTTTTCTGTTTTTAAATTTTAATCAACCTCCCCATCTTTATCATGGAATTTCAAGAATAAAAAAAGGGGAATTACTCAAGTAAATATGGTATTATTCCTGTTGCTTCACCCTAGAATGGACGGGCAAGAAAAAAAATAACACAAACGGGCGGGTTAGGTCTCTCAGACCCGATTAGTTTTATATCATTTAAATGAACTAAAAACTATATCTTATGAAATTACGATACTTATTCGGAAGTATAAGTACCATTCAGCTATTAACCCATTTTTTCCCAAACACAAAAATTTTGAAAAAATATGGTA
>JAFIDM010010028.1:58203383-58222853 GCA_023159025.1 Thereuonema tuberculata | reverse complement strand
TCGAACTATAAAAATCATTACAATTAATAATAAAACTCACTACAATAGTCACAAGACAGTATTCTTAAAATAGTTCTAAATCTACTGATTAATTCTTGGTGAATGCCAGTAATTGATGCTGAGAGTTTAGTGTTTTGAGAAAAAATGATGGGCTGTATTGCCATCATTAGAACATCGCTTCCTCCAGTTGTTGGCTGATCCACTATCAGACCCATTTCTTTTTTGAATTCATCACATATTTTATACTTGTAGGTTTAACATGTGTTTATAATAATACGGATGAAATTAAGGCCTTAATTTCATCCGTATCACATATTTTCTTTCCTTTTTTTTTCACTGATGTTTTTTCTTCTTTTCCCCTAACCTGCCACTTGTTAATTTCCTACCTTTATGAAATATGGAGCAGGCATTCGAAAAATCTAATCCAGGCATCCAACGTAGACAGCCCAAATTTGAAGGTTGTTCATCCGCTACATCACTAACTATCTTGTCAACATTCATCTGTTAGGAGTTGCGCCACAAATATAACATGTTTGGGAAGAGGTGTCAGTTTAAGCGTTACAGACTTTGCCATCAACCATTGTTAATAAAAATTCTGATTTGATAATCGGTTTCTTTGGGAGTGAGTTAATTTGCTGTTTCTCTACACTTTTAACTTCTCTTACAGTCAGTTCTTTTGTCTCCTTTTCAAGCAATAATTTTATAGGCCTACAATATCTAGTAGAGATGGTTAAGCCATAAGATGTCCTTTTACAGAACTATAATGTATCTGTAATGGGACCAAAGAAATGACAAAGACATCTGAGTCATCCTTAGCTGTTGTTTCTTTTTCAGATGAAAACTAAAAATAACATTTTATTTAACTTATAATAACTTCCTTAATCATTTGATATTAATCTTATTAAATATATTTGCTTTGGTTCGATTTGAACATTTACAACTGATTAGGAAGAGTCCACTGCGGAGTCAAGGCTCTTCAGTTCCTAACCATCTTCTAATGAAAGCCAGATATAGAAAAAAAAGCACAAGTAGGCACAAGATCTGCTTTTAAGCCCATTTAATTCAAGCATTTATGTACACTATAGAGAAGATTTTAGCGTTTTTATCTCGACAGTTTTTTTTTTTTTATCAGTCACTTTGAAAATTTGGAAAATATGAAAATTTCAGTAATTTTGTTTTAAATTGTACAACTTCATACCATTAACAGACAATTCTGAATATTTGCACAAATATTATGCCAAAAGGTTCTACAAACCTTCAAGTAAAGGTAATAGTTTGAATCAAAACTTCCTTTTGTTTACATTGAGTCGCAAGTTCTTCTTCCCCTCGCAGCGTCATAAAATGTCTTGCGTCAGAAGGAATCGGGGAGATGACGACATCCTACTTTACAAGTCTGTAACTCTGTCATATCTTAAATTTCACTTATTTAAAGTCTGAATCATAAAGAAGGAATGTGTTGCCGATATTGTTACAGTTAAAATATCCATTTTTTCGCAAGTCACAAAAATGATTTTTGTCCCGCTAATCAGTGATTTTGAACCACTGTGCATTGTTGAGGTATCTGTCAAAATGGGGCATCCATTTGTATCCCCTCTTTCTAAGAGTTCTACAAAGAGGGTCGCTGTGAAGTAAGCCTTGACCTTGGTGGGTTTAAATCGTTTGCTTGAATTTCTGCTTCCACTCATGGATTGCAGCTTGGATTTTGGAGTCACATGTGATACCACATCCGACCTATGGCAATATGGCTTAAAAATTCATCACAAGCTAGCTGTAGCACATGAGAAAGGTTAACAAAAAGGTCAGCCCCCTTTTTTTCTTTATCTTTTGTGCTCCTCGTGAGCACCTTTGGCACCCAGCACAGTTCCGAAATTTCAAATGATCAGTCACAATTCAACAGTTCTTGAAATTGCTCCTGTTCTCGGATTTGAAGAAGATCCTTGATGACCAGCGATTCTCCAACAATGACAATGTCAAAGGCGCAGTACAAGCATGTCTTGTCTTCACAGGTGGCCCAGTTCTATGAGGAGGGGATAGAAAACCTGGCGCCCCGTTATGATAAATGCCTCAACAATTGTGGAAACTTACATTGAAAAGCAGTTTACGGTTTGGCAAATCAGATAACAGTAAAATTGTTTGAAAACACATATTCTCACTATTTTTTAATAACCGAATGGTATTTACTTTCCAAATACGCCTCGTTTTTATAGTAAAATGACAAAATATGTTAGTATCTTTCTCATCCAATATTAAAATGGTAACATAAACCTACAGATATTTACTACAATGATATTTCATCTACTTTCTGGAAAATGAAATTCAGTCGACTTTTGCAAGAAAAACTTCAATTCCTAAACTGAAAATCAAAGTCACTTTCTACTAATAGTTTTCAGATTTCTTCATTATTTAATTGATGAGCCATGACATTGGATGCCAGTAATACAGTTTTACAATTCACTTCACACAAGCTATAAAAAAAATTAAAAAAAGCGGACGGACTGTATCTCACAGACCCATGAACAACTTTGAACACGTCTCAACTTGTAACTGATGCACAAAAATCATGATGTTGCGAGAGACTTCTACAGGTAATTACCAAGAGCTACCAGGAAAAGCAGTCCAGTAGGTTGTGATCTCTAAAGAAAAATAGGAAAACTAAAAAAAGCACCTGGGTCTCAGAGACCGAACCATGCATTCTAGGATAATGACTTGGTTTCTGATTATTTACTTGAAACTATATGTAGTTTTGCATAAAAGGAGAGCCTGAATTTGTCTTTACAGGAGTTAAAAATCATTTCATAAATCAATTATTTCTTATAATACTTCAAAATAATTTCTTATAATGCTTATTTTTCAAAATAAGAGAATAACTGCACACACACACTAAAACCATATTTATCAAATTCAACTTTTGTTTCACATATTCGTTGGATATTCTCCTATATTGGGTGATCCAAACTAAATAGGAAGTGATTAGACCGACCTCTAGGAAAAACTACTGGACGAATCACAACCAGATTTCTTACACATACTGTCCTGAGTAAGCGGTTTCCATCCACAGAACATGTCACTTGACCCGATGCCATGTTTTCTTCAAAAAAGTAAGAACCAATGATGAAGGATGCTGTAAGGTCACACCCAACCCCGATACTTTTGATGAATGCAATGGAATTTGATGAAGAACGTGTGGACTACTGTCAGACCAAATAAGGCAGTTATGAATGTTTTTAGCATCATCCAAATGGAAATAAGCCTCCACAGCATTCGCCAAGACCATACATCACCCACCATCATCCGAGCAACGAATGCCAAGGCAAATGCTTTTCTTGTATAATAATTACCAGAAACCAATTGTTGACTGGGATATTTTATAGGGGTAAAACTTCTAGACGTTTTGCAGAACTCTCCACAGTATCATAAACGGCATGTCCAATTCCCGTGATCTTGCACTACTGCTACCATGTGTATTTGCGATTCCCTGCTCCACTACTGCAGTTGCAACTTCATCTGTTCTCTGCATTCTCTGTAGACCATTTAACTTTTGACCTCTTCTTGGTTTTCCTGTAAAAGTTTCTGTCTTTTCAAAACGAAAAATCATTTTTTGAAGATTAATTGTAAGTGGACCTCTACATAAACCTTTTAACTGCCAAAATGCCTTATGAGCAGCAAAAGCATTGCTGTTTCATTCAAAGAAGAGTTTAACAAATAACATACGAACGTATATAAAAATAAATAATTACGAGGGGCGTTCAAAAAGTAAGGGTCGTTTGGTCACAGACAAAAATGTACTCATAAGAAACAAATTTTATTGTCATATTTAGTTAGGTACAATCTTACTTTACTTCTCTACATAATCGCCGTTCACTTCTAAGCATTTTTCGTACCGCTGCACCAGCTTCTTTAACCCCTCTGCATAGAAGCTTGCCGCCTGACAGTTGAACCAGTTGATAACGGCGTTTTTGAGTCCCTCTTCGGTTTCAAAACGTTGTCCACCGAGCCACTTTTTAAATGCAAGAAGAGGAAGTAGTCGCTAGGTGCAAGGTCGGGACTGTACGGTGGGTGGTCAAAAAGTTCCCAACGAAAATCTTGAATTTTTTCATTGGTTTTGGCAGCAGTGTGAGGACGCGCGTTATCGTGGAGGAGGATTATGCCAGATGACAGTTTCCCGCGGCGTTTGTTTTGGATTGCACGTCTCAATTTTTTGAGCGTTTCGCAGTACACGTCAGCTGTAATTGTTGTCCCACGTTCCATGAAATCAACCAAAAGAACATCGTCTTTGTCCCAAAAAACTGTAGCCATCAATTTCCGACTTGTGTACTGAGTTTGCTTAAACTTTTTCGGTTTTGGTGAAGATGAGTGTTGCCACTGCATCGATTGCAGTTTTGTTTCTGGGTTGGCGTAGGATACCCACGTCTCGTCCCCAGTAACAATGTGAGAAAACAAATCATCTCCATCTTGTTGATAACGGGCCAAAAACTTTCGTCCATTAGACATTCTTTGCTCTTTGTGGTGGTCGGTGAGCATTTTTGGTACCCACCTTGCACACAATTTGCGGTATGCGAGGTTTTCTGTGACAATATTGTAAACAGTAGTGCGTGCAAGTTGAGGAAATTTGTCAGCCAGGCCACTAATCGTCAATCGATGATCAGATCGCAGTGTTTCGTCCACTTGTGAAACTATTTCATCGGCCTGGATACTGGGCCTGCCACTCCGCTCTTCGTCATGAACATTTGTTCGGCCATTTTTAAAATCGCGGCACCATTGTCTAACCTTTCCTTCACTCATAACTGTAGGTCCGTAAACCAGGCATAACTCCCGATGAATTTCAGCAGCCGACGATCCTTTTGCACATAAGAAACGAATCACAGAACGCACTTCACATTTGGCGGGATAAACGATTTTCGTGGCCATTGTTCTTTGCATTCACGGACAACAATATGACTTCAGAATCAAAACAAGTGACGCTGTAGCTTCACAATGAGTCAGTAGATGGCGCTGCAGTAGTAAAACTGTGCTTCGAAGCGCTAATATTTATATATAAGCAAACGGCCCTTACTTTTTGAACGCGCCTCGTAAATGGCAGATGTGTTATCCTCACCTAATCCTCAAACTCTGCCATGCACCTAATTCTGGGTTGTTTTTTTTGGGAGGGGGGGAAACTTTGCATATATTGTGGAATATATTAGAAAATAAGGCGAGTAACAAAAACTAAGAAATTTAGTTAGTCTTTTTTTATTTATTTATCGCAGCTGATGCCGATGCACAACTTAGAGAACAAGGGGTACTAGTGGGAGGACGGAGACAGGACTGGTCCCAGAAAGATGAAGACAAAGACAAGTTCAAGACAGAACGTAAGTGTTTTGCAAACTTCTAATTTGTATTAATAACCTAATGAATGCTCGGTAATATTGGGAAGAATCTGTGATAGTTTGTAGGATAAGAATTTTGTTTTCTTGTTAAAATATAAAGTTAAGGAAATTCAGTTTCCAATTACTGCAAATGATCAATAAGAAAAAAATGATAGCTATGAGAAGTATCTGGTAAAATGCCTTCAGATATTTAATACTTTCCTGATTCTTTTTTTTTTTTTTTTTTTTTTGACATTCCTAAAAACTTATAAATATAACTTGAGCATATAAAATAAAAAAAATAAAAAAGTGTAACTTACCTACCCTTAGATTTTTCTGTGAAATAACAATCTCATTGTTTTACAATTTTACATTTTTATTTAAATTGTTGTATTTCTAAAGAGTTGTTTTCAAAGTACAATAAATCTTTTAAAATTAGGGCTATGCCTTTAGACAACAATGGTCGTTATGACCATTATTATTATCAGACTAAGAAAGGTCATCCATTAAAAAAAAAAAAAAAAAAAAATGCCAAAATATTCACAAAACATGAAAATATGCAATAAAAAAAAGTATTGCCTAGAATGTATTCATTATGCTAGGAATGCTCTTTTATTTTCACTTCTACATAGGTATATTCGACATAGAACAAATAAAATGTAATCAAGTAAAATTTATGTTGTCTTGAAGCAATTTAAAGATCATCATCAATTATTTTACATATTAGCTTATGTTTTGCAGTAGCAAAATTTTTATCTGATGTTTTCCATTGTTAAGTGACTGCATTTATCTGATAAAAAAATCAATTCTGTTTGTTCATAATTGCATGTGACTTGAGGGTATATCAGAATAGTCAGGGTTCTTTTAATGTAAGATATTTTAATGGAACCCTGATTTTTGTCAAGTTTTGTGTCTAAGAACTGGGAAAAGTTAGTGAAGTTCTTCTGCCACTTTTTGAGAGAGAAACCTATGTCTTGCTGTACCTCCATCAGCAATAATCCCCATTAATGCAGTCTTTCTGTTTTTAACAAGAGAGGAAAGTGGGCATATATATAGACAGATGAATCTCCAGTGTCGCAAATGTCTGATGTGCCTTTTGCATCAAGACAACCCATGGTCTTCCAAGAACATAAAATCTGAAAGAATGATTATTTTATTCTTCTTCATCATTTCATACAATCATATATACTTTATAGATAAATACCCCGACTACAAAATGATAATCTTCACAATATTTCGTCTTTCCTTTGCGAAAGACTTTTTCAGGTGTCAATGTGAGGACGGGAAATTCATCCTCTTCCTCCAATTTCCTCTCCTCACATTGACACCTGAAAAAGCCTTTTGCAAAGAAAGACGAAATGTTATAAAGATTATATTGTAGTCAAGAGTATTTTATCTGTAAAGTATATATATATGAATGATTAGTTTAAAGTAGTGATTTTTCACTTTAAATATCCTAATCACTTCATTCTGATTAATTGTTCCCTTAAATTTTGCACAGCAATAAACAATATTACATAAAAACTTTACATTTTATCTCTCCAATTTTGGGAGGGAATTTTATTAATTTTTTTATTTTATTTTATGTTTACAATATGGGGATAGTGATGTCTTTGGCTTATGTATGTTACTGTTAAGAGCTATTTTATCTAGAGCCAAAACTTTTTAATTTTTTTTCTTAAAAGATAAGGAGAAGGTCTTACAGTGGTTCATTGCTATATATTAACATAGTTAGTTGTCTTGGCAATCTTAGCCTGTGAAGAGTTTATCCATCTTGGATGCATTGGAGAACTGTCCATGCTTTTCAGCAGCACAGGAGTTTTAGAATGTCACATTTCTCACAGATGTTAATAACATGTCTGCTCCATTGGGGTTCCACCAGTAAACATCCAAGTCCCAGAATATGGAGGCCATCACTTTTCTACCAAAGCATATCACTTCAAATTTTTTCTACCAGTAAATTGTTATTTTTACTCTGTGATTTATTGTGTACAGGTGCTACTGAAGTGATTGAGTCACTTTTTTGTTTATAGAAAAATATAACTTTTCAAATTTTGAAAACTGCTCTTCTTTGGAAGAGAGTTACCATGTTTCAAGTTTTTAACAAAATAGCATCTTGATTAAAAAATGCCTTGTAAAATGTTTTTCTCATTTGATCATCATAAAACTTTTATAATAAGACTATCCAGGTACCATCGCTTCGCTCCGGAACCCTTGCATATGTAATGTTAACAAATGCTTTAATTATTTAGCAAATTAATATCAAGATCAGAGAATTTACGACTTCCCAGTCTTTTGTGGACTCCACACCAGTATCACTTGCAGGTTGAAGCCACAGTGTCCTGGTTTCTGCCACACACACAGTTCGTGGTCATTCCCCCTCCCCCCAAAACAATAAAAAAGTATATTTTTATACTTTTTACATTGTCTACACTATGAAACCTACTCACATGCCAAATTTCAACATTGTTGAATGTTGGGAAGTATGCTAAACATTGTGAACAGACACTTACACACACACCACAAATTTCCCATTTATATATAATAAGGTTGATTACTTATTATTGATACTATCTTTTGTATCTTAAAATAAATTAACTCAACACATCTTTAGTTATAAATATTAATACAAATATTATGTATTGTGTAATATTAATACAAATAAAACTGATAGGTTTATATAGGAAACAGTCATCATTGCTATCCAGTGAATGACTTTCTTTGTTCTTTTTTACTTTCCCTTCTGAGAATGTTACAGTCATAAGTTGCTCAACATTCAACAACTGTCATTTTGAAGCTTTGAGAGCCACTGCATTGTCAGTTTAATTTCCCACATTATATTTTGATTTATTAAAAACTGTAGTTCATGAAAGCTGATAAACCTATTATAGAGATCAAACTAAAATAAGTAGTTGCAAAAGAACTCTAATCCTATTTTTTATATATATACTTTTATCAGTTATTATCTTTTTATGAGTTTGGACTTGTTTTCAATTGGATTTCTGCTATTAGCTTAAATGTTAGAAATGCAACCATCTCATTTCAGTTATGAGCTACAGCATGATGCTTAAGGTCTTGGACTCATATACTGAAGGTTGTTGGTTCGAATCTGTGTATCTTAATCTTTTTTTTTATCAATGTCGGCGTGGATTTTTTTTTTCTTATTTTCCTAACTTTTTTTGTATTTTTCCTTACGTTAATGTACTTCCTTCTTTAATTTTAATTTTTTTTTATTATTATGGGTCGCCCTTAAGTTTATGCTTTAATACAAAATTATATTCACTTTTTTGCTTTTATACTTCAAAAAAAAAAAAAAAACCAAACTTATGATTTGTACATATTAAAGTTCTAAAGGAAATGATAAAGAATTGAGTAAGCAAACGAAGGCACAATGCTACAAGAAAGGATTCGCTCCCTCAGTTGTCACCGGGAAGAGACTGGGGGACGGACCTGCTCTCGGGAGCGAGTCCCAGGAAAGCTAACCATCGCACTTTTCTAAGTCTGTCATCGGTGGAGTTTGGCTGGCTGATGAGTCCTAAAAAGGACGAAACGGTCCATCCCAGTCTCTTCCCGGTGACAATTCTGCCGTGCGAATCCTTTCTTGTAGCGTTGTGCCTTCGTTTGCTTACTCAATTCTTTGAATCATCGGGCACGTTCAATTTCTTTTCATTTTAAAGAAATGATAAAAGAGTTTGCTAGAAGCAGGTTTAGGCATTTTATGTTCTTCTGAATGTGCCTCGTTTCTGGTGTGTAATATAAGCTGCCTTCTCTTTGTGTGCACAAGGCAACAACTTAATAAATTGTCTACAATAATTTTTCATCAATTGTTAAAGGAAAATTAGCTTAGAACTTGGGCATTGGTTGAAAAAAAAAAATTAGATGATGAAAGTTATTTCCAGACTAACTTGTATTTTGGATATTATTTCTGGGCTTTGAGAAGCTTTATTTTATTGATCTTGTTACATTTTGTTTTTCTTTTAAATAATTACAGAATTTATGTATGTTTATTTTTATTAGCTTTGAGCTTTAGTGATCAGACAAGTAGAGCTAATGCAATTCAAGCAATTAGTGCTCCTGGATTTGTTCCCCAAACGTTTCAGTCAAGAAGCGCCATCAAAAAGGTAATTTTTATGACCTCTTTTACACTTCCTGAAATCTTAGTTTTGTTTGTTTTATAATAAGATCTAATATTAAGGAGTCTTTCATGTTGTCACACAGAGCGAAGAAGGCAACGACAGTCAGTTGTCTGGCCATGATGCAGCTATTTTTGGAGCCGGTAGCGGCATTTCTATTCCTCGACTGTCTACCCCTCCACCATCGATTCCACTCATAACACCTGTTATTAAAGATGCTGTGGCTCACGAAAATGTAAGTTTCCTTTTTTTTGTTTTTTTTTTAAATAGTATTTTTACAGATTTTGTGAAGTATTCAGAAATTTGCATGGACACATTGATTAATAAGTTTTTTTTTTGTTTAAAATTGCCAGAATATTACATTGATATTTTAAATTGAGTCAAATCAGCATAACATTAAAAAAGAAAATTATTGCATAGTGAAAAGGTATTGTTTATGGATGGTTATATAGTGAACTACATAAACTATTCTCTTTAGACTTATTGCTTTATTCTTATATGGGAGGAACTATCAATTTGTTCATAACAACATAGTCGATAGAATTTCCTTTGAAGTCTGTGTGGATAGTGTGAAAGTTTAATAATTAGAGATATTAGACTTAGTGAACCTTAATGGTGGAAAGGTGGTACAAGGGTACATGAATATGGATTTGTGTGGATTGACGTAATTTCACTGATCCTTATGGGTGGTAGCTCAGATGTTTTAAGGGATGATTTAAGTAATTGCAGCAGTTTGTTGGTTTGCCTGTAATAAGTGAGGATGTTTACTAGATGTAGGCTTAAAAAGTCTGACAAAGAAATGGGAGTAAGAGAAAACTATAAAACGCGGGCTGAAATCTTAATGGAGTTCATCGACTGCAGAGCCAGGAGAGATAGATAGACTATGTATGAGTGAAAATAGAAAAATACACTTGCTTTGATATTATAAAAGCAGATAGTGATGATTTCGAAACATATTTACAGTTACATTGGATTAATTTTTATATCTTCAGAGAAACTCAAAGTTGCCTGGACTGCAGGACAGTATTTTTAAATTAAAAAGTTCTTTGATATGTATCTTTGTAATTGTGTAACAAAAAAACAAATCACTCGTGAATTCTCTTATTTTTATTAAAGATTTAAAACTTAAACAAATAATATTTTATACAAAACAATTTTATCTTCTTTTGCAGCTTTTTGTTGATCCTGAGATAAAAAAAGAAAAATGGATACGTAAATTAATATTCATGAGACAGCGGAAGCTGAATGGAGAAGCAATGTATTTATGAAAGGTACTTACTTCGTTTGTTGTCAACTGTTCCTTGTTACTAATTTATAGAGGCGGCAAGTGTTATCCTTACTTCCTGAAAAATAAATTAAGAATTGTACAGTGAACAAAAAATGTTGACTTTTTTTTTTTATTTTCTTTATTCTAGAATTTCACACTTCTGAGTGAGACAGTGTGCCAGTTAAATAGAGGTAAGATACAATGGTGGGCTTGTTGCCCCCTCAGTAGCAGGATTAAGCTTTTTAAGTAGGTTTAGTTGTTGCTTTCCTTCAATGTCCGAGTGGAACTGTCTCTTGCACAGAATGTATCAACCAGAGCCGTTTCCAGCAGGATGGAAATCTTGCCAACATCGTTGAACACAATAGGTATGAGGGTGGCTGTATCATGGTAGGCTCTTGTAGACCACTGCACATCTTCAACGAAGTTTGCTTGATTTTTTGATGTGCAGTATGGCAGCACATTGCATAGCTGTGGGAGGGGGGGGGGCCATGTAGCCTACTGAATGATCTTTATTCCTTCCACGTACTGCTATCTTTTGGAATTTTTTATTTCTTCTGTTAGTGCTGGCGCTTTTTGTATGGGGAAGGTATTGGTAAAACCGGAACAGTTCATTTTGCAAGATATATGATATCAACTTATCTGTAATTGTTACTGAGGGCATCAATAGTTTGTAGGTTAATTGTGTACTGTTCAGTTTTGTTTAAGAGAGCCTTCAACGCTTTTGCCCATGATTTCATCGAAATAGGGATTGTTTACTTTTTATAAGAGTTAGAACGCTGCTACTGGTTAACTATTTGTGCTTTTCAGGAAAGAATACAAAATGTCCGAAAGAATTTCTTAAAAAAGTGCCCATCTCAGCGTGTGGTCCACCAGTGATGGGCTGCTTTTTGAAAACAGACAGTACTCGTAGCCTTAGTTTAAGTTACATTTATTATGGTTTTGCTTTGTATACCTTTGAAACACATTTTACCTGAAAATCTTACAATCTTCTGGGCTCATTTTTCCATTTAAAAAGCTTAATCCTACTACTCCACCATTGTATCAACTCTCAAACTTTTTAATATATACAGAGGGTTGTTTACAATCTATGGTGACGACGCAACCAATCACAGTAGGTATGCAGATTAGTGTGGAGGGGTACGGAGAAATGCCGCCAAAAGTGTCACAGTTTTGGGAAGGGTATGTTACAGCCCTTTCTGACACGAAATTTAGTTATTCCTCAATAATTACGGCATGTAGAAAAAGAGGTTTCACCATTTCGAAGAAAGGAGTTCATAATGTGTTGGCTGGTGTTGGTTTGGCCTGTACAGGACAGATAAGCAAGCAAATCCAAAGACACCTATAATCACACAAAGACTGTCATTCAGAAAGTCAAGAAAATGATGATGGGGAACAATCCAGCGACCCAAAGGAGCATTGGTGCGAAGGTAGGAACATCTCTTCGTACCGTAAACAAGATTATCCATAAAGATTTGGGACTTCAAAAGAGACATAAAAGCAAGGTTCACAAGCTCTCGCTGGGGATAAATGGAAGTATGTGGCCACATTAGACGAAGCATATGTTTATCTGTCCGACTGCAATAAACCAAGGGCGATTTTCTATCGCCCAGTGGGAGCCAAATCGTTACACAGAATGTTGTGAAACTTTTTCGAAGGGATTCATGATCGTTGCGGGTTATTCTTATCAAGGCAAGCTACAGATACGGAGGGTGGCTCAAAATGTAAAGGTGAAATCTGCGTACTATCAGGATCACGTACTGACACCAATTTATACACTACTCCCAAGGTCCGTCTCCACCAAGACAAGGCGTCCAGCCATACGTCCAAATCGACCCAGAATTTTCTAACATGAATGGAACAGCAAACCGGAATCCAGACTATACCATTTACGTCTCAGACGCATCGCCCATGGATTTTTGCACATTTAAACTATTAAAACTAGCCTTGGGAAGACGACGTCCTCCTTCATTGGATGGACTCTGGAAATGTTGTCAGCAGGAGTGGCAACGTATAAGTCTTCCCGTTCTTCGCAGTAGTCTCCTGCAATGGAAACTGCGCTGCACCTCATCCGCTAGAACACTGATGCCTCTGGCTACAATGGGCTCTCTCCCACGCCAACTGGCATCATGTCATGTTTTCGGATAAGTTTCTTTTCAACTTGAATTACAAAGATGGCTCCCACTGCTGTAGAAGCGGAAAGGATATGAATATGCTACTTTCACTTTACTAGGTTTATGGTTTCTCAACATAGCTTTCATACAAATATATCTGAGAGGGGAGTTATGAATACACTAATGTCCTGAAATTAAGGAATCCTGCACACCCTCTGGGGGATTGCATCTCACTCTTCAACCAATGCTGTCCTCAGCTCAGGTAGTGTTAGTGGCATGCGTCCAGTTAATGAGCAGGCAACTCCAAATCTTAAATCTTCATATCCATAATAAACAGCAACTTGTATTATATATAATGCTGCAAAGGTTTTTTTAAATTTCACAATCCTACCTAATTAATGAAGTAAAGTACTACGTCATACAAAGTTTTATATATGCATTCCAATATTTTAAATTCACATTAAGTCATTTAATATACAACCAGTACATAAAAAGAAAAGTTTGACAATGTATTGTAATAAATAAACCACATTCAAAAGCATATTCATTCCTGCATTCTGATCTTAAAATTTTAAATTCTGTGAAAATTAATTAATAATCAGTCACAAGATGGTAAGAATAAAAAAACTCAACAATTAAAACTGAGTTATTTACAGCAGTCATGATAGCTTCAGAGAACAACAGATTTCTCTATTCAAACTAATGCCTTCCATAATATTAATTACGGAAACGTTAATGGAAGTAAGGGCTTCTGGAAGAAAAAAAAACACAAAAGAATTAGTATAAAGCAAACTGAAAAACCAGAGCTCACTATGCTCCTATAGAGCAGAATCCCTTCAGACAAAATCATCGAAGTAATAAATGTCATATTCGATTTGAGTTATTAGCCTAAGACACCTCAAAGTTTGGTGGTAGGACTGGGACTTCTTGAACTCGAGCCATTAATATCTAATTCTAGGCATATATTAGAATTGCAGCTGTCCTTACCATGCCATCAAACAACACTATACAGTTAAGTTGCATTCACACCCCTTGGAAAAGAAAAATAATATCTACAAGAAATGTATTGTAGCACTTACAATAAAAATTCAAAGATATATTTCGCCACTTGTTGTTTAAAAGAATTGAATATCACATGACAAACTACAAAAGTATTAATCAGCTGATCATACACTGAAAAATTACAACTATCTTATGATTGGACAATATCAGAATTTTAAGCGTTGATTCTAATAGATTTAAATTATCAGTGACGAACTTGAAAAAAAAAAAAATTCCAGAAATCAGTGGGTTTTTGGACAAGACTTGCTTATAATAACATTGAATGTAATTCTTTTCTAAACTATTATTATGTCACATTTAATGTCAAATTATTCTTTCCAAAAAAATGGTTATATACTATTTGTTTTAGGAGAAAGATTTGTATAGATTTAAAGCATACTGAATATATTATTAGACTGTTAACCTTGTTTTATAATAGATAAATACAATAATCTAAGTAATTATTTCATCATTCAAATATAAATGATAAAATAATCAATGAACCGAAAAGGCACCAAAGTAAACAAAAGATTTTGCTTCTGAGCCATCAACAGTGGGAGTGTGAGATGGACGTTCTGTCCTCTTTATGGACTTACCAGCCACACAAACCCTCTGTCGAAAGCTCAGATCGCGAAACCAAGTAAGGAAATCCACCTATGCACCCGCCTGTGGGTTCCCAATAAAATAAAAGGAAAAAATTAAAACAAAAGAAAAAAATCAAAACAAAAGAAAGACCTCCAATTCTTGGTCTGCAGATCTGTCAGGCTCAAAGGAAATTGAAGAAAATACGGCTACTGTCAAGCCACATAAGTTACAAAGAAATTTTAGCATGCTTATTATAAATTAACTAATAAACCAAAATGTTGATAGCTCAGATGCAAAATCTTCTGTTTACTTTGGTGCCTTTTTGGTTTATTAATTTAAAACAGGCATGTTAAAATTTCTTTATAATAAATGATAAAAGTTGCAAATTTGATTTTTTTTTTCCCTTCCCTTTCTTTCTTCAATCTTGTACAGTATTTAATTAGCTGGATAAGTTGAATTTTTGTTCAAATGTGAATGAATTTTAAAATCTCAATTCATCCTTTTAGCCTTTGAAAAAGTGTGTTTGGAACAATACACACTATTATCTCATTCTGCTGTTGCACTTCACAAATATTTTTTCATTTCCAGAATTTGCCACTAGATGGCAGTAGCATTAATAGTCAAGTGATCAGCATGTGTAAGAGCTATCATGTGTGTTTACGTTTGCTGTAGATTTGGTAAATAATAAGAAGTTACTGAAAGAACCTAATATCTTTCTTTCTTTTAATTTTTTTTTCAAGTCAAGCCTCCATATGTATTAATTTATATAAATTATAATTGTAATCTTTTTCTGAAAAAAAAAAAGAAAATTAAATTATCAGATATTTAAATGAAGTTGTCTGCATCCAAATAATTTTAACCATATTAAAAATGGCTGTAGACATTATGAGGATTATAAATTACATTACTAAACTTACTTTAAGACATCATAGAAATCATTGTCCAAGTTGTAATGTGTTTCGACAAGTACTCAGAAAAAAATTTAAAATATAAAAGTTGGATTGTCTCTTGTCCTTTTACTTTACAGAAGTGAATCGATACTGACAGTATGTACTTTGCAATTGCCATATGTGAATTGTGTGAAGATCTTGATAATGTGGTTGATGGTCTTCATGAACATTACTCCATTGCAAATGCGTAATCACTATATCATCCATCCATAGTATTCTGTCCGGAGACAGGTCCAATTCTATGGAAATCGCATGGATTTCCCAGAAATGCCTGGGGAAAGATACTGGGGTGGTTTCCTGTTGCCTGCCCCAGGACGCCATTAAGGAATGACGTCAGACCGAAGAGAAAGCGAAGAAGAGGCAAACAACACAGGAAAGGAAATTGAAACAGCCAAGCCACTGCCGGGATTCGAACCCAGGTACTGGCGCACTGGCCATCACGGCAGACCGCCGCCGAGACCGCACGGCCACTATATCATAACCAATGCAAAAATAACCTATCTAAATCAGAAGTCCTGCTGCTTTTTAGATTTTGCAGGATATTAGGTTTTTAAATTCAGTTTAAAGTACGAGGGATTTTTCCCAAGCAATTTTATATTCCTTTGTTTAGGGTGGATGCTCATGTCAGGGAACTGACAGGACACAATCAATGAAGCTCAGAAAATGTTTTGAACTGTGATTTTTATCAGATTCTTCATTGGAAGTATACAAGCTTAGTGTATATGTTTTTAACGAGAATAGGATCTAGTACAAAACCATCAAACTTTAATAGTTGCTTGACCTCAACTTTCAGAATCAAGGAGAGTGACAGTTGTAGAAAGAATGCAGGGAATGCCCATAACTAAACTGCTTAATTATTATTATTATTGACTATGTCCTACATTTATTATAAAAATGCTTACTCTGTCATCTGATCACTTACAGCACAACATGATTGCTGTGCAAGTATCCATCAGAAATTGAATTGCAGAACTATTTCTTTCAGAGATGCCGACTGATAAAAATCATTTATTTCAGTAAGGCAGCAACATCCCAGTCCAAAAAGCTATAAAAATTAAGATAAATTTCTGCTTAAATCATAGGATTAGAGAACGGCATTGTTTTTCTAATTCTCATAGTGAAACTCTGTGTGCGGAACACATGGTGAATTAAAAATGAATTAAGACACATGGTGATTTTGTTCAAATGGGCATATTCAAATATAACAGGCATTGATACCTTCTTTACTTTTCTGCAAGAGTTTGCATCTCACAAAACAGTTGAAGCTATGTCCAGGAACTTGGTCTTAAGTGGCCATTTTTCATTATTTCAGAGAAAACACAGTGCTAATAAGATTTTCATCTGGTCAGTTTTGTACCTGTTTTTGTGCAACACAGCCAATAAATCATCTTTTTATACATGAAGCAAAAGGTAATGTGACATGTAATACTACAGTCAGATAAAAATAATAATTACATGTCATCAGTCGAATCTCATTTGATTTTGTAGATCTGTAGGTACTTTGGGTTCAATATATTTTAGAATAATATTTGAAAAGATTTATATTTATTGTACGTAAATTACATTACCCATAGAATTGATACTTAAAATTGCATACACACATTTTACTTTACCTTCACTATATAAACATTTAAAAATATCCACTTTTTTCTTTCTTTTTCTTTCTGATAATCCTATAAGATGTCTTACTTCATAAACTTGTCTCAGAAAAACTAGAAGCTAATTATAAATAAAATTTTAATGTGTGCGCTCACCATGGCTTGGAATGAAGAACGTGAAAACAACATATCCGAGAAACCAACAATGGAAGTTGTTAGATTTGTGCCAACCTTAATGTAATTAATATACGTCTCCAGAAGAAGGCCCAAGGCACAGGACCGAAATATCGAGCAAATCTCACCCTGGAGTGGGAAAATCCCTCACGCAAGGATCTATATAGTACAGAAATTAATTTTAAAATATTTAATAAAATACTTAGCTTGTTGAGCCTCTCGGGCTCCTATGCAGACACCCCTCTTCAACAGGTGTTGAAGAAGGGATCCGCATAGGAACCTGAAAGGATCCACATGCTAAGTATTTTATTAAATGTTTTTAAAATTAATTTTTAGATTGTTTTTAATACAATACCTCAATCTAATTGTGAGGTATTATTTCAAATCAGATAGCTAAGAACTCTCAGTTAATGAAAATTGGTTAATTTGATCAACTTTATAAAGTTGTATTTCAGTTATACAACTTCAACAACACTTGAAAAGTATACAGGCAATCAGTTACGACTTGCAGATCTTCATTCCAGATGACATTTCTCAGAACTGTTTAGGATTGGGTCAGTAATATTTGGAAGGCTTTCATATATAATGAATATGGATACATTTCTGCCAGATATCATTAAAATCTGAGGGATTCACTTGTGAAGTTTTTAAAACGTCTTGTGATTTGAAATGGAATGACCCTCAAAAATCTTGACACTACAACACTCACCTGTTATAATAGTATCTCCTTCGTAGTTGAAAACGCAGCTGAATATTTCATCAGTATGGCCGTCCAATGTCTGTTCACATTGCCCAGTGTCTGTATGCCACAGTTTTGCTGTTTTATCTGCACTCCCAGTTAAAAGCAGATTTCCTTTTGAATTGAAGAGCACCTGCAAAGATAATGGCACTTTTATAAAACTTTTCTCAAATTTTGAAAATTAAAGTCTGCCGATTCAAAGGCAGAAATAAAGAATATTAAAAATGTCTGTGGTTGGAAAGTTCCTAAAATAATGAACTCATCCCAGTTTCTTACTCAAATAAACAACAAAAAAAAAAGGATGGGATGGATGTAGACGAACTTTTTGTGCAAATAGCTAAAGAACTTATAAATGTGAATCCAGTTTCAAGGAATAAATCTCGGACAATTAAATTTGAAGAATTGACTCAATGAATCTTAAAGAATCAACCCAAACAATTGTGATATAACGTCCAGAGTTCTTGTTATGTCAAAAAAAATTTTAAAATTCTTTTAACAAATATTCGTAATGATATATGATGTTTACAAAGGAAACTCCCAATATTGTTATTTTAGAAGCTTGAAAAAGGAAGAGCAGAAGTAGCCTTCCGGAAATTCGCCATTATATTAAATATTTTTAAATGGAGTATGAAGCCTCATATGAAAAAAGGCATCTTGTTCAAGTTATTTAATCAAGAAAAGGTACTCTATAGTTTCGTTTTTTTAGAACTTCACAATAAAAACAAAAAGTCATGAAGGCATTATTGATTTCTGTAACTCGACTCACTAATAATATATTAATGAATGTATCAAAAAAGACTTGAATCTAGATAATATAAAATTGTTTAGCATTAATTGCTTTCTATTTGAATAATACTTCAGAGGCAAACTATTAATTCTTAGCAATTGAGTGAATCAATTTATCAGAAAAGGAACTAAAAAAAACTACATTCCAACAAAAAAGGAAATTTATTTCAAATTAGTACAACATTAATAATTCCTTCCTTCAAAAGTTATGAAAATGAAGGGAGTTCAAAGGATTACAATTAGAGATTCTGTAATTGCAATTGTCCTCTGTAGATTAAACTTGCCGTTGTTGGTGTTGTCAGAGTTAGAGATTTACAGTTATACCCTTTAGTTATGAAGGCAACATCTTTCTACACTAATGGCAAATACTGAGATGTAGTTTTCTGCAATGACATATGCTGAATCTAAACAGTATTCCTTATGTTAACCTATGTTACTAGGGGTGCAGTAATTTAAAAATAAAAGTCTCAAGGAAGTGATCCACATCAAACATTAGAGAATACGGTCTTTTGTATTCATTGTTGAAAATTATTAACAATGCTAATTCAGAGACCTCTTCCTCGTCCCTATATGAATTGCTTTCCTGGATTTTTAGTCTTGATTACCATGTTGGTAATAGTTGGCCATTTCAGATATGGTGCTATTTCTGAATGATCCCATTTCCAATATATATATATATATAATATATATATATTGTCACGTGTTGTTTTAAGGCGCACGCCATCTATTGCGTCCCTAAGC
>JAFIDM010010028.1:58190636-58203200 GCA_023159025.1 Thereuonema tuberculata | reverse complement strand
ATATATATATATATATATATATATATATATATTGCAGCTGCGGACAACAATTGAGATGCTGTTGTTCTCCCGTTCATACATGCTGATTAATACATCAATCTTTTACTTGGCACACCTCAGTTTGCCAAGTTAACAGATCTTAAATAAAGGATTCTTGCACTCTACTCAATATGTTCATGTTTACACCATGATAAAAATTTGCCTGTGCGATATTTTTCTATAATGTCGTTATTATATTCATTGACAAAATATCTTAAAGACATAAAATCACACTACTACATTAAGACTAAGCATTTTTAAGTTTTTATTATATTTTGTGAATTAAAAATAAGAAAAAATGATAAATTATGGCAATTGAAGCCTTCATTTATTTAAGAAACTAAAATGCTTTTCCTTAAACCCATCATTCCTGATCAGCAATTTTTCTTTTTAAGCAACCTTAAAAATTCAAAACATGCACATCTAAATTATTTTTAGTAATGGGGGGAAATTGGGGTTCAATTACAAAAAACAGGAACAATACAATGCTTCTGTTCACTTTGTTTTACTCCATTCCTCGTACCTTGGTCTGGAAATATCAGGGAAAACTGTTGATGGGTTCATTCTTCCTCACTAGTCAGGTAATCCATATACATCAGGTAATTAACACTTCCTGATTAACTCATTTTATGGCAAGACATTTGGGGACTTGTGGCGGTGTAAACCACATTGACCATTTCTCTTATCCTTAACAACAAGTCTTAAATCACTAGATTGGATTTGAGGTCTTATAAAACTCATCTCCAATAATTAGGCCGTACCATAGTAGACTTTCACATTCAAGGCAATACCATAGATGATTCTGTAATAGGACTCCAGCTTCTGTAAGGAACTATTCCTTATGTTTTACCAATGCTGCTTTGCTGCATGACATTCCCTCATTCTTATATTGCTGCAACAGACATTTCAAAAACTTGCTTTCCGGTTTTATTTCTTTATACCGGGTGATTCATAAAGTACTGGAAAGTACTGGTGGTTTTCACCGCCCCATATCTTTTAAACTACTGCTCATAAAAATCTGAAACTTTTTATATAAAATTGCCAAACATATAAGAGTTATATTTTCATTTTATTATTTATTCGTTATTATTGAAATTCATTTTATTTGCGTTCAAACACCCCCAATATATCAAAATTATTATCCAAAAAAATTATTCGACTGTCTCTGCAAAAAGTCATTTGTCAGACTGCATTTTCAAAAAAATACAGTTTTCTTTTTTTAAATTAAACAAAGGAATTAATGACAAAAGTGTTTAGATTAAATTTTCCTAATTAGGTTTCTGTATCATTTGAATGTTGGATCCAGACTTTTAGAGTTTAAACAACATCTAAATATACAATATATTGGGGGTGTTTGAATGCAAATAAAATGAATTTCAATAATAATGAATAAATACTAACTTGAAAATATAACTCTTTTATGTTTGACGATTTTATATAAAAAGTTTCAGATTTTTAGCAGTTGTCTAAAAGATATGGGGCAGTGAAAACCTCCAGTACTTTATGAATCAACCGGTATACTATTGCATCTGTCAACAGATTAAATTTGTTTTCTGTTAATTTACAGTAACACAAGTTTATGATTGACTTTTTTTTTTTGTGAGTTTTGACATCAAAGTCATTAACTATACTAAATAGTATCTGCCTTAATATAAATTTATTTATTTATTAAATGTCAGAATCAGATCCTTCATTTCCTGTAACTTTGAATTTAAATATCAGGTTCTAAACACCAATTTGACAGTACATTCTTTGTTTTCTTATACGGAGAACCAATGAAGCCCATTTTAACATAATAATATCCGTCTTAACTCAGGTTACTTCTAATTCTACCACAAATTGGTTGATCTGCAGTAATAACTTCAATTGGCCATGTAGTACCTGAACGCACTATATCATTGGTTTACTACCACAGACACTAATGAGGATCCTGCTTTTTGATATTTTTCACTTTTCAGAGGGGTGTCTTGAACCTAACCCGTCATGACAATATTGCCCTACTGAATAAGTGTAACAAACTTGTGACAAATAAACCTCATGGAGACCTTTCAGCATTCATAACTTTTTAATAAATCACCTTTGCATTTCAAGCTTAAAGATGACTAATTAAGCTTATCTGTTTTCTCTCGCTCTCTGATCTATATTCAACATCAAACACTTGTAATAACGAAGAAAAATTAAAGTCTTTTCATGTTCTCACATTTTATTTATCTGCAAATTATTGTCATCTCCATTCAATTTCAAACTTTTCCTCTGTGACACATCAGTCATGCATTTGTTTAGTAAACTGTACCTTTATTTTATATTTAATATTATCTTATAACTTTTGACTAAAAAAATAAAAATTCCTAAATACCTTTGAAATTTCACATTGATGGCCAATCAGAGTATTTTCACATTCAAACGTCTTGGCATTGTGAATTTGGGCATTGCAGTCGGCCGATGCAGTGGCTATCTTACTCCCTGAAGAATTTAAAGCAACATCAAGTACTTCGTCGGTGTGTCCACATAAAGTAACTATGCAGCAACCTAGGAAGAAAAAAAAAAACAGAAATTAAAACAATTATATACAGTATATATATTGACAACAACAAGAAATATTCTTTAAAAAAATAGATTTTTAAATAAACAGGGTAATTCATAAAGTACTGGAAAAATAGGAAAAAATCAGTTTGTTTGTTTTGTTTTCTTTTCTTTTCCATTTTAATGTTCTTTTCTTTGTTTTGTTTTCTCTCTCTGTCTCAATCTTTTTTTCCCTATATATTATTTTTATAAGCCTTGAACTTCCTAATAAATTCAACTGATGAAAAATTGAAATAAACTCAATGAAGTCAATACTCCATTTAACTTAGCCTATTCTAATCTCGCTTCCCTTTCCTTGCTCTTCCTGGCTGTGAAGGGTGCTAACTAGACCATTTTTTTTTTGTAGGGGCAGAAAAAAGGCTAAACTCCATCATCCGACTCAGAATCGCACATTCGATCCGGAAATCCATGCCCTATTTTACTTTTTTTTTATACCGAATTTGACAGAAAAATATTTTGATGTTCTTTCTTTAAAGGCCTATTTTTCTAGTACTTTATGAATCACCCTGTATAGAGCCTAGAAATTATGCAGGGTGTATCAATTGGACCCAGTCAACCTGGTAACTTATTCATGGGAGCCATTTTCGAGAACAGTTTATACAATTTCACAAGAATAACATTATACTAATACAAGGCAGACACCGGAATGCTTCACCTGTGTACAACAGTGGGGCATACACCTGACATCAGTACAAGCGTGTCGTAACATTGCACGCACGTTTGGGACTGTACGATAAATCACAATATCAGATAGGGAAGTGGTGTGGTGCGTTCCGTTTGACGTTAAAGCAATGTGTTTCTGTCATTAAGTTTATTTATGAGTCGAAGGGCAATATCTCTGCAGGAAGATGTTTATTTGATGAGGAATACGATTTTCTCCAAAACATGAAACAATGACTGCAATTAAGAAGAAATATGAAGACAGTGGTTCTGTTGCAACAAGACTTGCTGCAAAAGGGTCACATACTACAATCACTACCAAAGAGAACCAACACATCATCGCTGACATGCTGGTGAAAAGTCTGAAAAAGTCGAACTAAAAAGTTGTCTGGTGAAAAAGGCATTGTACAGGCATCAATCCGTCTTATTCACTCCCTGAACTTAAAGCTATATCATTCACAAAAAGAGTTCATTCACTGTCTGAGGATGATCCTGACTGAATGATCAGAACTTTTCACATTATTTTTTTAAATAGTTAATCTTTTAGTGACAAATTATCAATAATGCTTATTGTTACGTAACTCTTTGGGTCTTTTTTACTTAATTAGAAAGATTTTGAGTAATTAAACTCTCGAATTAAAGCTCTTCTTACAACTCTTCTTTTCTTTATTTAGTCCTCAGGTAATTTCTTTGTAATATGTAACTTCTTAAACTCATAATGCTCAAAATTATGAAAAACAACACAAATAATACATGTTATAAACAGTAGCAAATTCCCACTCTACTATCACTTGATTGAGATTGTATCTCGACAGTATTATTACTGTTGAATCTTAATTCAGTTTTGGTTCTTATTATGCTGTTTTTTTGATAAATTCTGGATTAGATTTCTACCTTCTATGAGGGGTGATCAGAAACTAAGGTCACAAGACCGATATTCCTGGAATTTCGTCCGTTACAGAGAAATTAGTAGTGTGCGGTAATTCTAATACATGCGGTTGGCAACTGTGCAGAGTTTCAGCCACCCGCCACTTACAGCAGTAGTGGTAGGTAAACACAAATGGCGACTCGTTTGGAAAACTGGTCTTGCGAAGAAATCTGCGCTGTTATTCGATTTCTGTGAGCGAAACATGTAACCGTAGTTGAAATTCACCAGCAGCTGGTAGAGACTGTAATGTCTCGTCAGCAAGTCGTAGACAACGCGCGACCTCATTCAGCCTGGAAGACCACCATGCTGTTAAAGCAGTTTCACTGGGACATCATCAACCACCCTTCCTACAGCCCGGACCTCGCTCCAAGCAATTTTCACCTGCTTCCTCACTTGAAGGAGCATCTAGGAGGCCGACAATTCGCTTCAGATGAGAAGGTGAAACACTTCGCGACAACGTGGCTGAACACGCAAGGAGGATTTTTACCAGTAGGGAATATTCAAATTCATCCCATGATGCGACAAGTGCCTAAACCGATATGAAGACTATGTCTAAAAATAACCTAATATGTATATCAGTCGGCTGTATTGGTTGTATAAAATAAAATGTACATGTTTCACTGCAGGCTTTGTAACGTTAGTTTCTTATCACCCCTCGTAATAAAACATCAGGTATCAGCCTGCACATAAAAGGCTACAGTCACCAGCAATATAATGTCATCATTATTGCATCCAATTCTTTAAAGGTATTTTTTTTCAAGAAACACATAAGTAACTATGTAGTCTACCTAATGCATTGTATCTGAAAGTATATCAAGATTTTTTTTAATATTTACACTTCGTTAAATATTTCAGTATAAAGCTTTTGATGCCGTTCTAGCATAGCCTAGTTGTCTAGACGGCGGCCTCCCACTAGCCAGCTATGTCGGAACCTGGTTCGAATCCCAGCAGTGGCATGGTTTTTCAATTTCCTTTTTCTGTGTTTGTCAGCCTCTTCTTCACTGTTTCTTCGGGTCTGAAGCTATTCCATAATGGCTTCCTGAGGAATGCAACAGGAACCTCAATATCTATTTCCTAGAAGAAAGCGAGTCTCCGAGATTGGAGAGCACCAATGGACCTGCTGATGTAGCAGAACTACTGCTGACGAAAGCTTTTAATACAACATTTTCAGAAGTGTCAGTGTATTGTTGCTCCCCCCCCCCCCCATTTTGCTTACCTGATGCTACATCCCAGACTTTGGCAGTTTTATCCATGGAACCAGTGATGATATGAGACGATTCCCAATTGCTGACACAGTTACTGATCTCTGCTTGATGACCAATAAATACACGGACACGGCTAGAAGAAGAAAAGATTTTATTGAAAGACAGAAAAGGAAGGACAGGCAACATATCTTCTACAACCAAAAATTGAAAGAATTTTGAAACGAAAGTTCATGACAAAAATGCAGAAAAACGATAAAACAAAACTTATTTATTCTATATTTCCTATTTGCTAATTTCTGTTTAGATGGAGAGTTTTTAAATATGAATCAGAATTTAAAAACTGCATTTATTGTCGGGGAAGGAAGAGACAGATGTCAAGCAAATTAGACAAGTGATTAAAAATTCCCTGTACAAACTTTAAAAGTAGATCAAGAATACAAAAGCAAACCGTATTCTTAATTGAATATATGTCCACAAACACCACCCGAATGTGACAGAGGGCACTGTTTGGCAGCACATTAGTTGGGCTGTGTGAGCCATCGTCATTTGAGACGATGACTTTGTAAGAATAAAATGTATCACTTCTCTAATGCAGATATACCCTCGCCTTTGGGGCATCAAATGGAAACGGGCGAGCCTCTGTACGATTGTATCGTGAACGGTTCCCCAAGAGATGTGTGCCCAAACATCAAACGTTTGCACCAATGATTTGTGAAACTGGATCATTTGATGGAAACAGGAACGATTATGGTCTGCAAAGATCGACGCACCTGCTTTACTGTCATATTTTGTAAACATATGGCTAATAGATATGTTGTCTACCTTACTTGTCTTTTATTTCTGAATCTTCGTGTACCTTCCAGCACATTTGGGTGGAGTTTGTGGACGTATATTCCACTAAGACTACGGTTTATTTTTGCCTTCCTGACCTACCTTAAAAGTTAAGTTTTGAATCAGCCTGTCTATTTACCTGTTTTGCATTCAAATACATTACAATAATAATTTATAAAAAAGAATTATTTTCATTCGTTCAATTTTTGTTCAACTTTTCGTTCGTGTGTCAGCAAAGAAAATAATACTGAATCAATCAGATTATGGAACGGATGTCATAAGAAATGAATATACTAAATTTATTATTAGTAGTATCAGAAAAAAATCGATGCATAATAAACGCATCTGCCCAGCATTTATTGTTTACAAATTAATAATAATTAGCATTGCTTTTCTTTATAGCAATGTATTAATCATCTCTGATCTGATGATATATTTATATACTCAAACTTTTTTTTATACAAACATTTAGAAAAACTATAAAATATTTTGTATATTTATAAAAATATACAAAATATTTTTATAGTTAGCTATTGTTATTCATATCTCGGAAACGGTTTGAGCTAGAAGCACGAAATTTCACATGAGTGTACTTTGTCAAAATCAAAAAGAACCGTATTCGGTCTTAGGGGGTGTAAACATAGGGAGGGGAGACAACTTTCTTGAAATGTATGCATAATTCGGAAACCGTTTGAGTGAGAAGCACGAAATTTGACACGAATGTTTTTTTGTTTTTTTTTTCCAAAATGAAAAAGATCCTTATTCGAAGAATTTTCGATATTGGCGTCCTAAGTGGTGTAAACGGGCAAACTTTCTTAAAAAACCATATATTCACCTGGACGCAACAATTGGAACTACAGAAATAGTTCAACAATTGAAACTAAAATATTGTTGTACTTAATAGCGCCACAGATTAAGCTAGTGGCGACAACTGGAACTAAAATATTGCTGTGCATAATAATGCCACTTAATAACCGGGCTGCAAAAACTAGAACTTTTGGGGTATAAACGGGAAGACGGTGAGGGGATGGGTAAAACATTGTTGAAGGATGTTTATTCTTCTACGTGGGTTTCGGGATAGATAATGATTTTTTTTACGAACGGGGGAAGGTTTGAAGATAGGGGTGTGGATAAGGGGAGGAGTGGGAAGTTAGGGATCTCAAGTTTCAAAATTCAAATATAACGTTACTTTGTACCTATCACGTGATTTTTGTACCAAGTGGGAAAGTTTCGAAGTGATCTCACAATTTCAATTTCTTTCTCATCCACGTCACATTGTAATCCGTTCAAAAACGGGGATTTTGCTATTATTTATTATATCAACACCGTTCATCAACCAGAAAATACAGTTTATTTATTTTTTTGTTATAATAATGTATATTGTTGGGATTTATTAAGGGAGCAGTGGTGATTTTTAGTCCCTGATAGTTTGATCCGACCTTATTTAGGACTTCCTATGTGTGATTACATACTTAAATACTCCACTTCATTTGAGAGCTTTGTTACGAACTACAACTTTATTTATTTATTTATTTATTTATTTTTGGTTAGAGCACTAACTTACTGGGACCTCCCAAAGTTTGAGAGAGGCTAAGATATCATCTGCTAAATTCTATATTTCTTTTTAACTTAAACAAATTTACTGTTAATTTTTAAGCAAAATTAAATTTAAAATTATCTAGGTCTTAAAAGATGATTTTTAAGAAAAAAATAAAAACTTTTTCTTAAGAGGAAGAGGAAAATTTGTGACGTGATGAGTCAACATATGACGCAAGTGCTTCTTCATCGTAAACTCATTCATTAATGCGAGAAGGTCTTATTGATAATAACAAGGCCTGCACATTGCTGCCACATGAATTTTCTCACTAATGTTTTATTGGTGAGTTTTTCATTGTGTATTTTTTTCCTTTGAGGCACCGCTTCCGATATAAGGTCTTATTGATCTTGTATATGATTTGAAGTTTTCCAAAAAAACAACCTGAACTTTTTAGGTTCCAGGTTAAAAGGATGGAATCTTCTCCATTAAAGATACTAACACAACAACCTGCAACCACTCTGATTACTTGAAAGAATGTTTATCTGAAGTAAATAATCTAGTGTCATGTTTGTTCTCTTACGGAAGCACTTAGCCATGAACACAAGTCAGTAAATTGGAGTTTATTAATTGGTTTCTCCAATGTTAGCTTGATTAGTATTTTTGCATAATTATAAGTTTCCTTCTTATGTTGTCAACAGGAGACATATGAAACTAATTTTGTAAAAAATCAGATTATAACAAATATGATTGGAATATCTGGGGATAGTTAAGGTTATAGATTTCTTGCAACTTGCTTACACAAATTATTGTTGCGTTTAATGTGAATGGGACAACAAGAATAGAAAGAACCATTACAGCCAAAAGCAATGGCCGAAAAGTGAATCACTCGTTCCTGGACAGAAATTCAGGTCGATACTACACTAGTCAATCCTTAAAAAGCTTACTTTCATGTTACTTCTTTATAAAACTTTTGTCCAGGTAATGGATGAAAACAGAGCTAAATTTATATATTCAAAGCATAAATTTCCTAAAGTTGGTGGTGCTAAAATCAAGGAAGTAATGCAGTATGGCTATTCATTTATAGTACTGAAAATATAGGGCACTTTGTGACTATATACGGAAACACTCCGATACGTCAAGTCGCAGATAAGGACATATGGTTATGTTCCACAAGCCCTGTGCAGCTATAAACAATATTGGTAATGTTGTCCACTTAAGAAAACGTCTTTTTAGAGGAACGTTATTTCCACTCACGTCGAATAGGAGGCAAAACGGTCCAAGTTTACGTTTTGTGAGCCAACAGTATATGTAAGACTTTGGTAGACGAGCACCCAGTGATTCTTTTACGCTGGGCGTTCTAGCCAAGTTCTGAAACACCGGAAGTGTGTTTCACCAAGGGAAAGGTCGTGCCAGACATCCGAAAACAGTGAACACAAACGACAATCACGAACATGTTTTCAATAGAATTATTCAATCACCACGGCGAAGTCAACAGAGAACTGCCTCAAAACTGGATTTTAATCGATGGTCACTTCAAAGAATACTGTATTGCAAAGCAAGGACTGTAGCACTAAACTGATGCACCACAGCATAATCACCGATTTGCAATTACTGGGCAATCTGAATCAAAAGCAGTCGATGCTTTCAATATTTTTTGAATTGACTATTGATTCATTTCCAGTTTTAAGGCAGTTCTCCATTGACTTCGCAGTCATACTTGCATAATTTGGTTGAAAACAGATTCACGATTGTCGTTAATATCTACTGCTTTTGGATGTCCGGCACGACCTTTCTTTTTGTGAAACATACTTCCGGTGCTTCAGAACTTGGCTACAATGCCGAGTAAAATAGAATTACTGGATGTTCATCTATTGGAGAGATCTGTAAACTGCTCATACAAAAATCATAAACTTGGACCATTTTGCCTTCCTCTCCCGTATGAGTGGAAATAATGCTCCTTTAAAAATACCTTTTCCTCAGTAGAACATTACTAATACTGTTTATAGCTGCACAGTGGGGTTCGGAATATAATCATACATCAGCATCTGCGACATAACAAGTGGGGTGTTAGTATGTATAATCACAAATGGCCTTCATTTTCAGTATATTCAATTAAAAGTCATACTGTATTTGTGGGTCGTCAAATAAAAGAACGAAATGCAAGATGAAAAATTTGAAGAACATTTAAGAGAAGTGGCAAAAGCAGCATTGCAATCATTAAACCTATCTTAAATTTTTTGGGAATTCTATAGTCAAAATCCTGTTTTGATATATTGAGTGAACTTATGAACTTATGAAACCATACAAGGCCACGAGATGTGATATACCTTCAAAAATACTGTACACTGAACCTGCAGTTAGCTTTTTTTCCTAGAAAACCTCGAGGCTGTCAGTGACGGACATGGTGACTTATTTCACTAGATTTCAACGATGGAAGAGAGGTATTAAAACAAATGACGTTAAAGTATGATGACTGACTATTGCTAGACAATTAAAGAGAGACATTCCACAGGCAAAATGCAGGAGAAAATTGTCCAATGTTACTTTTTAGGCAACGCAAAATATATTTTATATTATTTTGTACCTACTCAATTTTCCAAAAGTAAAAAAAAGAATAATTCTGTAAAATTTAAAACCTTGCCTGATTGAAAAAAAAAAAAAAACAACCTATTTGAATTCAGCAGGAAAAACAATATTTGTTTCACAAACTTTACGTATGACCAAAAGGAAAAAGTATTATTTTGCTCCCCAGTGTAATTAGAGAAAACTGGAAAAAGATAATAGTAAACAATTCTTTTTGTATCACTACTGTATATTCTGTCAATATTAAAATATTACAAGAGTACCTTCCAGTTCGAATATCCCACAATGAGACAGTATGGTCAAAGGATCCTGTTAAAAGCTGATCCCCTATAGTATTGAAAGCGACGACAACTACTTCTCCTGTATGACCCTACAAGACAAGAAAAATAAAATATTGATTATTTTACAGGACAGCACTTACTAACAAGATTCACAAGTTTTGTTTCTGCATAGTAATGACAGTACCATCTGTAAGATACTTCCGTAATATTTATAAGTAATATGTTGTAAAGACATCTGTAATTGATATACTCCTTTAATTCTTCTAAAATACATTATTTCTTTTCCGTATACAGGAAAAGAAATATTTTGTATTTTAGAAGAATTAAAAGAGTATATCAACTAGATGTCACTATACAGGTCCTTTTTTGAGAGATTTCCTCACTCCGGGATGAGATATTATATCTCATCCCGGAGTGAGGAAATCCCTCAAAAAAGGACCTATATAGTTTCATGTCTCACTCCTCCTTCAGAACTAGATGTCTTTACAACATAGTACCATCTGTAAGTGGGTTACAGGTTTAGTAATACATTTTTGCTTCAAAATAACTCAAAAGCTATTTCTATTAGAAAACAAATTTTGGAAATATGTTTATCTTTCAAATTAAAGATATGCATGGCAAATAAATTGAGGTTTGTATTTATTATTAGTATACATTTAATCTTAAATCATCATAGACATTATAATTTAAGAAGTCGTATATTCTGTAGTCCTAAATTTCTGTAGATTATTGTTAGATGGCTATCAATGTCCCTTTGATGCATGTTTTCTTTATGTTAGATAATCTTAAAAATTAATTTTATATACTTTATACACTGTCCGGCCACTTTATTAGGTAGATCTACCTAGTAGCGTGTTGGGCCTCCTTTAGCCCTCAAAACAGCCTGAATTCGTCGAGACGTGGATTCCACAAGATGCTGAAAACGTTGTTGAGGTATTGTGTACCGTGCGCATATAAGTGTGTCACGCAGTTCCTGAAGATTTGATGGAGGTGTAGGACTGGAGCGAAAAGCCCGTTCCAGCTCATCCCACAAATTTTCAATCGGGCTGAGATCCGGGGATTGAGCGGGCCACTGCAGCAAGGAAAAGTCATCGTCAATGTTCCTTAAACCATCCCACAGTGATGCGGGCTTTGCACCAGCGCATTATCCTGCTGGAAGTAGCCATCTGCATGAGGATAAACTGTTAACATGTACGGTTGCATTTGGTCAGCTACGTTTAGATACGCTTTAGTATCCTGACCTGCCTCCAGAGGTATCAATGTACCCAACGCAACGTGTGCCAGGAAAACATCCCCCACACCATGACACTGCCCCGACCGGCTTGAAGAGTTGTTGTAAGACACGACATTCATGCGCACAGCAGGATGTATCTAATAAAGTGGCCGAACAGAGTATGTCATCAACAAATAAAATGATAAAAATCAAAGTTTTTAAAGTGCAAGACATTTGCAGACATGAAAAGAACAGTCACAAAAGTCAACAGTTCTCAAAGATACTCAAATGGATGAAGCAATGGCGTGGAATCATCAGTGTAGTTTTCAAATTCTCCTGAATAAGGCTCAAAATCTATACCGAAACACTGCATATTTTAGCTTGAAATTTCGCAGTCCTAATTTATTTTATTTGGTAACTAGTTGGCTACCCGTCGCTTCGCTCCGAAAGCCTCCCTTATGTAACGGAAAACAATTTTTTATTTATTAAAAAACATACATACATACATACATACAAACATACACACAAATTACATCAACGAAACTAAAACTAAAATTTTTTCAAAGCTTTTTTTTAATTTAATTTTTGTTGTCTATATTCTCTCAATCTACGACTGCTTTTAGAACCACCGTGTAAATCATATATCTATATTTTTTATTTTTTATAGAGATTAGAATGTAGGCCGAGTGGTCTAATGGCTAAGA
>JAFIDM010010028.1:58166986-58187677 GCA_023159025.1 Thereuonema tuberculata | reverse complement strand
GCAAGTGGGAGATAGGAGAAAACGCTACTTTATTTATGCAAACAAACGAATTACGAAGGTACCATTGGTCAAAAGAGTTAATTTGAGTTCGGAGGAAAAACGGATGGATTTATGCGAATGGAAACAGGGTTATGTTACCCCAACAAAAAAAGGAAAATTCAAGAGAAAAATATAAAAGTCAATAACTGGCCCAATTACACCCTGCAAGAAAATAGAGAGAGGAGCAAGCATGCGCCAACACAACGATTACCCGAAAAGCAATAAAGGCTGAACAAATGACCATCAACATTTGATGGGGCAGAGACACTACACCTTTGAGAAGAGGACCACTACCTTTGCCCAGAAAAAGCCCAAAGGGGTGCTTGTGATAATGATGGCTTTGTTTACACCTTTATTAAATGCGCTCGTAAAATTCAGAAGTACCAGTAGATGCCGCATTGTTTTACATCTATTTCTTCTGTTATAGGTATTTCGCAAAACTTTTAACACAAAAAAAATATTAAAAAATATTTGATATACGTAGAATGCGTTCATAATTGCAATACTTTCTAATTATCAAAAGAGTAATAATTACAAGAAGTTATTGTTTTATATTTTTAAATCATGAAAATAGTACAGAAATATCCGCTTCTTTTTAATTTACATCTACTAAATTTAAACAATGGATTTTTTTTTTTTTTTTTTATTTTCTGGAAAAAAAAATCAGCATTATGTCTTTTAACGGTTTAAATCCGATTAATTTTAATTATGGTAAAATTTAACGTGCTTAACTAATGTTAGTAAGGAAAAATAAAGATAAAAAGGCATTTAAAGATTCACTGAATTTTCTTTGGAATTTTCGTACTAGGTATCCAAGACAGACTGTTTCTAGCTTTCTAGAGATCATCAGTTGAATTCGCCCAGTATTCATAGTTCAGTGGAATCAAACGAAACATAAACAAAGCACAAATGTGTACGCCAACTTTCAAGAAGCGCCACCCAGCGGTTAAAAAGTTATTACTGGACACACACACGCACACACAATAATTTGATGATCCTCACTTCCAGGAAAGTCATTTCTAAAAGTATACGATCCTTTCTCAAAATTAAATATAGGCTAATATTTACAAACGATCCTTTGAAAACAAGAGCAAAATAGCAATGTACAAATTTTCAAACAAGAAATTAGCTTACTGCTATTTAAGTGATAATATTAAGATGTAATGGACCACTTGAGGATAGGCGGGGCTTCGAAGTTCCAAAATATCCCACCAGTCTATTTTTTGGCTTGTGGGATAAACAAAGCCACGTGCTTCATTTTAACCCTAGTAGATATAGAGGCTGAACTAAAAGATTTGATTTGGATGCAAAGATTGTAAGTTTTCCAAAATTTTCAGATTGGATGTAGAGTTGATTATCGCCTATTGAAGAAGACGATAGCAATATATTTTCAAAGAAGGATATAATGGGGATGTTCAAGATCTCTGGGTCGAGGCTGGAAAAGTCACTTGATGTAGGTGTGACTTCTAAAAGCATGCTAAGATTACCAAAGCACCTCTGTATATAAAAGATTTCTCAACTTTAAATATATTGAATTATCGGCATACAATTAAGGAGGCGTATGGAAATAATGTAGATACGTCATTTCTAGATGAAAGGAATAAATATATTTAAAGAGAAATTTGTTCTATTCCTTTCATCTAGAAATAACGTATCTACATTATTTCCATACGCCTCCTTAATTGTATGCCGATAATTCAATATATTTAAAGTTGAGAAATCTTTTATATACAGAGGTGCTTTGGTAATCTTAACATGTTTTTAGAAGTAACACACCAACATCACGTGACTTTTCCAGCCTCGACCCAGAGACCTTAAACATCCCCATTTAATGGACCACTTGAGGATAGGCGGGACTTCGTAGTTACAACATATCCCACCTTGCTACTGCTTCGCATGTGGGATAAACAAAGCCATGTGCTTTGTTTTAACCGGTGTAGATATAGAGGAAATATTATATTAAAGAAGGATATTCCAAGTGTTTTTACAGAATTATTACAATAAGGATCTGCACAGTACTGAACCATCCATCTTGACATATCAAAAATCGACGATAAGTAATTCACACAAAGTTATATATTTGTTTATCCCAAGGCTCTCGCCGCATATGCTTACACGTCATACGTGACGTCGATAGGGGCATAAACCTCAAGTGGTCCATTGCACATTAAAAATTAAAATTTATAAATAAAACATCCGACGTGATGTTTTAATCACGTAAGCTCTCAAGGATACAAAAATTTAACATCTCTGCCGCGCATCCACCGCGATAATTGTATTTCCCAAAGGTGAACCAACTTGAGATTTGTGAATAGTTATTGATAATACCATCCGAGTCCTTAAGGGTATCTAGTATCCATAAAAGTTTTAGCTGAAAACATCAAAATTTATGGCAGTTATCCACGTCAGAACTTTGAGGTCAAGCTCCACTTCGAAGCTCCACTTCGAAGGCACGCCCCGTAAAAATCCGTTTGAACAGATTTCGACTTTTTTGTTACTTAGTTGTAGTTCGACCAATGCCCTAAAAGCTCTGAAAAGTTTGTGGCAAAAGCTCTAAAAAGAACGTGAGTAAAAGATTTTGAAGATAAGAAAAATCAAATAGTGAAAATATACATATTTATATATATACACTGCCCGACCACTTTATTAGGTACACCTACCTGATAGCGTATTGGGCCTCCTTTAGCCCTCAAAACAGCCTGAATTCGTCGAGGCATGGATTCCACAAGATGCTCAAAACATTGGTAAGTTCTCGGACTCATATGCTGAAAGTTGTTGGTTCGAATCCATATATCTACTATTGTTTTTCTTTTCTTAATGTCCGCGTTTATTTTGTTTTTGTTTTCTTATTTTCCTATTTTTTTTTTTATTTTTTCCCCCAAACTTTTTTAATTTTTCCTTACATTAATGTACTTCCTTTTTTGTTATTATTATTTTTACATTTTTTTATTATTATGGGTCGCCTTTAAATTTATCTTTTAGCACAAAATTATATTCAAGTGGTTTTTTTTTTTTTTCAATTTTGGAATTAATGCTATTAAAACTACTGTAAAACGATTTAACTTCCATTTTAGCTTCAGATTTTTAACCACAAGCATTTAAAATGCGATAAAAGTCGGAGATAAAAATTAGAAAGGAGGTTTTGGCGCCATCTTAATTCCTAACAGATATCTCATAGAACGTAATGTCTTCAGTTAAAACAAAAGCAATATTTGATAAAAATGACTTTTATTTTTGATGGTTTCTTGGTAATAATGCGGAATCTGATGTTTGATAAAATTTGTTTCGTTTTAAAATTAAATCTTACCTTCAGAGTCGATACTTCCTGTCCTGCGCAAACGTCCCACAATTTGGCTGTCATGTCCATACTTCCGGAAGCTACCACAGTACTTTGTGGATGGAAGGCTGTACACACCTGAAATCAATAATATTTACCTAAATTTAATCACTATATTAAACTCGAATACTTCTGTTAATAATTTCGTTAAGATAATTGTAGGAGTTTAAGATAAAACTAAAGAAATTGGTTCAATAATTACACAAAAATACCGAAAAATTAATCAATGTTATTGGTGTAAATCAGTGGTTTTTAAGTGGAGCCACATCATACAATATCTTAACATCTTTTTCTTTTCTTTTTCTTTTAATATTTTTATGTTTTACAACAAGTATTTAAAATCAAAGTGCTGGTAAAGGAAATAATTTTATAGATAAGTCTATATTCTAAGTAAGTAAATCTACAAAAAAATTTATATTCAGCATTATTTGTATAGGAATCCTATTGGCTAGGCCCATAAAAAAACATTCAACAAAATCTCATAAATTTATTCATCTCCACATGGGATGATAAAAAAAGTTTCAACTTTTCATTGTAAGAATTTATTTCTAAGAAGTCATTTATTTATGTAGATAATCAAATAGAATAGCTTGAGTTTGGAGGGCTCGTTTTTCTAATTAAGTCTTTATTTGCATTATTTTAAGTTTTGTGTAGGAACGGTAAGGATAAGTTCTCAGTTAGGTCCGGTAGAACACAATTTACACTTTTGGCAACCAATTTGCTTTTTCCAACTCAGAATTTCAGAGAAACTAGCAACCCGGGAAAAGTGGATTCTCCCAACGTGCGACTGCTTTCTCACAACTACCCGATAAAAGTGGATTCTCTCAACCCACGACTGCTTTTAGAACTAACGAGTGCGTCTTTGGCATGTTTTTATTTTTTATAGAGATTAGAATGTAGTCCCCGTGGCCTAATGGATAAGACGTCTAACTTCGGATTAGAAGGTTGCAGGTTCGATTCCCGTAGCAAACTTATAGAAGTTATTTCTATTTTCGCAAATCAGAACAATTGCGCCAGACAGACAGATAGAGAAATAAAAGATTTTAATAATATAGATTCTTCACACTATTCAACTTCATTCCCCAAACTCAACAAAATAATGTAATTTGAATAACGAAAAGTGCAAACCATCATCCTCTCTGAGTGTAATTACTATAGTTGCGTGTTTTAATTTTTCCTTTGATTTCTCTCTCAGTCATTACGTTCTAATTGCAGAGTTCCTTTGTTATCTGTGTTCACTGACCCGTGCCTCTTCCTTCTTCGTGAAGCCGTTGGCCAGTTTCCCTTTTAATCCCTTTGTCTATTTTCGAAATCTTTTGACCTCTTATCTGGTCACTTTCTCTTCGTCTTGTCTCGATAGCGCCGCCATTACTCTTTGCATGCTTCTTTGAACAACTTATACCTTATGTTTATCATCATTAGGTAAGGATCACGCTTCACGCATTTCTGCTAAAATTCATTCCAAGTAATCTTATTAAAGCTAAAGCATCTCTATACCGTGAATACATGTGAGTAACAGCAATTGATGCTTCCATCGAATACAAAAACTTCTCTGCTAGTACGAGCACTGGCCAATAGATGTCTCCACTGTTTGCGTAGGGTGACATGCTTTCCATTTCTCAATAACTACTTTCTGGGCTGTTTGCTTCTTTGGAAGCACGGATTTTGTTATTTATTGACATTTATTATGCACTGCAGTATTGGTCGAGTTCGTGAATATTTATTAAGAAAACTAATAAAATTTCAAAATATAAATTAAGGGCTGCACAATGAATAAACAAAATCGCCTTTCTGGTCTATTATCAGAGGGAATCGAGAACGGCCGTTTCGTCCTGCTTGGGACTCGTCAGCCCGATGCGCCCTCCCCGATATCAAACCCAGAAAGGCAAGAACTTAAGTTGAGGTCACCCCCACACCCGACAGTGAGCCCGAAACCAAAAACCAACAATAATAAATATAGTGCTTTAGTGAACACAAAAAACCTTTTTCCTAATAAATGGATAAGTTTAAAGGCTTTAAATTATAAAGAAACCAAGCATCCAAAAGGTAAATTAATTAGATAAAGTAATTTAACGTGCAGAAAAACTATAATACATCGGAAGCGCAGTGGTGCCTCAAAGGAACAAATATACAATGAAAAACTCACCAATGAAAAATTAGTGAGAAAATTCATATGCCAGCAGTGCGCAGGCCTCAATGAATTTTTTTAAAGCATAAAAATTAAAACTGCGCATTTGAATTATTAATTGTGAGTGCCCAAATTATTTACAAGTGACATCCTGGAACAGCTGACATCCTGGAACCGCTGTTTCACGCTCGTTGACGATCATCAGCTAGGAGAAGTCACATATGCTTTAAAAAAATTCATTGAGGCCTGCGCACTGCTGGCACGTGAATTTTCTCACTAATTTTTCATTGGTGAGTTTTTCAATGTGTATTTTTTCCTTGAGTCACCACTGAGCTTCCGATGTATTGTTCATACTAGTCTCAGTACAGAGACCTTGTTCTTTACTGTGACTTCTCCTGGCTGATGATCGCCAACGAGCTGAAACAGCTGTTCCAGGATGTCACTTGTAAATAATTTGGTCTCACCCATTGTTATCAGAAAAATTATTTTTTGATATTTTTTTGTCGTCAACATGCACTTTGCAACTTGTGTGATCGACAGTGGCGTATTTTATTAGGATAATATTGCGCGCCATATTCACAATACTGCAGATTCAAATATCCCTATTTTAGAAACCTAAAAGGACACATGTTCATATGGACTTTTTTTACGCTTTTCTTCCTGAGCCACTGTATAAGATTTTATTACAAGATATTACTCTTCTTTCATAATTCTACGGGTCCTTAGTCCGTCTATATTCCTATGGGCTAAGAATGAAACTGAAGCATTCTTTGTTTCTGTTGGAATAACATAATAACAAATTTTAATTAAGCACTTTTCATTATTGAGGCGACCTAACAGGAAGAAAGCATGCGCCAGCCGACAACTGTCCAGAGAAATCTTAAGAACTACTTTTTTTTTTAAAGGATTTCTTTAAAAATGAATATAAATAAAAGAAAAATTAATGAAAGTAACATTTCAATCTTTTTTACATCCTTCAAATTTAGTGCTAAAGAAATTGAAGTATCACGTATAAATGAAATGAGAAGTTTCTCACTGAAGTTTCTCACCGAAAAAAGAAAAAAAAAAAAAACACACACACACACACAATCAGAACTATAACTTCCAAAGAAAAAAATACCCTTCGAGATCATTCCAAAAAATCAAAAATTTCTTGTGTTATTGATATCACGCTTCTCGAAACGAGGAAGAATTATATGTAACTTATATATAAAAAAAAAAGACACACCACCCTTTACTGACGGAAGCTAGAAAAGAAATCGTAAAAATCATCCAATTTTAGCAATAAATGTCCCGCTTTTTTCCCCCACTCCAATGACGGTGCAATCAAAGCTTAACCGTTTTTATGTTGCACTCTCTTTTTTTGATATTTTGTTCTTTCAGATGTTGTGTTTTTGAAATAAATTCGAGTTTATTTTTTTTTTCGTAATTTTATGTGCATTACTGCAGTTTCTATTTCCATATATATTACAGGGCAAAACTGCACCCTGCACGCTGTGGATGAGGTTGTGTGGTGTAGGTTGCCCCCGATCCAAGTGACCCCCTCTTCCCTCAATCCCTATCCCCTCCATTCCTTGTACAACCACCGTCAAAAGACGTCGCATTAAGACTGTTATTGTTTCAATTTGTCTCCCTTGTACGAGTCGGGGACACATTCTTCGCAGCAAACGACTAGAATCTTCCAAGCAAATGCGATCCAACTTAGCCTCGTATTTCTTTTACAGTTTCTCCAATGCAAAGGAGAGACACATCGAAAAAAAAAAACATAAAAAAGGTGAATTCTGATTTCCACTCGCTTTCCATCTATCCCCTACACCCTAATTTCACACACACACAGACAAACGCTAATGAAATTAGATTAGACGGAAAACAGCATTAGTCCTGACGCCAAGCGTAAAAGAACTGCCTCCCTAAGAACTTAGCAATAGACAGATGCCAGATATTTTTTTGTTTTGTTTACATTTCATCCGCCATTTTTGACTCCGGATGTAGCAGTTCTTCTGTGGTTAAGGATTCACGTGTGAATTTTCATTAAATAGATAAATTACTTACGTTATTTTAGAGACGTATATATTAACGATATATTTTGTCTTGAAAAAGAGGTAATTTATCAAAAATTGTCGGTCTCCCGGAGTTAAATTAGTTTGTTGACACCGGAAGTGCATCTAGATCACATGACCTGTATCACACTGCATCGCGAAAAGTTTGTAAACGAATTATAAACATTTGTGATATTTATTCTATTTCTTTAAATAAACTTGATTTAACATAACTTATCTTGAAACGTAAGATTTAAACACTGAAAGATATTAAAAATTACATTATAATTATAGCAACTATATACACTGATTGCATTAGGACTCCCCCCCACCCCATTTCCGTATTCCGAGTAATAACGAAGTACCACGTGAAGTACGTCACATGCGGCCATTATAAATAGGCACACCTATCCCATTTACGTAATCAGTAAACATTTGGCAATGAAAACGTGGCCCTGTGAGGCAATTTGACTCCGGACAAATAGTTAAGGTCCGGAGGGCAGGTGCAAGTATTTTGGAAACAACCGCACATGTTAGTTGCTCCTGTACGTCGATGTACCTCTAGTGTACTAGGATTGAATTAACCATGAACACACATGCAGCAGAAGGGCTGTAGTTTAAGAGATCCCGTTTTTTTTGTTTTTTGGTTGTGGAATAATGGAACTGCCGCCCCGGGCCCCAAAGGCGTCGCTACGCCACTGCCAACAGTACAATAGTTCTATCCATTTCCACATACATCGTGCACCGTACCTTGCTTCCCATGGAGTTCCGCAGTCGGAAAACAACGAGGGTATCCATGATGACGCCTAGGTATGGCAAACAAAGCCTTGCAGGCTTCTCGTCCTTGCAGTCTTGCCTTGGGTCCTGGAATATCAGCAATGGATCCTCAGCAAACGGGAAAATGTCGCCTGGAGTAATGAGTCCCGTTTTCCTGCTGCACCGTGCTGATGACTGGATTCGCATTTGGCGTAAAAATCATGAGGCCCTATCTTCTGGCTGCCCTGAAGGTGGTCAACAGACCGGAAGTTGTTGTCTTGGTCTGTGAAACTTTTTTCTGATACATTGTCTTGGCCCCCAAACTCAATTAAACACGTATGGATGTGCTAGAATGAGGTGTGATCCTCCCCACGGAATGACCATGAACTAACGGAATAGCTGCAGCCGAAATGGAGTCGAGTAAAGCATGGAGGATGTGGGACACTTTCCTAGGTGTCTGCGAGCAGCGATTGAATCAACGCGATATTAGTTGGGTGTTTCTAATATAAAGCTAACTCAGTGTATATGTAAGAAGACATGGGAAAACAAACAACCCGGTGTTGCCCGGAAGAAATTAACCCATCAAAACAAGGTATAGTTGCCGTGGCAACTTTCGAATGCCGAAATAGCAAAAAAGGATGGAGGAAAAAAAAATCCCAAACAAACCGATAAAACATTATTCAGTAACAAAATAAAAAAATAAAATAAATTGAGAACTAAGGAAATAGAAAAAGCCGTCCAGAGGTTACCAACAATTGAGAATATAGAAAAAAATAAACAGTTCAAAGATCAATTGAGAAGAGAAGAATATAAATTGTTTTACAGGGAAAAAAACAATTTATATCTTAATATATATATTAAGATGTTGTGGTATTGGAATTGAATACAGATGTAAGATGGCGAAAATTAAAAAGGAGGTGTTGAGTCCCTTAGTAAAATCGGGCTCTTAACACCACCTCTTTAATTACGACCACCCTGTATATTTGGCGAGTTTTGATACGTATCTCATTAACTATACAATATCAAAAGCAACAGGAATCTTTCCTATAATATTTTAATCGCTTATCAAAGGTTCACTTTTGTAAAACAACTATTTCTTTGATCTCAGACGGACGGACAGACTTTGCTCACTTCGATTTAAAATACATTCTAAAAGTTAGTTGCTCTTTTTCTTTCTCTCCCCGATGCATATTAAGGATTATTACAAACATTACATCAAATCTATATGATATTCTTCTTATTATCTTATGTAATAAGAGTTCCATATGGTTTCAAATTGAAATTAGGCTTGTTGATGTCTTCTCTCCTGGTGATGTCCAGGGAAATTCATGACTTACTGTAAAGAAAACATCATGTTTGTTATCCAATTTGCCAAGCTTTCTTAAATTTGTAGAGAGATGGTGACTCTAGCGATTATCAGCCTAACGGGATCAAGCAGAGATCCAAGAGCCCGGTCCGATGCTCAACTTTTACATTTGAACTCAGGTTCTACAGTCCGTAGAAAAGGAGACACACCACTTGAGCCACGAGGCCCAAATAGAAATAGAAAAATATAATAAAGATATTTCGAAATATGTGAAGATTCTTTTAAAGATAATAGTTTTTAAAATTTACAAAAAAGAAACTTTTCGTTACAGAATGAAAAAATAAAAAAAATAAAAATACACGAAAAAAGTATGGTAGATACTGAAAAATAAATTATTGTTTTTCAGATATGTACATTTTGCAATGTTTACAATTATACCGAACTTGTTTTTTTTTTTTTCCCCATTTCCTCTAGGATTATTATCGTAATGAACATTTCCCCTTTTCCACGGTAATTAGGCAATCTTGCGGCTTCTTTCTTGGAATGCTCCCCCCCTCCCTTCCCCCCTCAAGCCTTAATTCCCCTTCCTCCAACAAATGAACAACAACAAAATATTCGCTCTCTAAAAACCGACTCATTTCAATCTTTTATTTATACAACCGAAAAGATCAAAACAAAATAACAAGCTAAAATGTAAAGAACCCATTAATATTAGATATAGAACTTCATAAGATAATAGGGCTAATAAAAATTATTTAATATTATATACAACATGTTTCGCAGCAACGTATTTCACTTGAAAATGCAGTAAAAACGTTGCTGCGAAACGTGTTGTATATAATATTAAATAATTTTAATTATCCCTATTATCTTATGAAAAAATAAGTTGTTACTGAAAGAACTTAAAACCTACTTTCCATCAATATATTTTTTTATTAAGTCGTAAAAATAACTCAAATGAAAAGACCATGTTTTTTTTTTTCTTTTTAATTTTTTTCCGCATTACGTGAGTTGTTTTAATCACATTACAGCTCGTACATAGGATTAATGAGCAGATTAATAGTCTTGGTTTATGACATCCTAGGAATCCATTGTTTAGATTCCAAATATTTTCCTATGTATTTTTTTGTCGCCTTCTCGCGCCAATTTCCCAACAAGGACCCATTTTGGGAAAAAACAAGTGAATATAATTTTGTGCTAAAGCATAAATTTCATTTTGAGCGATCCCTAATATTAAAAAAAATAAAAATCATAATAAAAAAAGGAAGTACATTAACGTAAGGAAAAGTAAAAAAAAAGTTAGAAAAATAAGAAAAAGCAAACCTTTCGTTCATAGTTTTTAATGGGGTACAATGATAGCAATGCCAAATATCTCGAACATGGGGTGGGGGCTGTAATACCCATTCCTACGGTGTTTGGGCCTCTGAACACGATGGTGAAATCCGTTTGTCGATCCGACGTTTCGTTCGGGAGTTGTTAGGGATGGACAGACACGGACGGACGGACAGGACAAACGCAATAGCTACCGATTTTGGTCGCAATCACAATAGCTCCCAAGTGGGTCGCTAAAAATTACAAATGTAGACAGTTAATTCGTCTCCAGTTCTTAATTGCACAATCCAGAAGTTTAATGTTATAAAGGATGAGATATACACATACGCACATACATGCAGACTTACTGATTCGATTGAACATCACTAAGGGAAGCAGCCAACTAAAAACTGCAAACGTAGTCAACTTCATACTTCTGCACACCACTGTTCGTTCACTCTTTTAAAATCACAGTAATAATAACTTTTAATTACAACTATTCAATGTTGCGATGACCTAATAGGAGGAAAGCATACGTCAATGTTAATTGTTCTCCAATTATCAATGGTCCATCCAAAAGAAATCTATCCCAGTTGGAAATAAAAGCAAAGCTTAAAGAAAAATCCTAACATCACTGTAATTCCTTCCGATAAAGGTAATAATATAGTTATCTTAAATACGGAAGATTAAAAGGATATGATGCTCATATTGGAAATTCCAAAACTTACAAAATCTTAAATATTGATTTGGATAAAATGAATAGAATAATAAAAAAGAATGTTAGATTGTTAGGGTAAAAATATTCGTATGATCTTCTGCTTAACATCCTATCCATTGGCAGAGCCCGTGCTAGTAGGGTGCCTCGGGCAAGATGAATTTTGCGGGGCCCTTGACAATCCTATTTTAACAACCAAAAAAATTAAAAAAAAAAAAAACCGGAAAAATATTATTTAAAAAACCAAGAAAAAAAAAACGACTATCCTATTTTATCCTCTTTCTTCTAACCAGGCGCGGGGCCTAGGGCGACCACCCCGTTCGCCACCCCCTAACGCCGGCTCTTCCATTGGCTACATGAAGGGGATATTAAGTTCACTGATAGCAAAATATTTGAATGGATTAATACCAGGAACGTATAAACTTAGATTTAAAATTACAAAAAGCATGTTAACTATAACGCATAAGTAAAAAGTAGCAAGAATTTAATATTGCTATTTTTAACTCTTAATAAGGTCTGTTTTCGTTTGTTAGACTAGAAAAATGAGGCTAATCAAATCATTTAGTCTGCATGTCTTCCCATAACTTTTGAACCGCTCGATGGATCTTCCTGAAACTTAGTATGCCTATTCGAAGCCTCTAACTCGTATACTTCAAATCTTTTGCAAATGGATTCATGCCGAGAAATTAACGCGAGAAGATGACAACAGTTGCCACAGAAAAAGCGTTAGAACCCAAACAATGGATTTCCATCGATGTCTTAAACAACGTTTATTAATCCTTTAGCTAATCCATTAATTTGCGCGTGGTTTGATGTGATTGAAATGAATTGGTTTTAGACAATTTCAGTAAATAATGTAGATTTCATTATTTTTTTATTTTTTTTTTCAGAAAATGAAAAATTTATTGTCTGTGGTACAATACTGATATAATTTGAAAATCCAAGTCGACTTCTCGTTTTATGATTTAAAAAAACAACAACAAAACAATTACAATATTTTCTTTAAGTAACAGTTTCAGGAAAATAGGTTTAAGTTCTTTCAGGGACTTCTTTGTTTTGAAAACAATTAGGGCGCTTACGCATCTAGGATTTTTAATTCTAAAGTCGTAAAACAATAAAAAAAGAAGAACTGGAGGGGAGACTTTCACGACTCGTGCAGGCCATAATGTGGCATTGTCTCTCAGTATGCCAGGGGTATTTAGGAAGACTTGGGGATCGGACAATGTCCGATATCCCAAGTCGAACTGAAGCACCCCAGGCATACTGAGAGACAATGCCACATTATGCCCTGCACGAGTCGTGAAAGTCTCCCCTCCAGTTTTTCTTTTTTTATTGTTTTACGACTTTAGAATTAAAAATCCTAGATGTGTACGCGCCCTTAGTGTCTATAGCATTGCCTTAAATCTTAGTGGACTTCCCTGGAAAGCTGTAACGCAATGTTGGGAAAAAAAACATGTGAATGCAATGGTTGAATTTATGCTTTAGGGAGACTTTAGGCTTATCAAAACATGTGCGGCCTTGAAATAGAATAAAAATCATTCTCATTCTCTTTTATGTTGTTTATTAATAATTCAAATTCGCAGTTTGAATTTTAATGCTTTAAAAAAATTCACTGAAACCGGCGCAGTCATGGCCCATGAATTTTCTCAAGAATTTTCCATTAGTGAGTTTTTTATCGTTCATTTTTTCTGCCCAACGCGGATATTCCAACATCACGAAACCCAGATGAAAACCGAACCCCGGTACTCAGAGGTGAGATGTTCTTCGCGACACCGCCAACCTAAGCCTTGTTCTTGGGTTAATGGATAATTCTATTATTTAATTAACAATCGATTAAGCTTAATAATTTATTTACAACAAAATTCGTATTTATTTGTATTATTTGTGATCGCCAAACTATTGTTTACATTTTGAAACCTACTTCCAGAATCGTTCAAAATGGCTGCGCTCAGTATCTTTATTATCAGGTAGGACTGATTACGAACTGTACAATTTCACAGTACAATTCGCATTCCGACGCTTCGTTCGTACGACATTTTTCAATTGCCACCATTTCCCGACAGCTAATTCACCAATACGATAGTTTCGCAACACAACGCCATTACTTCAACGTCGAGATGATGTCACTTTGCTACAAATACGTACTGAATTTCTTTGTGTTTAAGTGAATATAAACTTGTAGAAATTTAACGTGTCTGGAAGTAATGGTTTAGTTAAAAAAGGCCAGACACATAATAATTTGAAAAACATGAAAACAACATTAAAATCTTTAAGGCACACCCAGGTTTCGATCGATCTTTTACAAGTGTTACAAGTGTTACTTGTAAAAGATCGACCGGTCCGATCGAAACCTGGTCGTGCCACAAAGATTTTAATGTATTTTTATGGCTTTTAAATTATTATATGGCCTTTTTTAACTACATGAATCTTACAGTTTATAACTTTCTTTTTCTTCTTTTTTCTTGTCCTTAAAATAAAAAAATAACTTATTAATGTTATAAATAATTTAAGTAATGTCATGATAATTTATATATAAATAAAAAGAAAAATCAGCCATGAACGTATCAATAACGACATCAATGCAGTACAAGATAAACGAAAACAACAAAACCAAGGCAGTGCTTCGTAAGCTGACTATTTTCACTTTAATTGTCTGGAACCTAACATGTCATAATATCGGGATATGCGTGTAAATGTAAAAGTATAGTAGTATTTTTCAAAAATTATTACTTCAAGATGTATATCCTACACTTTCAACAAATTAATATGTCCCCCATCGCCCGCCTCCTCCCATGTGAAAATTCCTCAACACTGCTGAGCGCAGCCATTACAGAAGACTCCGGAAGTTGATTTCGAAATGTAAACAGTAAATTGGATTGCTCTTGTTCTACCTAAAGTAAGCTTTATTGATGTTACTTAATTAGTAGAATTAACCATTAGCCACGAACAAACCTATGTTCGTAATTAATTCTAGGTCAAAAATGCGGGTTTTAAAATGAGCGAGCAAAAAAACACTGCAAAGTCTAAGCTGATATTTGTCCTTTAGCACAAGGGCTGGTTTTCCCGCCATTTATTATGAAGTGAGATGTTGGCTTAGGCGGTGTCTTGTATGTCCTAATTCGATTGTTGCTTTTTTTCTTCCCCCCCCCTCGGTAATAAACGACTATTCTTAAAGGCTTTAGGCTTATTGTTTGCCGCGGGGATTACGGGAGGATGTGATGACTTCCGATTCTCAAGGAAAAGAAAAAAAAAAATGGGTAGAAACAGCATCACGTCTCAGCCTCATTTACTATTGTTAATGACCCATCTTACGTGCTACTCGGGCCATCGTCCCAGCTTTTACCTCTTTTTATTCTTTATTTATTTGCCTTGTTGTTCGTTCTTTTTTTTCATTACGGCGCTCTTTTTTTTCTTTCTTTAAAAATCAAGGATTCTTTTCGGCTTTGTTCAAAGCAATTGTAAAAAGGCTTTTTTGGAAGGGAATTATTAAAGGAGACCAAATCACACGAACAAAGTTCGCGCAATAATGGACTCTGTTTGTAGACGGATGTTGATGGTTTGGCGCGAGGTTCCTGCAAAGAGTTCATAAAGCTACGTGCCTCAAATTGACCTTAAAGTGAAGCTTTGATGGCAGACTCCCTCCCTCCCACTGCGTATACAAGCTTAATTGCCAATATGTTGTGCCGATTGTTGTCTACTCAACAACAACAGTCGGTATGCATCTATTAAAGGCTGATAGCAATTGTGGACGTAGCAATTGGCTATCAACCTTTAATAGAATAAAAGTCACAGATCTATCAGCCGATTTTGATACAGAGCAGCCTAGACCTGTGACCTTGTCCCTGTTGTAACAACAAAGCTGCCAACACTGGACTGGTATGCGTTAATATTTATCAGCACAATTTTATTGTAAAACCTAATCTTGTTTAGCCACTTTAGTCAGTGTGTGTCACTACTTTTGAACTGCTGGATAAATTTTCTTGAAAACTGATATCATATTCGAGAATAAGGACAGTCTAATTTTTATATTATTAGCAATCACATCACTCAGTCGGTCCGTGTGTGTGTGTGTGTGTGCATGTGTCGCCCCAGTACATTTTGAATCGCTCGACGAATCTTCTTGAAACTCAGCATGCATATATAAGGAGTGGAGACAACCCATCTCTCGTTATTGAAACCTTTCTAAAATGGGTCCTTGACGAGAATTTAGCGGGAAAAGGAGACAAAAATTTCCATAGAAAACATTAGAACCTAAAACAATGGATTTCTAAATCGATGTATGAAATTCCCTACTGACTTTTATTCGGCAGTTCTTTTGAGTATAGGCCTAAATGTAGGCTTTCGTTTTATCGTTTTCGCACGACTTAAAAAAATAAAGGAAAAACTAATAAAGAAAATTTAAGAAATACACATTTTCAGGCTGTAACGAACTGCTTGTTAATATTTTCAATGTTTTGAGGAAAATAAAAATAGTACATAACGGACTGTTATGAATATATATTTTTCAATTTTAAAATTGCTAGTTTAGTCTCATACCTTGTAATAATATTTCTAATCAAAGTTAAGGGAGATTTTTATTTGGATAAATTAAATATGCACGCTTCTGCTCTTTGGACGGGTTGTAGGCTAGTGCCACAGCAGTAGCTTATGAAAATACTAATTCTGCCAAAGTCCTGCAAAGTACCTGCTGGCTGTGCAATACGAGTTTAGGAGTCATTTTAAAGCGACCTTTTTATGTCAAGTAAGTAAAGTAAGTAAGTAAGTAAAGGCCCCTACACACTTGGCTAGTATTTTGTCGAGTGACGAGTAATTTAGGAACTAAAATACTCTCTATTGCTCAAAAAATCGTTCGCACTACGGTCGAGTACAGTACACAAGTGAGTGGTGTTTTACAAGATGAACTGGATGCTACGCAATAAAATGAATAAGCTAATAAAGCTTATGGTAATGGCTATTTTAGAAGAAATGGAAGAAATAATTTGTGAAAAAGAAAGAAAAAAAAGCTATGGATACGAAAATATGATATGTTCATTGAATTTTCCAACTCCATGTATGCAGATTGCTTCATTTGTTTGTTTTTACATTGTGGGGACTTAATATTCCAGAGGCACTCAATCTGTAAATACTTCGACACAAATTTCGTAGTTGTTTCCTCGCCCCAGCGAAACAACATTGTTACGGCAGCTAATGAACTCGCCTAAAACGGGAGGTTCGGACTTGTTTAGTCGATGAACAAGTGAGTAGTGAAGAGTGGAGGGGGGGGGGGGTGCTACTCGCCCGAAAAAATAAGAGTACGACTAAATCGATTGACTAAATCTCTTACTAAACTACTCCACTAAATTATTGCTGTTCAGACATCTTTAGTTACTAAATTCCTCGCCATTCGACTAAATTACTAGCCTAGTGTGTAGGGGTCTTAAAAAGTAAGTAAGCAAGTAAGTAAATGAAAGTTCCGACGTATCAGCCTCATGGCAGGCCAGCGCTTTGACCATAAGATTCTGCCTGAACGGCAATTTAAGGAAGTATTAATAGAAATAGGATAGAAATCCATTATTTAGATTCCAAAGGTTTTTACGGAAATTTTTGTCTCCCTTTGCTCTGATTTCTAGACAATCTCCCATTTGAAAAGGATGTAAACGTTAAATAGTCCTTAGTCGAAGAATATGCATACTAACTTCCAAGAAGACGCATCCAGAGGTTGTAAAGTTGTTGGGGAATACATTTACGACCATACAGACTGAGTGATCTTGATAAGCATCAATGTCCTAGGAACGTGTACTAATAATCCATAGTTTGTTTTTAAACTAGTAATTTGGGTTATGTATGCTGGCACTCGAAAGTTGACATATCAACTATATTTTTCCTGTATAGTATCGGGCTTTAGTTTTAGCAAATCCCATTGGATAAATACAGTAAAACCCCGTTATTACGCTCGTCAAGGGACCATGACCTACAAGCGTAATAAGCGGGATAGCGCTATAGACGGGAAATGATTTATTTGATGGGGAAAGATTTGGACACAATTTTACAGGTGTCATACTTGATTCTGCAATAGATAAAGTGCAAATATGAGCTTATTTCCTATTGAAAAAAAAATCTTTGATTGTGGTTTGCCGTGTGTGTGTGCTACTGTTATGAATTATGACATTTTCAATGCGGTTCAAGTAACTATTAACATCAATTGATACGCCACTAAGAGCAACACTAATATATTTTCGGAGCAGATTTAGTGCATACTTAAGTTTTTTACGATTGCAACAACCCTTCGTTGCATCGGTAATTGCATCCCTGTTTTCATTATTGTTCGCAGACTGGACGAGGGAATTCCTAGAGATTGTGTGAAATTCTTCTGACTTCTGTAGAATTCTCGTCGTACTTACGGAGAATTTGCAATTTTTCACTTATAGAAAGGGATTTCCGCTTCGACATTTTGCACTAACTTACTGTATCACAGACCCGCACTTCAAAGAGTTCAAAGATTCCCTCCTATCCGGGAAAAAAAAAAAGAATCTTTACAGTGTTACATTTCATTTCGATACAAAATTTCCGATATAAAAAAGCGCTACAAGCGGGATTTGAAGCGTTATAAGAGGGTAAAATTATACAGAGATATATAGAAAATTCCAGGGACCGTATAAAAGGAGCGTAAAGAACGGGATAGTGCTATAAGCGGGAGCGTATTAACGGGGTTTTACTGTATATCCTGTATAAATTTACTTACAGATCTCTATAAGAAGTTCCCAATTATACTGGCATTATTAATCTCGAATCTATTTCTCAATAATAGCTTAGCCAATCAAAAGAGGCCTTACAACGTTCTTCTAGTCACTTTCAATTTCCCATCCCGATTGAAGAACCTAAAGAGATTGGTCCAGCTTTAAGGAAATTTTATTGAAGACTGTTCCACCGCCTACTCTTTCCAAGTAATAAACAGGTTCGGCCAACTGCCTTATCCTCATCAGCATCGAAATATCTTGTAAATTTCCAGGTTTATATTCCGAGGCCACATCATTTTCAATTTACAGCCATCTTTCTGGGCAATTGGATTTTCATTTATTTACAGTTGAAGTTGATGTAATATTCTTTTCAAATTCAATTCTTAAAACGAGTACGAGTCCAAAGTATTAACAGTGACATATTTACAGATTCAAAGCTACAACGGAAATGCAACAAATATAGGAAATACGACAACTGAAAATACAGGAAATTATTTTTTTCTGCGACTTGTATCTAAATATGACCTTGTTCAATTATTAGGCCACTTTTCAAATAACTCAATCTGTCTGCGTGTGTGGGTATCCCTAAAACTTTTAACTGCTGCTTGAATCTTCGTCAAACTTGGTAAGCACATTTAAGGATTATAGATGATCTAAATTTTTATATTTATGAAATTTTTTGAGAACAGAAAAAGAAGTTTTGAAATCCAATCTACATTACTAAAATCTTTTATTTCTCTGTCTGTCTGTCCGGCGCAATTGTTAATTTCCTGTGAAATAATTACTACAATGAAACGTTCGTGACGGGAATCGAACCTGCAACCTTTTGATCCGAAGTCAGACGTCTTATCCATTAGGCCACGGGGACTACATTCAAATTATTGTTTCTTATCACTCCCTTTGTGTGTGTGTGTGTGTGTGTGGCGCAATGAGAGAAGAGCCAGAGAAAAAAGAAAATAACTCATTAATTTTAGCCTAGTAGATTAAAATTTAAATTTCAATGTTCATTTTTTTTATGGCAGGCGATATCAAATAATGAGTTCATTCAAAAAAGGAATAAAATATCACTTTCTGCCATAACCGCTTAGAATCGATTCTTCTTGGATTATCTCGTACTTACTAGGGGGAGACAGGGGGAAGGCCTAAATTTAATTCAAAATACGCATGTCTGTCCGTTATCACGATACTAAAAAAACTAAGCATCTTGGAAAGCAGAAAGTTTAAAAGTGACTGTAGATTGTTACGAGGAAAGTACCTATTAATTTTGGTCCATACCCGATCAATAAAAAAGGAGCTACGGGGCCAAAACAGAGACTGAACAAAATCACTTTTGAGTAAGCACTTGTGTTTTTTTTTTTTTTTTCCTTTCAACAATTACTTAACAGCATTTAAGATGGGGTATTCGAAAGCTGGCACGCCAACTACATCCTGTTTTGAATCAGTATTCCGTCGAATAGATAACGCATTTCTGTTACGAAAAAATTTAACATTTCTTCCTTTCCTTTGTGGGAATTTTTTTTTTTTGCCATGGATTTTTTTTCTTCAAATAAGAGAAGAATTCCAGCTATTTCATTGCAAAATATTTGTTTTAGAAGTTCATCTTTATTTAATGCTTTAAACTAAATTATTTAAATATTTTCACTCGGCAAAGGTACACGGAAGCTTTACGATTGAGTGAACAACAAATTAACCCTAAGGCTTTTAAGAGTTTCTCATAAAGTTGCCGCTAGATGTCACTGAACTACATAAGGTTATCACGGAGCTTCAATCGCTTTTCGGAACAGGCGGGCAACAGACGATAATTGCTTTTATTTTATTTGTTTTCTTTCCAGAGCCGCACGAATTCCGCTTAATTCCAAATAGAAAGGAACATTAAATAGAATTGGAGTTTCAGAAAGCAAAGCACACCGATTTTAAAAGGAAAATTTTCAGTTTTTGATCAGTCAACAACAACCGCAAAGGATGTAACGTAACGGCGAAGGTGAGTAAGTTTCAGGTCATACCGATTCTGATAAACGACTTTATCATAAATAAATCAGCACAGAGCAGTTAAAATTTGGGTTTTAAGATTTTGAATTTACATCTGAACAGTGAAACACTGGAAATTCCTCTCAAGGAATTAAAAGAACCGTACTTTCAAACCGTCTTTGTTTAAGAACTTGATGCCCGTTTTCCTTAAAACGGCGCTGTTTAAACAAAGGTGTAAATTGTGATTTTTAGGCTTCTGATACAGTAAGTATCAGAAGCCTTATAATCCCAGTCTGTCTGTCTGTGGACAAGCATCATTAGCAACAATCGCAACAATCACATTTACAATGCAGCTCTACAACAATCACAACAATCC
>JAFIDM010010028.1:58118327-58166976 GCA_023159025.1 Thereuonema tuberculata | reverse complement strand
TCTACAACAATCACAACAATCAAAATAATCGCAACAATTGCGCCTTTTGCATTCGCAACAATCAAATTTATAATAACAAGGAAATTAAAGCAATAATATCAGAAGCCGTTGCGTAGCATTGTGATTGGTTTACTAATCGCTATCCCTACCTTGTTTGTCTTATTTTTCTTTGTTTTCGTGACTGTCTCCTAACCCCAGCCACGTTTGAACCACTGAATATATCTTCTTGAATATTGGCATACATATTAATGAATGAAAGACGATTTAATTTTTAGTATAGAAAAGTTTTTCCGTGTGGATTTCTGTGGTGAAATTTACGCGTGAAAGGACAAAAATTCACCACAGGAAAGGACAGAAGCGGAACAATTAACTGTGACTGTCGGCAAACAATGAATTTCTATCAACATCTGACTAAGCACCGAAAACCGTTGTGCCGTTAGAGAAAGAGAACGTTGTGCCGTTATCTCCTGCAATACCGCAAACCGATAGGATGTTATAGCGCATGCCAGACAACGCTGTCGTCCACTTTTTCGTGGGCCGCAGAGGTGTCACACGCTGGATGTCTTTTCGGTAATCGAATTATACTCCTCACGTGTTGCAGGCGAAAATCAAATTTCGTGTTGATTTCGGAGATGGATTGATCCATGTCTCTGGCACCTACTATCACGCCGGTATGTCAAAATCGCTTAAATCGTGATAACTGCGAATTATACGACAACGGATTGCAGATATATTCGCCTTTATATGTACTTCAATTGCGGAAGATATCATTTAATGCGCGGGTATGGCGGCATATACATCAAATGGAAGCGACTGTCTCAGTTTTTCTAAGGTTCTTCAGTGTACATTGCAATAAAAAGCAAACCTTTTTGGGCTGCCGACTCGTGATTTTTACCAAATTTGTTGATTTTCGCCCTGCATGGTAAATTTGATAAAACCTGACTGAAATTTCTTTTTCACATTTAATATCCCCCCCTGTACGAAAAGCTTCACCTTAAGGGAGTAATTTGTTAGTCGATATGCATCGAAGTGCCACTGCAAAACTTCGGTGTTCTTTGTCGCTCTAACGTTGCCATCACGGCGAACCCCTAGAAGCAGCCACTGAAAATCCCGAGGACAGATACTGACTTGGTTTCCAGTGGCCTTCCTCAGGATCAGAAGAGAAAGATGAAAACAGACAAACACACAGGAAAGCAAATTTTTCAAACATCCATGCCGATGCCGGAATTCGAACCCAGGTTCCGCAACATCCGCCTCACGACAGACCGACATCTAGGTTATTGCGTTCCGGAACGGTTGCAATAATTTAAAGAGCGAATTACGGGAAAATATAGTTTTTCGATAGTGAGAATTATTTCGATAGTGTTTTTGGTTGAATCATGGGCGAATTTCCTAAAAATATATAGTTAGTTAAAATATACTTTTAGCATCAAATTAAGAATTTTTAACGATTCTTTAAAAAAAAAATACTTTTGGTAAAATCCAAGAAAATCATTTAACATCCCTTTTTATCATTTTGTTCACCATTTTAAAAGCAAAAAAATAAGCCTTACGAGGTAGCATCAGTTTTGGCATTGGGTCCCCGGGCATTCAATGGTGGAATCGACTCTCTTTAAAGAAAAGAGGGTGGGGATGACGTCATGGGAACAGTCATTTGGCTGCTTTGAGACGGACGCCGATTCAAGAGCGGAGTCAAACACAGAATCACTTGTAATACAACAGGCGCTGTTTTCGTTCGACCGACGCAATAAAACTGTTTACTTGAGCACAAGAAGACGAAGGCACTTATAGCGAACCAAGTCCAAGTTAAAAGGAAATTAAGAAAGATATAAAAGGAAACGGAGGTGGGGGTGTGTGGGTGCGAGAACATTGGCATGTTGGACTGTCATCTGAAGAGGTAGGGATTGCAAGAGAAGGGGTAATACAAGGACACAATCAATGGAAAAGAGTAAAATACACACACACATACATCTAGAGAAGGAAATTCGAAAAAAAAAAAAATAATCTTACCAGAAAGTTACACATATTTTGCGAAATTAGAAGAAGAATTTCAACCAGTAATAATGACTGGATAATAATAGATTTCTACAAAATTCAATTCTTTTAGAAATTGATTATAAAAAAAATATAAATAATAAAAATAAAGATTTTATACATTCCGGGAATTTTGTTACATTATTAACAAAACGAAGGCACTTAAAACAGATCAGTGATGATTTTGATGAAACATGATAGATTAAACAGAAGTTTAAAGAAAGATTTTTGTTTAAAGAAAACTAATTTCTAGTACGTTAAAAAATATTGGCATTTTGGAAATAGGATAAAAAAAAACAAACAAACCCAGATTTGTTTGGTTTTAAACTTTGATCTTTGACCTTGACTTTACATTTTTAAATTTCATGTTAATATGTTTGAACGGAGGTTTGCATCGCATAATGGAGACCAGAACACTGCTGCTCTTATTTTAAGTTAGACCATAAATACAGCATCCTACCAAATTTCAAAGCAATTCGTTTATTAAAGTGTAGATTTTCGGGGATCATTTTGGAGAGATGGGAGGGATAGGAACCAAGATAAATGGGCCTGTGTGCTCATTTAAGCTGGGCAGTAAATAAACTGTTTACCAACTTTTATGAAAATCAGTCCCGCCGTTTTAGTGTGATACGCATTCAAACAGATAAATAGAGTAACAGTGAAAAAAAAATGCTGAAGTGGAACAGTGAGTCGTCACGTGATCAGTTATTACTTATTTTTGAACGTATGCACTCGATAAATGACAAGGTGATAGTTATCGATCATCACCTAATAACAGATTAGGATATTAAGCCCATTTTTGCTTAACAAATGCGATAAATGTTACAGTATTGGACAAAACAAACGGTAACGAAAGACCGAAACCAGAAGTGGGAGCAGTAAATGTAATTAAATATCATATATATATAGTACAGGACTAATCTAATTTTACATTATCCATCCAAGGTGTCTACAATATCTTCTTAATGTTCGCCGTCACGGCGGTCAAACAGTTCATGCCGTTCCTGTAAATTTTCTACCTTGCGATGACACGAAAACGAAAGTGCTGAAGAAATTGTCTGCAGCTGTATGACGGGTAAGCACCTATTCCAAGGGACGGTCGTGATTCTCGTTTGTTTTTACTGTTCGTGGCCGTCCCGTGCACCCTCTACGTGTCGTAACGGAATTTTGGATGACGCCAATAATCATACTGTCACTAGGGGCGTTTTTTGCGAAGCGTAACGTGTAACCACTCCTTCACATATGCATGGCTGGGTCGGTCTTTCGTCCTAGACCGTATGAATGGTTGTAATATTCGACTAAAAATTTCTTTTCTTCTCTTCTCTTTTCAATAATGATCAACCATTATTGCCTCGGCTGATGCAAAACCTAATACCAGTTACTATACAGTTTATATTCAATCAGATCATGACGCTCGCAAAGCTCTGTTATCGCGTGGGAATGTGGAATGTTACACCACTGTTTGTTCTGCCCAATACTGTATTTTGAAAAGTATATACTGATTAATAGTAGATCTTAAACACACATATTTGAAAAATTTGAAACATTCCGACAATTAATGAATTCTTCGAAAAACTTCATTTCAGAAATCATTTTTAATTATAACACTATCACTCGTGTTTTCAGAGATTTGTAGCTCATTACAAATGGGAGGGAAAAAACAGCTTACAGGTAGTTATTTATAACTTGAATTCCTTTCGAGATATGTTTGAAACAGATAATATTAGAACCGCGACCGCTTTCTCACAATCCGCGAGCGCGTCTCGGATACCTCACCTTTGATCGTAAGTCATGTGACTTGCGGTTGACCCACGTAGCTAAAAATGAAAATGTGAGCATCATCAATACTATACTAACATTTTATACCTGATTCCTGTGTCTTTAAGGTTTCGGAGGAGTTAGGGCCAGAAAAAAAAAATCAACTATTCTTTTTATAATAAAGAATTAAAATGATTATGTAGAAAATACCAGTTTTTAGAAAATTCAATGATAATGGTAGAAATTCAAAACTCCGATTATTTTTCGGGATAATTTCCAATAAGAAAGTATGACTTATCAAATCACTCAGTCTGTGTGTGTGTTCGCTAAATAGCTTTTGAAACGCTGAATGGATCTTCTTGAAACTTGATATGTACATTCGAGGCAAAATACGACTTAACTTTTATAAATCTTTTGAATATGGGTCCTTGTCTAGGAATCAGAGCGAGAAGATGTCAAAAATTCCTAAAGAAAAGCGTTCGAATCTAAACAAGGGTGTTTGTTTATTTCTTTTAATATCTCCTGTTATTAAAATCCTTAGTCTTTTCCGTGGGATTTCATACAATTAAAATCAATCTGATTTAAACAATTTAAGTAAACAACACGGAATTATTTATTTTATTTATACTATTCACATTCAGTAGATATTAGAATTTCATTTTTACGACTTAAATAAAATAAATTTAAAATTTTAAAGAAAGTTGTCATTAAGTTCATTCAAATTTGAGACCAATGTTCAAACTGACATCTCAAGACAAGCCTGTTTCACGCTTATTAGGCGATCATCAGTTGAGAGTAGTCAGAATTGCAGGTCTCATAACGGAGTTGTTTTTGAGGTTGAGTGGGGAAAGAATTGGAACCTCCATGACTATAAACTAAAAACATAAAAACACATTAAAAATAAAGGAAAAGAAAATTCATGTGCTGGGCTCTGCCAGCCTCAATGAATTTCTTATGCGCTACAAAATAAAGGAAAAGCGCCTAAAAGATATTTAACACATTAAAATTTGAGACCAATGTTCAAACTAACATCTCAGGACAACTCTGTTTCACATTTATTAGGCGATCATCAGTTGAGAGTAGTCAGAATGAAAATCTTTTAGGAGCTTTCCCTTTATTTTAATGCGAATAAGAATTTCATTGAGGCTGGCAGAGTCCAGCACATGAATTTTCTTTTCGAGTATTTTAAATGTGGTTTGATGTTTTTAGTTTATAGTCATGGAGGTTCCACTGCTTTTCTTATTAGTATTTAAGTTCTTTTGTACTTCTTCATTTTTATATATTTCCTTAACAATAGGATTTTCTTTTTTGGTAATCTTTTTAGTTGACAAACCACTTTTAATGTACCTACTTACATTCCCAATATCATCAAAATTAAATTTAATAAATTAAAAAAATTAATAAATTCCCCATATTTAATTCAGTGGAAAACAAGTTATTTTCATTTTCTGAAAAAAATCCAACTTAAATAAATCGTAAATGTTTATTTATCTACATCCAATTAATCCTACTGTTCGTTTTCGTTTACGAGAGCCTTCAACGTTTTTGCGCATGCGTCAGGTCTCCTTGGATTTCATGAAAATAGGTGTGAGGAGAAACAAAGAGGGGATGTTTATAGTGTTAGTTTACTAGTAGCTGCGTTCTATTTGCGTTTTTCGGGAAAGAATTATGGAAAGAATAAATACTATTGCAAAAATAACAGATACTAAAAGAAAAACAGGTCTTAAGAAAGTGCCCATCTCAGCGTATCACCCCTTTGGGGAGAAGAATCGTCTGTGTTGTTGTAGCTCTCGCTTTTCAAAACGAACAGTATTTTAATTACGTCAAATCACACGCAAACAACAATGAATAACCAAACGGATTAACATTCAATTTAACATTCAATTAACATTCAATATCCATAGATTTCATTGTTTCGCTTTTAATCGCGTTTCTGTGGAATCCTTCACACGCAAATTTCTAGACACGGAACTAACAAGGAACAAATTTTCTATAACAAAAATTAACATCATCACCTCCGATTCATAAATATAATTGCCAAGTTTCAGAAAATGATAAAAAAAAAATTAAAAAAACAAAAGAACATGTCAATTCAGTTTTGTTGTAAGCTACCCTGTACAATTTGTGTCATTTGACGGCATTCGGGTGAAAGTGACTAGTGGCCATCTTGAACCGGAAGTGGACACACTGGATCGAAGAATATTCTTTTTGGACATAGTAGATTTAGTACAGATATACCCCCAATTTTGTTCAATTACCAGTATTTCCCACCCATCCAGTGGTCACCTAAGCTTTAAATCTGGAACGGAAGCAGACTTTCTCAAACCTTCAGGTCATGAGGAATCCAATACACTCATCGGGCTTCGACTTCTGGTTTGGGCTGTGGAAAAACGTTACATAGAGGGAATTTGATGGGTTTTCTCTAGGGGGAGACTAAAAAAAAAACCACAACAACAACTTTCAAGATTTAACAAGACTTAAGTTTTTTTCAGGGTTTATTTACTTTTTTTTTCTGGTTCTTCTTGGGCCGTCAGCTTCCGTTTACGAGATCTCTTCCTGTGTAAATTGGAATTATATTTATGAACCCCGTTATCGTCACCTAATAAACCTTCTTTTTTCTATTGGTGGAACCACCTTCCAGTTCTCAAACTCCAACAAGTTGAAACTGACATTAGGTGCAATTGGGGCTGAAAGGGTGGGGGTGGGGGGGAAACAATAGCTCTGCACTTTCGCAGCCGTTCGCCAAAGCAAATTGGCAATGGCAAATGCTGCTCAAGAATTTGAAAAGGTAATTGAAATCAATTTCAGTCAAGAACAAAAATCGATTCCCAGCGACCGTATCTTTTCTTTTCGTTTTCTTTGCTATGTTTTTCCCCCCTTCCTTCGACTATTGGTAGAACAGTTCCACTTCGTCTCAGGGAGAAAAAAGAAATCGCCGGCGACATAAGATAACAAGAAATTCTACGCCAGTAAACAATGAATTCTTGAAAGAACTTATAGCCTACTTTCCTTTTATTTTTTTTATTTTTTATTTTATTTCCGTGAGCAACGGGGAGCAACTAGTTTTACTTTAAAAATGTTTTCTTCTATTGTTTTCTTTTAATAGGAGAGTGATATTTATCGTAACAGTCGGTCTTGTGTGTGTGGATGTGGCGTGTATGTGATGTGTGTGTGTGTGTGTGTGTGTGTGTGTGTGTGTATCTATGTGTTGAGTGTGGGTATGTAATAAACCAAGTGGTGTAGTCGAAAAAAAAAAACAGTGCTAGGGCGCTACTTCGCGAAAGATTTATTATTGTTATTATTATTATATCGTAAAAGTTTCGAACCATGGGTTTCCCCAGCAAAGACAATTGGCGGATAAGAACCAAAGCACATATTGCCAAGTGTCAAAAAAACAAAATGTGTATGTGTTGATGTATGTGTTGTTGTGTCCATGAATTTCTTAACTGTGTGTGTTGTGTTGAGTCCCATAGCCTTCTGGAGTTGTGCATAAGTGTTTTTAAGAAGTCCTAGTGTGCTGAGGCTGTAGTGCAATGTGTGAGGCACCAGACCAGTGGCGGACAGGACTACGGGTACAAGACGGGCTCGGTCCTGGCTCCAATGATTCTGGAGCTTATATGCTAGGTCTGTGTATTTACTGATCCTGTCTGCGTGAGTTTTCTGCAGATTCTTGCTGACAGGCAGTGCAATATCAATGCGGTAGGTCTGTTTGTTCACCTTATCAACAAGTGTGATGTCAGGTCTGTTGTGATGTATGGTTTTGTCTGTGTGAATGGGACGGTCCCAGTACAGCTTATTTATTATTATTATTATTATTATTATGGGAGGACCATCATTATTTTTTTTAAAAAAAAGTGAAAATAAAGAAGCACGGCGTTCCCAGTTTGCAGAAACACTACCAGGCGGCGTCCTGACTGACTATACCTTGTATATACTCTAATAACTTCTGAATTGCTGGATGAATCTTCTTGAAACTTGGTATGTATATTTAAAGACTAAGGAAGAACTAACTTCCTTTCAAATATATATATTTTAAATCCTTTCCAAATGGATCCTTGACTTCAGCACAAAAGGCGACGAAAATTTCTACTGAAAGGAGGATAAGACAATAAAATAGAAATTAAATTTACAAAGGAGTGACAGCGCAGGAGATAAGGCGATGACATCATCAGCAGGAGGGATGAGCAGTCAGTACGACGTTCGCTCGCCTGAAACCTAGATGCAGAGTGGACTAAGAGGACAGATTCAACCTTTAGAACCCGTCTGGAGAGAAGCAACAATCTGGGGTGGGGAAAGGAGACTAAATCAAGCTCTTACCTTATAAGTACGTTATAAGTTATAAAATAAGTAACTGATCTTGAGCCTTCCTACGCTACCTTCTCGACCAACCACTTGGAAAAGGTTTCAAAATACAGTAGACGCCTCTTATTGTGATCGCGTATAATGTTATCAGTCGACTTAATTATCAGAAATCACACCATGAACATACTATTTAAAATAATCCATCTATTATTATCAAAATCCTGGAATGTTTAGTCTTTTGCATTTCAATATTAAGAACATTAAGGATTAATCATATAAAATTTCACGAATTCTGGCTTTTGTGTTAACCTTTTAATCTTATTCTTTCTTAAGTCGTTTGCATTTCAAGATTAAGGGTAATCGAATTATGATATGTCGTGTTTACTTTCGTGCTCTATTTCAGTGAGAGATTCTGACTTTAAGCGCTTCTTAAAGCAGCCGTTAGCTGTTTTTTGATAAAACCCCGGACGTTATATCAAAAGAAGAATTTGAAAATTGGTTGGATAATGATAACAACGTTGAGGTAGTGACTACAATGACAGTGTCGAAAATATGCCAAAATGCAAGAATACATGCGATGCATCTATGGATACATCGTCGCAACATACAGCAACAAACTTTGAAAAGCATTATGAGCAGGAGCAATTTATTCAATAACTACTACACGCAAACATACGACAGACAACACTAGATAAGTATCATTCTATTAGTAGGCAAAAAACGGATGTACGGATGTTTGTTTGTGTGTCATCAAAGTGGAGAGAGAATATTTTAAAGTGTATTTTTATTTTTGTTAGTGTATTTTTAATTTAATTTTAAAAATGTAGTAACAAATGTCTTTTTGAAAAGAAAAAAATAGTTGGTTTAATGTTGATGCGTTGTTTAATATTTACTTAAAAGTTTATATAAAAAAAAATCTTTAATTATTTTAAATCAATCCAAAAATTTTAATAAAAGTAAAAAAAAAATACTTAAGTATAAACAAATTAGTATAAACTTTTGCATCTATTCATTTAGTTAATAATAAAACAAAATGAACTAGAAATAATTCCTACGCCCCTGTAAGGCATTGTGGGGCACTCTCATAGGCTCAATTTGGAGGAGCCTATTATTTTAGGGCAAGAGGTTAACTTATTTCGCCGAAAGTGCCAGGAAAGCACGTTGATATTAAAAAATCAAGAATCGTATAACGATGGTCTTTCGGTCAGCGCTGTGGCGCTATATAGTTGCCTTAGCACAAAGTTCAGCAAATAAATGTAGGAAGAATTCCAGTGTTTTTGAAAAATTTCACGGTATTTCAAAAATTTGGTATTTGTTTTACTTCCATGAATATTTCACGGGTTGCAACTAGTTTAGAATAAATAATAAAGTTGTTTCTCAAGAAAAAAATTCAAACAATAAATTAAATTATGTAATGTTTATGACAATAAACTGAATTAATTGATGCAATTTTTATATCCTTCGTTTAATGTTATCAAGAAGCGACTGTCTCAAAGTGGTCACAATAAGCGGCGTCTATTGTCTAAAAGTTAAATCGTGGCGTTTAAATATTTATACAAGTTTCAAGAAGATCCATTTAGAGGTTCCAAAAGTTATTACTGGAAGACCGACACACATACAGACTTAGTGATCTGATGAGCCTGGGAAAGTAGGCTAAAAATATACGAATTCCAGCTCCTGTACACAATTTCCCGAATTTCTTTATTTTCACCAGTAAGTGTATTTTTCGCCTAATCCTCTCCACCGCCCCCGCCTTCACCAAACCAGGAACGACATAAACGGACACTTGAGAAACGAGATCTACATTTACCCCTTTCATCATTTCCGTAACCTGTCTGAAATTACGTCAAAAGCCACGAGTGCGAATCGAATTATCGTAGCAGAGAAAAGCCATGTGCCAACCCCCATCCCCACCACCGCCAGTCCGGTACCATTCGGTTCTGTCAACATTATTTACGTTTCACGCGACAGATACCGCGCCATTTCGTCGTTTAGATCTCCTTTACCAAATAAACTTGGGGTCAAGATTTAAACAGAATCAAGCGTTCTATTTTTCCCTGCGTCCGTTTCAAGCAATTGGATCACGTGTGTGTGAGTCGACACAGGGACGTAATGAATATTCCGTGGTCCGCTTCATTGAATCTTAGCCAGACAACGAGTTCGGACCGCTACAATCCAATTTCCTCTTCATAATGACACTAATTGAAAGGAAGGGGGTGGGGGACGACGCAACAGCAGTGAGGAGGGGAGAGAAAAGGCCACAGCAACCTAATTTCGCAGCAAATCACGACAGAAATCCTGCGAGATTTCTCAAAGACTCACAAGGTGGCGGCACCTGTCTTGTAAAGAAGAAATTCTGAAACAAAATGCTGGAAAAACGAAACTATATCAGAGAATAAAAGAAGAATCGTAAGAATTCCATTGTAAAGACAGAAGAGAAGGAAAAAAAAGACAATTAGAGTAACTTCTTCATAGAGAACAAACGAAGTTCTATAGAAAGAATTTAAAGCATACTTAACTTAAAATACTGTGATTTTTTTTTAACCAACTTTCCTATGAAAGCGATACTCATCAAATTAGTAAGCTTACGCCCCCTGTCTTAGCAATACCCTTTCGAACCGCTGAATGAATCTTCTTGAAACTTAGCATACTTATGTGAAGACAAGGGGCGATCTAATTATTCGATTTGTAATGTTTCTGCTGTGGAAATTCAAGTACAAATGAGACAAGGGTAATTTATATACAAATTCAGAATACTCCAAGAGAAACAACAGAAGAAACTGCAGGTAAACTGGAATCTCCAAGTCAACTGTATTTGACTACAGGAAGGTGTGCTTAGTCAGTCGTGCAACTCTGGATGTCTCACAAACTGTCTGAAAGGAATTTGCTAGACTGAGTTTCTGTTTGTGGTAATCTTCTTGACCGTCCAACGGGAGATGAAAATTGAAATTATATGATAATTTGAAATGAAAAGACATTGGGCCACACCAACACAGGCTTCTCAACGTACTGTAAAACCAGGATTGCATTCGACGAAGGTAACGCTCTCTATATGGTGGATCTGCAACGGAATACTGTAAAATTAGGAGAAACCATAAATTCAGCTAAATACTGTCAACAACTGAAAAATCTGAAGCAGGCGATTGCAGTTTAACGTCCAGCAATTTCAAAAAGATGCAGTCTAGTGTTTCACCATGATAACGATAGACCACATGCTGAAATGATCACCCAGCATAAATTACACGAGTTGGATTAGGAAACTCTTAATTCACCCATCTTATTCACCAGAGTTGACACCCATAGGATTGTTATCTTTTTCGGAGTCAACAAATACTTAACAAAGAAAAGCTTCAAAACTGATAATGATTAAAACAGACCTTGAAGAATTTTTTCAAAATAGTAAATTTTTTAATAGTAAATTTTTTAAAGAAATGGAATATATAAGCTTTTTCAACGTTGGGGAAGAGTTGCAGAAGAAAATGGTGATTACGTCATTGATTAAAATAAAGATCAATATTGATTTAACCTGTTTTTTTAATAAAAAAAAACAAAACTTGAATTTCAAAACTTCCTACTTAACAGTTTTGTCCTGTTGTTTAGATCTTATTCATTTTGTTTTTTGTAGATTTATTTTATGGAGGCGGAGAGACATATAAACAGACAATGATTTTATAAGTGAACCTTTTCTTAATAGCTTACTTAGAGAAGCAGTAGACTTAACTATTTCTATACCATTTCTGAGAAAGATGGGAATCGATACAAATTCTATAAATTTAACAAGTACAAAAGAACTTAAAATGTACTTTCCTTAAAATGTTATTTTCTTAGATTTTTTTTTTTTTAAAGTCGCAAAAAAGATATAAACGAAAAGTCTCGAATTGAAGGAGTATCAATTTTTTATTTTCTAAAAAAAAACAAAAAACTAAGTGAATACAATTTTGTGTTAAAGCATAAATTTAAGGGCGACCCATAATAATAAAAAAAATTAAAAATAATAATAATAAAAAAGAAAGTACATTAATTTAAGAAAAAATAAAAAAAAAAATTAGGAAAAAAAGAAAAAAAAAATTCCACACGCAAATTGAGGAAAAAAAAAAGTAAATATACGGGATTCGAACCGACAAACTTCAGTATATGAGTCCGAGACCATAAGCATCAAGCTACAGCTGACAACTGAAATGAGATGGTTACATTTCTAACATTTGAGCTATTAGAAGAAATCCAATGCCAAACATGTCGAACATGGGAGGGGGGCGTTGGCCCCTGAAAATACCCTATTCCTACGTTGTTTGGACCTCTGAAGACGATGATGAATCCGTTTGTCGATCCGACCTTCCGTTCAGGAGTTTGTTAGAGAAGATAGAATGACAACAATGCCAAATAATTGGAACATGGGGGGCATTGGCCCCGGAAACCCATTTCTACGATGTTTGGGCCTCTGAACACGATGGTGAATCCGTTTGTCGATCCGATCTTCCGTTCGGGAGTTGTTAGGGGTGGACAGACATGGACGGACAGGACAAATGCAATAGCTAGCGATTTTGGTCGCTAAAAATTAATTACATGGGCATCATTTACTTATATTGTTTAAATGGGACAAATTGTAATCATATCAAAACACGCGCAATGGCTTAAGGAGTTAATATCCATTGTTTAATACAATGAGATAATTAACAGAAACAGGACAGAAATCCATTGTTTACATTCCAATGCTTTTCTATGGGAATTTTTATGGCCATCTCGCCCTAATTTCTCGATAAAGATCCGTTTGGAGAAGATTTCAAATATTGAAGTCAAATCGTCTCTAAATCCTCAAATGTGCTCACCAAGTTTCAAGAAGATCTATTCAGAGGTGAAAAATTAGATGGATAGAGAACAAACACAGACTGACTGATGCAATGATTTAGAAAGTAGGCTATAATTTCCATAAATTTAAGAGCACTCGAATAATACTTGTCGAATTTTTTAAAGGAAACTGAAGTTAGCGGAACAAGTTTTAAGAAATGTTATTTCAGAAATTGAAAGACACTTGGAGTTGGTTGCACGAAGTAACAACTGAATTGGAATGGGAAGATGGGTAAAGAAACGAAATAATCGTTCTCTTGATGGAAGATCTGGTGGTGTAATCACCTGGGGTGCCACAACTAGAAGGAGGCTGGTATTTATTTATTTATTTACTTATTTATAATTTTGTTGACTTGGAAGTAATCTTTCCGCTTAGGGAGCCGTAGATTTTTAGAGCAAGTTTTCTCTAATGACGTATCAACGGCCAGTGCCCTGAAACATCACAATTACTTAGTAAGGAGTCTATTTAATGTAGCGCCATGTATAATTGAAAGCTCCTCCATGCTTACTCGTTTCTTAAATGTTTTCATTTTCAAATGAAAGGCAAGTGATTACTTTTCTAGCAGGATTTTGTTTCAATTATGATGTATGAGGAATAGTGAAGAGAAATTATAAGTTTCTAGTTTATTGTTTCTTGATAGAATAAAGTTAATACATAATCTAGATGTATGCTCAGTTTTTAATCGCGTAGTCAGGAATAAGCATATTGCGTTGGATGGAGTGCAGTTCGAGGACTGAAGGAATGAGATTGAAAAATACTTCTAGCGTTTGAGCGAGGTATTGAAAGGGTCAGTTTTAAGGGATCTATCCGTAGGATTACATTTAATCGACTCCCAGTAGGATAATATATATATGAAACTTGGTATTTAAAGAAAGAAATACATTTTTAAAGATGAACCCCCAAAAAGTGTTAAATTAAAATGAACCAAAAACATCAATTTTTCCATAAACATTTTACAGCAAATGCTACGCCCTCGTAGAACATGTCTCCATCTACTGACATCTTTACTTTTCAATTTTCTTTTTTCTTTGACGACACTCAGATGTTGACTGTGCGCTCGTAAACTAATAAATACGTAACAACAAAGAAAAAGGAATGCGACAATAGATGCTACGGTTTACCGTGCATGCTCTTCTCAATCATTTTTGAGTTTTTCTTTTTAAATAATAGCTTGTTTGGACGAAACACGTAATAAGCAGAAATATTTTGCTTTTTAAATTTGGGAAAACAAAATGGCCGTCGAAGCTCGAGTCATCACCTGCTGAATCACACGACCTGAACGATTATAAAAATTCTCTTTTGTCAACACTACAGTAACACTATTGTAATCTCACGTACCACCAATCTCTTGGATAATGGAATAAATCAGTTTAATTTAGGAATTATTAAAAAACACAAAAGAATTAACGATATCAGCAATCGGAACATCAAATCGACCTCACTCAGAACAAAGCCAATCTAGGATTATAGATAGTTTATGCTCCCGATTACGTCCGATTATAACAAAGAAGATTACAATAAGCCAGCTAACTCTCTAACACTCGAGAAAGGTCAGGTGTTAAAGAATCTCGCCTCTGATTGGCTGGAAGTTGGATCACTTCCGGTTTGTATTATTGTAGAAATATAGGTAATAATTTTCATTCTCATGTATTTCACTTTAATTTTATATATTGTAGCATTAAACAAGAACTGAAAACCTACTTTCATTCAAATGTTGTTTCTTATAATTCTTTTATTTTTTTTAAATGTAAACGACAACTTGAAACCTAGATTTATTTTCTAATTACCTGCTGAACACAACAGCTTTTTTATATACTGTTTATGTTTGTTTTTGTTTTTTTATTTTCTGAATAAATAAATGACATCCGCATTTATTACTTAAATAGTCGGATTAATCTTAACCATATCAGGCTTTGCGTTAATGCATGACCTTCCTTACGTACTTACCTCCTAGGCTGTACGGCCCTGAGAGCGCTGCCCACTCGTTTCGGCTTCTAGCTTTTTGTCTCCACCTTTTCACTTACAGTCGACCAAGATCTTTTTGCTTGAGGTTCAGCCTCATCTCGTAAAAATTCTCTTGTTCAGAAATGACAAGAAGCCGGACGGATTTGCATGGTAAACAACATGGAACAGGATATAAGGACCTCTTTTTACTTAGTAACATGAAATGCATACAGGAAGTTGAAAAAAAAATGCGTTAACTAAAAGAATTAATTCCCAAGGTTTACGACAATGAGATATCTGACAGAAATAGGATAGAAATACATTGTACATATGGGTATTTTTGTCGCATTCTGGCGCTAATTGGATGGTGTTATGCATCATTTGACCAAACGCCAAAATTCGATTTTGAGATATTCGCAGAAACGCAAAAGCTTATGTATTATTTCACATTTTTTTATGGAATGAAGAGTGTTATATATCAAAACTAGCCGGGTACTGTCGCTTTGCTCCGAAACCCTTGCATATCTAGCATTTAAAAAAAAAAAAAAAATATTTAGCAAATTGTGGCCTTCTCCGGAAAACTCAGATGTATTGCGGGTTGGCGCCACACACCTATATATCGATAAGGCGACTTTAAAGCGAAGATATAAATCCTCTTTATTCCCTATCCCATGGGGTATTTCGAAAACTCCGGCCTTATTCCTTGTCTACATCGTAAAGGGAACCTCTGTGCAACATTTCTGCTTTCTAGGTCCAAGGGTTTGGGCTGGGCGTTGATGAGTCAGAACTTTTCTTTTTATGTAGGTAGATGAAGATACTTTCACATGATTATTCAAAGGTCGTTAGTCACATGATGCAAATCTTATTCTTTAGTCGATTGACGTTTATTCAAAATTAATTTTCGTCAGAATTATGCTGATATAGCAAACAGGAAGAGTTTACATCTTTCGCTAGTAGATGGCGCAATAATCTAAAAAATCTATTTTGACGTAAAAATGATGCATAACACCATCCAATTTCTTGACAAGGATCCATATGGAAAAAGAATTGAAATATAACATTTAGATTGTCTATAGTTTGAAGAAAATCCATCCAGTTTTATAAAAATTATGAGAATACAAATACACACACTCACTAATTTGACGAGCATAGGAAAATAGGCTAAAATAAGTTTAATTACCAAAACTGTTAGTATCGCATTTCTGTCGAAACTGACATTACATAATAAATCGTGCCCAGAAGAGAATATTAAGCTATTTTTCAATAATGAACTGAGCCTCATCAAACAGTCAGTCTGTGTCTGTGTGTGTATGGGTTAGAGGAGAGGATCCCTAGTTTTTGAACCTCTGGATCAACCTTTTTGATACTCGATATCTACATCCTCGTACCAGCCGTTAGTGAGGGGTTTAGAGCAGTGGTTCCCAACCTTTATCAATTCAAGGCCCTCTTAATACTCTTGCTATGCTTATTGCTTATGGAAATGCTATGCTTATTTTCAATGGAAAAAAAAAAATACTTTGTAACAGTCGGTTTAAACGTTTAATATTTTTGTTAGGAACTACTCCTAATAGTTAAAGCCATTTAGTAATGTGGACGGCTTTTGTCTGCAAAATTGCGATAACCGCAACAACAAAGATCTAAATACCAAAGGATGCTAGGCTATTAATAGGCGGAGATAAAAATTAACATTGCTAAAACCCCTCTATTGAAGTAATTAATGGTTACATCCGAAGCCTCATTTCCGGCTTTGGAACAGGCTTTTCAAAACAAAGTTCATAAGCCAAACTCATTAAATTTCGAAATGAGAATCTCATTCAAATTTCAATGAAAAAGTAAAGAAATACATTTAAAAACATTTAAAAATCTAATGAATATTCAAATCAATTATAAAACAGAATCGTCTCAGAATGGAAGTCAAATAAAGGATGATTCATGGGGCTGCGTCATAACTTCAACGTAGCTTTCTGGAGGTCATTATAAATCAGAAGGCCTGTAGCTACTTTGTAGTACAATTCATAGGAGAAAGGATGACAGGGACTTTATATGAAGGAACATAGAATGAAAGGCATTATTATTGAGTTGGCAAAAAGTTCGTTCTGTTTTTTTACGTACGTTGGCTATAGTAGCGCTTAGGTGTCTTTAACGTCATTTTATTAGATTGTATCGGAACAGCTGTCATATGAGCGTGCATTCAAAACACAAACTAATCAAAACTGGTAATTTTGTGCCGCCAATTTAATATTGAAGCTGGAAGACAATAAGCACGCAAGACCGCAATTTTCTTTGATGCTGGTCATCAACTGTTACAGCTTGGCTGGGAAGTTCTGCTTCATCCGCCCTATTCACCAGACATTTCACCTTCAGATTTCCATTGATTTCGGTCTTTACAAAATTCTCTTAATGGAAAAAATTCAATTCCCTGGAAGACTCCACAGGCAACAGGAACATTTTTTTTGCTCAAAAAGATAAAAAGTTTTGGGAAAATGGAATTATGAAGTTGCCTGAAAGATGGCAGAATGTAGTGGAACAAATCGCTGAATAAGAAATTTTAAGGGAGAAATGTTTGAAATGTGTAATCCCCATCCGAAACAGTGATTCAGGAATATCACAGCGTTTAACTATTATTTTTTTTTCTGAGCTCTTTTCTTACGTTTCCAAAATGGCGGTTCCCTCTTGCTTTGTAAACAACTTTAAGATTGCACTGATTTGTAGCTCATTTTAATTCTACAAAAAAGGAAAGGGTTTTTGAAACGAAATTTCGGAAATGTCCGGAAATGCTTCGGTAGTGAATTACGGCTACCGAAGCATTTCGCCCATAATGTAGTACAACAATACGCACACGGACTATACCTCAGTTGTTAGCTCTCACAATAAATCAAAACAATGCAATTCACATTATTGTTGAACAGCTGTTATTGTATTGCCAACATTTTTATAGGTTCCACGTGGGATAAGCTTCTAACCACTGGGAAATACAGTTTTGCGACATGTTTCATTCGATTATTCAGGTCAACAACCATATGAAACCACTGATTTTGCCCCTTAATTTACCTACCTAGACTTCCAGTAAGTCTTCATTTCACCCAGGGTACTATATTATGGGCGAAATCTTTCGCTAGCCGTAAGTCGATACCGAAGCATTTCCGGACCTATGTTTATATAACTTTTTTTCTTTACTTTTACATGTAGAATGAGCTCCCAAAGTTTCTGCATATCTTCGTGAATCACCCTGTATATGGCTTCAAATTTAAGAATAGCAATTTGTATTTTTATCTGCCTATTTATAACATACATAGTAGATTTATAAAATAAAAAAGTAAGCTCAACCATCACAGAGACTGGGCATAAAGCATGAGAGAAAGGGTCAATTTTGAGGACTTTGGGCGGATGGCGACCAAATTGTTTGGGACCTTATAAAAGAATTGTATTCAATTTTAAAGAAAGTCCAGGCGCTTCAGCAAGGCATTGCTGGGGTATTTTTGAAGAATAGGAGCGGTGACCAAAATAAATTTGCGTTTGTGTTAAGTTGGATTAGAAATAAGCAAAGTAGTAAATTTTATGGAAATTAATTCATTTCGATTTTCAAATTCTAATTCCCACAGAATCATTAGTATTAGTTAGGCAAACTATACTATAGTACATTATTATTACTGTTGTTTTCAAAACGTTTAAATAAAAGATTTCATCAAAATTCGAATAGAATGAGAAAAGTTATGTCAGAAAAACCTAGTTAATAAATGGTTTTGCAGCAAATATTTCCTGCAGGAGTGTTTAAAATGCTGCAAGAATTCAAACGCACCAAATGACAAAAACTCCGGCAAGTCGAAACCAAATCAGCAAGGTTATCGCAAAATTAAGGTGTTTTAACAGCCGCGCGAATGGGCCGCGAGCAAACAAACTAAGCACCGAACAGTTGTTAAGCTAAAATCCGTATCGGCGTCGTTGTACGGCAGTTACCGCTGCGTCAGCAACCCAAAACGAAAGCTGTCCGCGCTAGCTAATCCCCACTCACTAGATTCGGAAACGATTCGTCACGTTTTCCTTCAGTCCCCACCGCCCTTCTGCCGCAAGCGCCGGTAGACATACACACACCGATCGGGTTTGGCAAGGAAATTGGTAGGGAGGGAGGGAAGAACTTGAAAATCGTCCCGTGCAAGCACGACCATAGGGGCTTTGGTGAGATTAACAAAGAGCGCCGTGATTGGCTGGCAAGAGGAAACCAATTTGCTAACAGGCCTAAAAGACGGAATCTCAGAAGAGCGAGAGAGACGAGGAAAGAAGTCTGCCTCCAATGCATCAGCAACATCTCGAGGAGTTAACTCATCAAACGCGGATGTGCAAATAAGAGATAAGGCGCTCTTCCATTGGACGCCAGCGATAAAGCCACGTAAACAAAGATTGAACTCCACTACGAACTGCCAGGTGGCGACACTGCTGATAGAAGAATTTAAATAAATAATAACAACAAAAAGATAAACAAAATGGATTTTGTTTAGTTCAAATAAAACCCTTTAAGAGCTGCAAGAAATGTAAAATAACTTAAGAGCTACATTACTTAAAGAATTTCTTAAAATTTCTTACTTTTTCTTCTATTTAAGTCGTAAAAACGACAAAAACGTAAAACCGTCCATTACATTTCACTTAAAATATCAACTGAATACAAATATTACAGATTTTATTTTTCTGAAAAAATATATAACAAACAAATAAATCCACATTATTTACACTTTTAAATTCTCTACATCGATTAAAATAATCGTAACACCCCACTCCCACAATGGATTAAGTAAAAGAATTTGAAAGCCATTGTGTAAGAAAATGAGATATTAACAGAAGTAGGTTAGAAATCCATTGTTTAAGTTCCACTGCATTTCTATAGGATTTTTCTGTCGCATTCTTCCGATAATTTGTTAAGAATTCATTTGGAAAAGATTTCAAATATAGACATGAGATCGTCCCTAATCCTAGAATGCACATACAAAGTTTCAAGAAGATCCATCCAGTGGTTCAAAAGTTATAAGGGATACTCATAAACATGTACATATAGTTAGACCTCGATCTAAGGTCACCCGCATATAAGGTCACCCCGCATATAATGTCATTTTTCTAAAGTCCCGGCTCATTTAATAGGAATTCTACGATATGAAATATCGGATATATGGTCAGGTCTTAAATACCGTAATCGCATATAAGGTCACTTTTGTCTGATTTCAATTCCAAGAATTCCATTCCAAGAATTTTTCTGTGGGTACGATCTTTTATCGGCGTCATTTCTCCTTCTGAAGGAAGGGATAGCTTTCCCACGCCTGGACGAGTGGGAATGTTATTGCTCTGTTCCCATCGCGTCACGTGTCCATCGTTGTTCACCAGGAAGTCGAAGGAAAGGATCTCATTCCAACCGTTTCTGTGCTTGTGTTATGATGTCGACAAAAAGAAAAACGTTGTTTCTATCAGAGAAAAAGAAAATCTTCGAAGATTTTGAAAACTCTAATGTATCGAAAGGATGTTTTGCCAAAGAGCGTGGGATACCACAAACGACTCTCAACAATATTCTATCGTGGCATACTGTTGCAGAAACATGTAATGGAAAGAGAAAAAGGAAGTACTGAAGGAAAAAGCTCTAAAAATAGCCGCCGAATTAGGAGAGAACGATTTTATGGCGAGCAATGGATGGATACAGAGATTTAAATTAAGACATGAATTAAATTTTAAAACAGTGTGCGGTGAAGCCGGTGATGTGGATGATAGCGTTTTAAGTGATTGGAAGAAATCCGTGTTAGATGACATTTTGAAGCGGTATGAACATTGCGATATATTCAATGTTCATGAATGTGGACTTTTTTCCCGGGTCTTTCCCGACAAAACTCTTACTTTCAAGAAAGAAAAATGTATAGGAGGAAAAAAAGTAAATAAAGACTGACAATTTTTTTAGGAGCTAATATGGATGACTCTGAAAAACTGAGACCGCTACTTATCGGAAAATTTCAAAAGCCACATTGCTTTAAAAATGTCAAATCATCATTACCTTTGGATTATGATGCAAACAAAAAGGCATGGATGAATGCTAATATATTTGAGAAAACTATACGGCGTTTCGATAGATACTTTTTGAAAAATAAAAGAAAAGTTGTTTTCATCGCAGACAATAGCCCTGCTCATATCAACATACCTCAGTTGAAATCAATTGAGCTTGTTTTCTTACCCCCAAATGTTACCAGTGTTTTGCAACCTTTGGATCAGGGAGTCATTCAAAATCTGAAATTGAACTACAGAAAGCTCCTTCTGAAAGATTTGATTTCAGCAATTGATGAGAAAAAAAATTTTCACTTGTCTGTGTTGGATGCAATTTTTTATATTCATAAAAGTTGGAGCTTGGTGTCAAACACATGCATTTCAAATTGCTTTCGACATGCTGGTTTTTAATTTTCTTCAAATAGTGTGGATGAAATAACAAATGAAGATGATGAAGACGATATTCCTTTAGCTGTGTTAATACAAGATCTCAGAAATCGCGGCTGAGCTATAGAAGGAGAAAGTGAATACGTGAAAATTGATGATGAAATTGCTACCACTTCTCAAGCTTCGATTCCCGAAATTGTTTCGCAAATTTTAGATTCCAATGCAGCAGAAAGTGAGGATAACGACAGTGATATTGAAAGTGAAGCTGTGACACAAGCAGAAGCGCTCAGAGCATTAAATGTCGTAAGACATTTTTTTTACGAGTCATGAGGGAGCTGAAGAACATTTTCAGAAATTACCAAACTTAGAAAACATTGTACAAAAGATGAAACCAAAATCAGACAGTCCTGTATTACGGATTATCATGACCAAAGGTCTATTAAAAAATTATAACCTAATAAACTGATATTTTTGTACGTATTAAATTTCACAAAGAATTATACTGTATTTATATAATGCTTATTTATTGACAAATGCGTATGAATCGGTTGTAAGGTCAGCCCGCTTATAAGGTCACTTTCGCTAGGTCCCAAGGGGTGACCTTATATCGAGGTCTGACTGTATATAGAATGACTGATTTGGGAGCCGCATTTTCCTATTGAAAATTCAACTATAAATTAGAAATGAAAGTTTAAAATATAAAGATTCTTAGAAAGCAAGTTTAACGTCCGTACTCATTCATAAATGGAGAGAGAGATACGCCAACCGGACAATAAATGTGGCGTATCTCTCTCCATTTATAAAGATTCTTTTGTAACTTTTTTTATATAAATGTTTAGAATAATTATTACTTCACAAATTTTGAGTTACAGTTATTCAGAATGAACTCTAAGGTGAGGGGATCGTTGGTTAAATATCTAAGTAAAACCTTAGACATGTAAGCCTTACAAAAACAGTATTTTAACAGGATTAGACAACTTGACTTACAACCGGTCGAAACTTGCTATGGGATAAGATCTGTAAAACTTCAAGTTTCACCGAGCTGGAAGAAATTTAAAGGGTTTAGAATTTTAATCATTCCATAAATATTCCACAACTAATGCTACGTCCAAGCAAAACTGTCTCCGTCTAGTGGATGGCTTTATAATAATGAAGAGCGAACGCGCTTAACAAATGCTAAGGTCTACTGTTCGGTTTCAAAAGCGAGAACCAGCCCTCGCAGACGATTCTACCCCGCAAAGGGGTGATACGCTGAGATGGGCACTTTCCTAAGACCTGTGGCTTTTTTTTTTTTAGTATCTGAAATTTTTGCAATAGTATTTATTCTTTATATAATTCTTTCCCGAAAAGCGCAATAGAACGCAGCTACTAGTAACCTAACACTGATAAAAAGTAAACATCCCCTCTTTATTTCTTCTCACCCCAATTTTGAAGAAATCGAAGGAGACCTGACGCATGCGAAAAAGCGTTGAAGACTCTCGTAAACAAAACCGAACAGTACCTTGCATGCTCTTCTTGTAATTTCTTTTTCATTATTATTATAGTAGCAAAAAATTTCCAAAAAAAAATAATCTTTACAAAAATGCAAAGATGATATGTGTATTACTTATAATCCTAATTTTAATGTAAGGAAATTAAGTTCAAAATTAAAACAAAATGGGCGAATTGAGCGGGAAGAAAAAACATCAGCTAGGGAATATACATATTAATGATGCCAGGCAGAGCGCAATAAATGTTGAAAACACGCTTTTAACCATACGGCAAGTAACAGTGTTTCTCATTTTGTTTCGACTTAAAAACCTACCTTTCCCGTCAACAAACTTTTCGAACTACTATTTTCTTGAGGGCAATTCAGTGATAACGTATCATAAATAAAGAAATCATATCTTACTGAATATTCGAACAATATTCAGGCACTTAAAGTCTAACAGATGGATTTTGACGATCTCGTATTTTCGTGATTTCACGTAATTTACGCGAGAACAGCCTCTATCCTTGCCTTCTCACAAAACATTTAAATATTTAAATGAATTATAATACGGGGAAATGCATGAGACTTTTACTACATTCTAATATAGTTTTCATAAATTGAAAACAGTCAATAAACAAACAATAAATTCATTGGGTAGCAATTTCCTAGTGACAGATGTTGAAAAAACGAAATATCTTTGAGACCTGCTGAAGAAGCTAATGGCCAAATCTCGTGTTTTTCGTAATTCTCATGCAAACGTGATCATCAACATCCATCTGTTAGACAGTAAAGATATTGAAATGCCTTGTTTGTAAGTATAACGCCAATTTCTCTGCAACTACTGCAAAATTTAAACATGACAATGTATGTAAAAAATTTGTCCAATAGGACGCAATTCTACGACGCCTTTATATATGACCTTTGACCTCCAGAATTACAATCGTACGATTCTAAGCATTTTCAGCCTATTTTCAAATCAGTCAGTCAGTCTGTCTGTCTGTGTGTGTGTGAGCGCCTCCTAATAACTTTTCAAGCGCTGTATGAATCTTCTTGAAAATTGGTGTGCGTATTTAAGGATCAGAAATTATTTGAGTTTCATATTTGAAATTTTCATTTGGTTTCGACAAGGTGGTTCGTTGCCGAGAAATTAGCGCGAGAAGGTGTTAAAAATTCCCATAGAAAACCATAAAAACCTAAACAACGGAGTTCTATTCATGCCTTAAGTAACGGCTATTACTCCTTGTCGTCACCTGGATAAGTCGTCACTCCGTTTAAGACGTCGTTTTCCTTTGGTCCCGACAAGGTCTCATGCACAATAATTTAAGATAACACTCCTTTACACGTCACCAAATTTAACAAATTTTTTCTTCATTTAACATGCCAGGAAAACGAAAATAACTCGTTAAAAAAAAAGACTTAATTGCACTTTCATCGAAACAAGTAATTGAAGAAGCTGACTGCAAAGACAAAAGAAAGAGAATGAGGAAATCGAAGTTTGACGAGATCGAGGAGGTTTTAGTTCGATGGCTAAAACATGACAGATCGCAAAATGTGCCGATTTCTGCCGTGATTCTCAAAGAAAAAGCCATGGAAATTGCTAAGGAGTTGAACATTAAAGATTTCGGCGGCAGCAATGGTTGGCTGGAACGCTTCAAAGACAGACATTGCCTTTCTTTTAAAACGATTAAAATGTGGTAATTATAAAAAGTGTTTTTTTTTTTATTTTTTATTTTCTACTCATTCATTTACATTTATTGATTTCTGAAAATCTTGTTTCTTTCACCGATTCCTATATCAATTCATGAAAATACTGTATTTTAGTGTTTTTTTTTTTTTATTCCACTCCGCCTAAGTCGTCAAAAATGCTGTTCCCTTGAGTGACGACTTAACGAGGTTTTACTGTATATACAACATAAATAAGCATCATAGCAACTTTTGAAGAAATCAACCCAGCCGTTTTATCGAAGCGTTTTGGGGGCCATTTTTTTGAAGGATAAGGTGGGGACCTTAATATAAGCTGGACATAAATAAGCTATGTTTCCAATTTTATAGATATCCGTCCAACCGTTTTAACGTGATACAAACAGAGAAGAAAATGTTAAGTGGAATAGTAAAATTTCATGCACGGCCAATAAGTTAATTTTGTATGAAAAACTTAATACACTTAGGTAAGATAAGGCAGATTAACCAACACAGAAGCTCAGGTTTACTACTTAATCCTATCTGTGATTACAATGATACTTGACCCAGATGTTTAACTTTGTAGACACAATTAACTAAGCTCACAGTTTTAAAATGTAAATATTAGTATCTGATTTTCAGCAAATTTCCGCGAAAAGCTTTTAACACCACCGTTGACTTTCAAAACTCACACTTCAAGTTTTGTGAAACAACAAAACAACAAAGTGAAACAACAAAGTGAAACAACAACTAAGTGAAACAACAAAGACTAAAAACGGTCCTAATATTATTAAAAATAACGTAACAACAACACTTACTACTTCGGCTGAATGACCTCGGAGTGAATAGAGCAATTCGCCTGACTCCGTATTCCATAGTTTGCAGGTTTTGTCGAAAGACCCAGTAATAATCTTATCTCTAAAAAAAGAAAGATGGTATTAGAACATGAAGTTTGAAGAACTTAAAGCTCACTTCTTTTTAAAAAGAAAACAAAAAACTGACATAAAAAGACAAAAACGAAAAGCTTACTTTTTGTTTTTAAATTCTAATTTCTGCTTAATAACAACAGTATAGTAGCTGATCAATATATTAATGAAATCCGCATTACGTATTTAAGTTGTTCAAATAGGATTAACTTTAATTATATCACACCACATGCTAATTAATGGATTACCTTAAAGGGGATTAAAATTCACTGTTTAAAACAGCAAATAAAAAAAAAATGAACAGGAATTCATTATTTTTAATTTTTTTAACCTCACATCAAAACTTAGAACTAGCTACAAATGCAAACAGACTTAGATAATTTGATTTCCTGGATTTATAAAAATAAAATGTACAGTATGTTAATAACCAAAAAAGTAAACGTAATAATTTATACTAAATTTGAAAACCCCAAAAACAACTATGGCCTAAAAAAAAAAAAATAGAATCATACAAAACAAAAAAATAACTAAAATATCAGAACTTAAAAAGGAAATAACGAAAAAAAATATAAATAAGAAATAAAACAGAAGATTTAATATAAAAAATTAAATGAATAATAGTATGATAATAGAATAATAGTAATAAATGAATTAAATAATAATAATAGGATTAAATGAATAAAAGCTTTTATTAGGTTACTTTTCTCATTGTACATTAAATTTCTTCTTTCGGTTGTACGATTATACTTGATCTGTTTACACTTGAGAAACGAAAAAAAAAGTAAAAAAAAAAAAGATGAAGAATTTTTTTTTTTTAATTCAAAATATTCAATGTAATTAAAAAGAGGTAACTTAATTTTTGTAAATGTACTAATATCTTTTATATGTTCTTTGTTTGCATTACTTTTGCTTTGTTATTTAATGTATTTACCCTACGTAACTTTTAAAATTTATTCACAATGTAACCTGCAGACAGGTCTTTCTGTACCTTTTTGTGCCCTACAATAAATCAATATATATAGAATCTAGCGCCTGTCTAGGGAATTTTTGTCGCATTCTAGTGCTAATTTCTGTACGACGACAACTTGGAAAAGATTTCAAATATGTACGTTAGATAGTCCCTAATCCTCGAATATGCATACTAAGTTTGAAAAAGATCCACCCAGTAGTTCAAAAGTTATTCAGAGAATATTCACCAACATATCTGAGTGAGTGATCTAACAAGAAGCTCGAAGAACGTAAAGCCTACTTCCTTTAAATTTCAACTGTTAATTTGTTTTTCTGTTCTGAAAATGGGATATTTTAACATGTTTTATTAGCTCGCTTTCTTCGATGTCTGTCTGTTCGGTACAAATTTTGCAATTGATTATAAACTAACTTCCCGATGAGCTAGCGACTTGAAACTTTAAACAAAGCTCAGAAATGGATGACAATGCAATATCAACTCGCTTTCTTGTCTGTTCATTAGGGAACCCTAATTCTTTGGATACCAGGTCGGTGCCGAACGCGTCGTCTGCTATCAATGTTTCTGCAAATGGCCTCATGGCGCTGAGTTGCCGTGCATTGCAAGGCAGAATTTTTGCATTGCAAGGCAGCGACTTTTTTTTTCTTTGAACATTAACACTTTTTTATCGTGTTTAAAATTTAAATTTGTGTTAAATGTTTAAAATCGATTGAAAAATTTCATATATACAAGACTAAAAAAAGCAGAAAATATTTTTTTTAAAAAAATACTTTTTTTAATACACCAAGTTTTTAAGACGGACTAAAAAGTATAAAAATAATTAGTATAAAAAGTAATAAAAGTACAACGAAAAACGTGGGGCGCAAGATAATATACACTCCATCCATACCATCTCAATTATCTATTGCATGCGTTCCATGTTTTTCGTTATACTTTTTATACTAATTATTTTATACTTTTTAGTCCGTCTTAAAAACATGGTATATTAAAAAAAATATAATACAAACAATTATTTATTGTTTGTAATCGGCAGATATTAGAATTTAAAAGTTCACATAAACATGTAGATTTTATTTATTTATTTTAAAAGGTTAATGGAAGAACGGCATTCTTAAGAAAATTGATTTTAAGTTCTTTCAAGACCTTCTTAACATAAGCTCATGTACTTGCTGTTACAAATGTTCATTAATAGGTTTTGTAAATCCATGAAAATTCTTCAACACCCAAACACGTCTATATTTTTGGCTTTTGCATCGGAAACATGTGACCCGACTCAAAAATCAAGAAACCCATAACAAGGCTGAAAAATCAGCTATACAATCTCCAACGAAGAAACCCTATAAAGAAGTAATAAAGTCCCCGTTTGTGCAAAGTTAGATAACCAGGAGAATAAAAAAAAAAGGAGGAGTAAGGCCTTGTAGAAGCGAGGGGCCAGATTGAAACGGTCGCAATCTGACATTTATGCGTGCGTGAGCACCCGTGAGCTGCTGGCGTGGGTGTGATTTAAATCTGTAGGGGGACCTTGGGTGAGGCCCACGAGCCCAATACCTTTAATTAGCTTTCGTGGAATTGCAGAATTTCCAGTCTCCGGAGGACCCGGACAGAGCAGTATGTCTCATTTCCAAAAAGAAAGGGTAGGGAGGGAACGGTAGGGAAAAGAAGAAAAGTTAATTTACCCTCCATTGGATGGAAGGTCTCTTCTGAGACTGATTCAGGGAAATTAGGCAGTGGTTCCAATATCCAGTGAAAACACAGGGAAAAAAATTGTGGTAATAAGTGGTAAAAAAAAAAAAATGCTGACGTCTTTTTCTTTCTTAAATTAAAAAAAATATAGTTGTCGTAACAACTTTCGAAAGCCAAAATTTATGAAAGGACACTTACGTAGTATCTGGACCTATCTTTTACAATCGATTTTTGATGTTTTCATTTCTTTTCATTTATTTAAAAAACATAACTTGTAGTTGTCGTTATTTATGATACCGCTGGTCATTTCGAAATGGAAAGTATTTTTTTTTCCGTCGTATTGCCGAATGAAACATCCTGGAAAGGATCAAACCTCAAATAACCTAACCTAGTGTTAATTAAAAGGATTTTTTTTTTAATTACAAATATTTTAATACGTAAATACCTAAATTTTTATTACACATTTTGGAGTGGTTAATGGTTTGAAATACACACCAGAAATTGATTAGAAAAAATGGGCTCCGATAGTACAAAAATGCCGATAAGTATATAAAAAATGTACAGAAGAAAAATATAAACAAAATCAAAACCCACAATTGTTCATTCACGTACGTTGACAGGTTTTAGCCCTTAGATCCTTATCCACTGGTCTGATTTTTATCGAAATCAACAAGAACCTTCCATGTAAACAGCCCAACCTTCTTCGTAAGTTTGAGCATCGTAGGATAAATAGTTTGTGTTATTGTGATCAACAGAATACATTTTAAAACTTTTATCTGTTTTCTCTCCGATTCATAGTAGGGTGCGTCACAAAACGTTATACCAGACCTATAATAGCCTGTGTAGCTAGCTACCATTCGACTCAACTTTCACACAAATTAACGAAAAAATTCCTACCAGAAGGAAACCTTGCTTCATGTTTTATCAGTGTAAAATTCATTGTGAATATTTTCGTTGAAGTCTTTTTTTTATCAATATCTGATATCACACTTTTTATACTCGCACTGTAACTTAAAATATAATACGAACTCATCAGCCAGATTTATCAATTTGATAATCAAATCAGAAGGTGTGAAAGACTGTGGATCTCACTTCTTTTCCTGGGAGTGGAACTTCCAAAAAACAAACACTAAGAAACTCCCTTCGACCAGTATAGTATCAAAATCTTGTAAATCCTAACAATGACGAAACAGCTGTCCCAGCATCCCTTCGATGACAGCTGAAAGCGTGCATGCAACAATTGTGCTATCTCAATATTTACTTTTGTTTGTTTCATGCTTCACTTTTTGCACGTTAAACTTTCCTACCCACATGTCCTGAAAGCGACCTTTCCCGACCCCCTTTCATTCCCACGGACTCTCCGTTTTCTTAACCTTTGCCCGGTTCCAAACGGAATTGCCGTTCACAGCATTCAGGCAAAGTTACATTCCTAGCGCTGTGATGGGCTTCTCCGCATTGGTTCCGTGTCGTACAGAGAACTTGCAAATGAGAAAGTGACACTGAGGACAAAAGGGTAAGATCTAAACAAATTAATGTATCATAGAGACATCTTTACACAAATATTAACAATTAAAATGAAACAATGCGACGTTCCAGTATTCGAACTTTTTCGTCAGGCAAAGAAAACAAAAATTATTAAATAACAAAAAATATAATGAGCCTATCATAAAAGCTCATGCACAATTCAAAAATAATAAAAAGTAAAAACTCACTCACGACGTTTCAGGTTTCCACGTGACAATTTCATTTTTAACTTTTTATTATTATTATTATTTATAGTTGGCTTATAATAAGCGTACATTCATATTGAAGTTCTTACATGACTGGTCTGTAGGTGAAATTGTTTTACCAACAAAATGTTAAAATGGAGATAAATGACTTTTTATATAAATTCGATATTTCTCGGAAACTAATATCAAAACTACTGAAAACTATATAATAAGGATTAGAATAACAATATCTGTGTAAAACTATTACATTTTTAAAAGATTATTCATTTTTTCAATGAGAAAAAAATAAAACAAACCTAGTTCACTTACACTGTGGCTCATACATGCTTATGGTTTTTTGGGGTGAAAGGGGGGGGGAGGGTTTAAAACTCCTAGAGAGAGGAGTTACGTATAAAAAGTGTCCTAATACAGCATTGAAAGCTGTATCCTGTTTCAAAGACTTTCAAAGATACATACACGTCAGTGCTTTAATAAAGATTTTCTTCTATTCTTTCTTTCTTTACTTTTTGAATTGAGGGAGGGCTTCAGCCCCCCCCCCCCCCGGGGGTGCGCCACTGCACTTACATAACTAATGGCTCTATTCAACATTTTTCAGTTCATGAATTTAATTTAATTTTGATTAAAGTTAGCTCATTTCCCTTTTAAAGTGAATTAGTTCTATATATTTTAAGTTAGTTCTATTTACTTTTAAATAATGGTAATATACTTATTCTAATGTTTTGGCTGACTTCACCATATTATATTTGACTTCTGAATTACAGTGGATTTACAGTGAATTGCAAAGAAAAACAAAGTTCACTTTAAATATGAAATTCAATTTTTTATTAAAGTATTTTTACAAAACCAAGAAACTAATGAAAGTATTAATAACTTCTTTAACTAAGTAGAATCTTGAAGGTGATAATCATAATGACCCCTCAAAAATTAAAGAAAAAAATAAAAACAACAATAAATTTGGAATGTAAACACCTTGGGCGCCACAATTTGCGCCTCAAGAGGTATTTGTCCACAAAGAAAAGAAAAATAAAAGGCAAAAATAAGGAAAACAAAACCTTATAAAGGATGTGAAGAAAAGCTATAAAAATAATCGATATCAAAACTAAATGCCTTTTGGTTTCAGCTGAGACCCTGAGAAGGCCGTTTCGAGCTTCTCGTGCTCTCGTCAGCCAGCACTATTCAGTCAATGCAACAAACGTTGAGTGTATTTCAAATTTATCGTTGTTTTATTTTTTGTTCTTTAGTTTTCATTATGATTATTATGATCATTATGATTATCTTCTTCAGATTATTCTTCTCCTCGTACCCCTTTTTGGGTTTTGTACTGGCTGAGCAGCTCAAAACGGCCGTCTCGGGGTCTCAGCCTAATCCAAAACACATTTAATTTTAATAAATTTTATCTCCTGTTTGGAAAATCAATATAAAATGTTTCCAAAAGGAAATATATTTTTTTTTTTATATAATATACAAAACATACTCTTATCAAAAATAACAAAACACTAAAAAAAAATAACAAACATTCTTCAGGTGGTAAACGAAGTTGGTAAGCTGAAACGGCCGTCTCAGGGTCTCACCTTAACTCAAAAAGGCAATTCATTTCAAAATTGATCTTCTTCAGATTATAAAACTTTAAATTAGTTAACTTCTAAGGAATTTTAGATAATTTTTCATATTGAAAATTGAGCCAATATCATCGTTACCATGGAAACCGTCATTAGATGTCATCATTATCATTGAAGTCTGTACGTTTAGAAAATAATAGACGACGACTTAATCACTTACCTGACTTAACTTTAGTAATAATGTCTCAGGAAAATTGCTCAGCATTTAAAATCGAGAAAATAATTTTCTGTTTTTATTGATAATCCACGTAAGTCAACTTCGCCTGCAGACCAGACATAAACACTGAATACAATTTTCCAATTTACCAAATTTTGAAAGAAAAAAATTCCGCGTTATTTACCTAAATTGTCTAAATCAGAGTCATTTTAATTATTTCAAACCGAGCGTAAATAATTAGTTAAAAATAATTAATATTATTTGTTTAAAAACAATGAAATATTAACATAAATAGGATAGAAATCCATTATTTAGATTCAAATGTTTAATAAGATGATTGGTTTCGTCTTCTTACTCTTAAATTTCTCAACAAGGACCCATTTGGGAAAGATTTCAAGTATCTAAGTTACATCATCCCTAGTCCTGGAATATGCATACCAAGCTTCAAGAAGATCCATGTGTAGGTTCAAAACTTACTAAAGGGAAACGAGACACACACACACAGACCTAAATGATAGGCCTCAGTTTCAAATTAGAGCTATATTAACAAAATTAAGGTGAGGCGTAAGTCACATTGAGCGATTTCGTAGGTCAAAGTTCAAACCGTTCTGTAAGTGTTAAAATTACAACTAAAAATCTAAAAATTTGAAATATGACAGTTTAATAGGAATGAATCCTATTCTCTTATTCTTGAATGCTATAAGATAAGTGAATTACAATTAAATTCAAGATCGGTTAATTTTGCAAAAGAATTTCAGTTCTAATAAATTATTGTTGCTTCAAAAAGCTCCCATTTCTTATTCTAAAAATAAATCAACTTATATAATTGGCTAATTTCGTCTGTCTTTCTTTCTGTCTGTCTATCTGTCCGTCTGTCTGTCTGTCTGTAACTCGATATAATTAAGCTATTAAGACAGATCCAAGGTTCTCAATGGTACCATTGAATCAAGGGTACTCGAATTGGATGAAATATTAGTTCATTTTGTCATTCCATGTTGGTTCCATGAAATTTTAGACCTAAACAACTGAAATTCTAACAAACATACGTTCAAAACCAAATAATTTTATTACCACTGCACCGATTTTAATGAAATTTAGCATACTTACTCTGTTTTTTACGCGGATTTTGAAACTCAAAACCATTTTTGCCGTAGAAGCTTCGTTCACAAGTTAGCGCAGTATTTAGATTCTACAAAGGTCAGTTTTAAATGCCTTTCGGCGTTATGAGTCAAAAATAATAATTATTCTTCAGATAAATTAAACTTTAGATATGGTTGGTATTTCGTTTTTCTTTTTGGGTGGAAAATGATCCTTTAGAGTAAACTCTCAGAACCTATATTACAGGTGTACAGGTAAGAAGTACACCTAAATAGGTCTGATAAACATTAAAAAAAAAAATCAAATCAAATCATCAATCGAATCAAATATATATATATAGATAAATTGGCTAAGTTCGTCGGTCTATCTGTCTGTAACTCGATATAATTAAGCTATTAAGATAGATCCAACGGTTCTCAATGGTACCATTGAATCAAAAGTACTCAAATTGGATGAAAATATTAGTTCATTGTGTCATTCCATATTGTTTCCATGAAATTTTATTCTTGGGAACTGACCTCGACAACTGAAATTCTAACAAAACATACGTTCAAAACCAAATAATTTCGTTACCACTGCATCCATTTTAATGAAATTTGGCATACTTACTCAGTTGTTTACGCTGATTTTGAAACTCAAAACCATTTTTGCCGTAGAACCTTCGTTCACAAGTTAGCACAGTATTTAAATTACATTTACTTTATATTTTTTTTAATGTTTTTCAGTCCCATTAGGTATGCTTATAATACTGCATACCTGTGTAATGTGACTGAGAGTTTACTATATTAAGTCAATAAATTAATTCAATTAATTATCATTATTTAATTTAATTCTCCCATCCACCACATCAGAGATTAGTCTCTGTTTTATTTCTTTAAATGTTATTGTTTCTTTTTGTTCTAAGTTTACTTGTTTCAAAATTTTGTATTTTATATAGTTATCCAATCTAAATCCAAAATTGTTTCTGATTTTATCTATTTTGAAAAATTTATTCCAGTTGTTTCTTGTTTTTGACTATTTTTTTTTCTCTGTTTATTTCAAAGTACTTGTTTATTACAGTTTTATAAATAAATTTTTCGTTATTTTTAGTTTACCATATTTTTTTCTTATACGTTGTTGTTCTTTTTTTGGCTTATATTTGTAATTTGTATAAACGTTATTAAATATTTTCAATGTTATTTTATTTATGTTTTTCATTTGTTGTTTTGTAACGTTTATCCAGCACACTAATCCGTAGTTCAACAGTGAATCAACCAGAGATTTGTAAATTATCAGTTTTTGTTCGAATGGAAACATTTTTTTGATGTGATAAAAAAGATATGAGTACGATCCCAGTTTACCCATAACATAATCGTATTGTTTGTTCCAATTGAATTTATCATCAATATGCACTCCTAAATATTTGTAAGTACAAATAATCTCTCTCTTTTTACAATTACAATTTTTCGTTGGATTGTTGATATTTTGATTTATGTTTGAACATTCTATTTCATGCAGATTTAGTGTTTCGTTGTAATTTATTTTTCTACTTTTATTTTTGATTATCACGATCTTTGTCTTATCACCATTTACAGTCGGACCTCTATTTAACGAATTTCTCTATTTTGCGAACTTTTCTTTGGAACCAAGAACATTTTGCTAATTTCTTCGTAAAATAACCTCCAAATAGCGACTGCAATTTCTATTTAACGAACATTTTCGTGGTATCTATTTTTTTTTCTCCGTGAAATGTTTTTATTATTAATATTCCCTTAGAGGAAATGAAAGAAATGTGGATACAGCTGAGGGAAAAATTGTTGATGATGTGCTGATTGATAATTATCTTTCACTTGATATTGAAGTTGAGATCTCGGAAATACTAACTGAATCGGGTATTTTGGACAGTTTGAAAAATAAAAACAATACAGCAATGAATTGCGATGAAGATGAAGATGATGAAAATGGAAATGATCCTGATGCAGAAATCAAAAAATCTCCGTGTGATGAAATGCCAAAATCATTTGAAACAATCCGACGTGGATTACAATTTAAAGAAAATACTGAAGGGTTTTTGGAGCATTGCAAAGATGCGAAATGTACTATGAGCGAAAACACTTTTTCAAAAAAAAAGACACAGACAAAATTAACAGGCTTTATTAGTAAAATTTAAATACCCATATTGTAATGCATGCTTTATGTCATTAAAATTATTACGTTAATTAATAATATTTATTGTTTATGTATTTTAAATCTGTTTTATATAATTTAAAGTAATTTTAAAAGGTGAATCTCTATTTAACGAATTTTCCATATAACGAACTTTTTTTCGGGATTTAGCGACTTCGTTAAATAGAGGTCCGACTGTAGTTTTCATTTTTTTAAATTCAACTATTGAGAAAGTAAAGGAAATTTTGAATTCAGTTACTAGATTATTACTTTATTTATTCATAGAATAAGAAATGGAAGCTTTTTGAAGCGATAATAATTTATTAGAACTGAAATTCTTTCGACAAATTAGCAAGTTCCAATATTGTTGATGCAAACCTAGCAGTCAACAACATTTCAATCACAGCATCAAGCATTTTATTTGGGAGGTGGGGTGGTGGGGGGAACATTCTGTCAAATATATTTTTAAAAAAATATGAAAATCAATATTCAAATGTCTAGAACGATACTATCCACTGATTAAAAACAATGTGCATAAGCTTTTGATCTATGTTTTCTTTATCATTGAAATTGAATTATTCCACTGGCACACACGCATCTAATGTAACCCCTTTCGTGATCGCAGCTACTTTCCTTCACTGTTGTCAGAGCGTCAACGAAGAAACAAACTGAACTTTTAGTATTTTAAACACTGTCTGTAGCTCGGTTAGACAATGAAATTGAATGACAGTGTTAAGCATCATTTGACCAAGCGCCAAAATTCGATTTTGAGATATTCGCATAAACGCAAAAGCTTATGTATTACTTCACATTTTTTATGGAATTAAGAGTATTATACCTACATAAAAATGAAGATACTTTCAAAGGACAATTCTGATCACTATCAAAATTAATAATATCCTTCAAAGGTCGTTAGTCACATGATGCAATTCTTATTCGTTACGATTAGTCGATTGGCGTTTATTCAAAATTAATTATCCGCGGAATTAGGTAAGGATAGCAAGAAGGAACAATTTTTTTATAAAGAGTTTACATCTTTCGCCAGTAGATGGAGCAATAATCTAAAAAAAAAATTATTTTAGCGCTTGGTCAAATGATGCACAACACCATCCAAACATCAAGTTGCCTGAAAGATGCAGAAAGTAGTGGAACAAACCGTTGAAGACGTTGTTCAATAAAAGTACTGGTGAAACTGAAAAATGTATCTTTTATTTTTACTTAAATTCACCTCTTTAATAAGTTTCGAAATATTAGATGGAACTTCTTGCAACTTGGTATGCGTATTTTAAGACTTGGGACGATCTAAATTTCCTATCTGAAATATTTTCAAATGGTTTCTTGAGAATTTAAGAGAGAGAGAAAGTGACAAAACATTCCATAGAAAAGCATTGGAATCTAAACCAATGGATTTCTATCCTATTTCCATTAATATCTCATTGTCTTAGCAATTAATATTACATCTTAGATAATCCACTGGTTTATTTAAACCGATTAAAATTAATTTATTTATACAATTAATTTGTAAATAAAGCTGATTTAATTTTTTTTTAATTTTTTTTGGTTAATGGAAAATTTTTCTTATTTATATTCAGGATATGACATTGGAATGGAAATGTGGAGTTTCCTTTTTTTTGTTGACTTAAAAAAAAAAAGAAAGAAAATAAAAAAAAGAATGAAGTAGTTTTAAAGAATAACATTTATAGGAAAGTGAGCTTTAAGTTCTTTTGAACTTCTTACTGATAACTATTCTTGTCTCGTACCATTCGAAAGTTCGCCCGCCAACTATATTCGGGATTTAACATTTTGCTCGATTTATAATTTCTACTTTACGAAACGAAACCTAGACGGGGCTGCAGGGAGAGAGAAGTTATTTTGGCTGTTAGAGAGACCTATTACTTCTCTCCGGGTGCCCAGACACTACTCCAAAGCTTTACACCTAATCGTCAACTCTAAAAGGAAAAAAAGAAAAGAAAAAAAAAAACAGAGATAGAAAAGCCAGTATTGATTCCTCCGTTCTTTTAATTTCTCTTCTCCCCCCCCCCCCACCTTCCTTTCTACGTGTCTCCCCTTCTCGCTTCGCCATAAGTGGTAATTCCGCTTGGAGCTATAAACACACGAGAACACAGGAGGAAATAAAAAGTAAAGAACGAGAGAAGCGTTGTTGGTGTTTTTTTTTTTTCTTCTTTTTCTTGTATTTGATTGGGTTATTTCATATAAACCTTCTGGCCTTTCTTTATAACACTCGGCTCGCTTCAATTTCATAAAGAATTGCCGGCATTTTTATAGACCAAATCAACAAATAAGAAAATAAATATTAATCTTTTACTTAAAGCGCTCTTACAGTAAATTTTCGACTCGAAATAAATACGTATAGAGGTAATAAAAAAACGCAATACATAGAAAATTGAAGCATTGGAATAACGTTTGTGGGTAATTTGTGGGGATTCGGCAAATTGGATTTTTTTTGTTAAAAACGTCGTTTTAGTAAAAACATCTTCTTTAACACAGCTAAAGTTAAATATAATAAAGTTAAACGTAAAGTTAAAATATAGTTAAAGCTATAAAGTTCTTTATTTTCGTGAGCCAGGATTCAATTGTTTCTAGATTTAGACTCCTTTCATTCATGTGGGCCCGGCAGCTGCTGGAGAACGAGAGCGATTGTCTACGGGTTCAATCCCCGACGGAGGTCTGGAATTTTGCCTCTTGAGAAGCTTTAGGGTTCATCCAGCCCTTAATCAAAATAGGAGCAAGTTTCTAAAGTTAAGTATCCCGCTGTAGGCCTATGGAGACCCTTGGGATCGGTAAGGCTCTCAGCGTTTCTTGACCAACAGGACTAAGTTGAGGCAAAGTTGTCAAACCGACTCCCATCCACTTTTAACCCTGGTCCCCATTATACAAAGGGCTGGGTGGACCCTAGAGCTGGGTGGACCATGGAAAAAAATCACTGCCGGATTAGGGAATTGAACCTGGCTCCTCCTGTCCGCAGTCAAGCACCATACCACTTGGCTACCGGGCACACTGGAACAATTTCTTTCCCCGAATTAAGAAGGGCGAGCATCGGATTAACCTCCAGACTTTCAAATGTCTTGTTTCTTGAGGATTGCTGGGCGTCTATATCTTTGGATTACCCAAAGATATTCTTGTTTATTAGTTAGACCTTTAACGAACAATTTATTCATAATTACAAAGCGTTTCAGTGCTACTGAGATCCTGATACAGCTAGTTTGAGCTTGATAGGTTATCATCAGCTACTCAGCGTGCAAAGGCTTACAGGAATGTGAGAGTTGAGGCAAATCAATTAAAGAAGAGAACATGGAAAATAAAAATATATACACAAGCTCGAAATTGTGAATACAAATCTTGAACACAAACAACAACAAAAAAGACTTTGGCCCCTCAAAATGTATACAGGGCCCTATGTATTTATTTTTTTAAGGATTGAAGGGTACCTTAGCCGTTCACGATATTTTTAAAAACGAAGTTTTATTTTTTTTGCTTGAGGTCTGCCTCTAACTTGGAAATCCTTCTGAAAATAAAATCCTACATACACCCTGGCACTAAAATTTCTATTCCCACATTTTGATGTTATATTTATTTTCTTGAAGGTAACTGTCTTCTCTGTCTAGCTAATATAATATGGTTAATTTAACCACATGACCACTTAAATCGACATTAAGTTATTATTTTTTTTAAAAAGTCAGTTGCAAAGATGATTGTACGGCAATGCTAAGAGTTAAGGTTTGTCTGTCCTAGGACAAATTTCATCTTATTAGTTAGATTTTTAAAACATTAACTAGTTATAATTTCTGCCCACAGTATCTATTATATAAAGCACGTGTATACTATTTTATTGTACTTGATAAAGGTTCATCAGGAACCGAAACTAATCGTTTTTATTGTGTTATAAATAATTTTTATTGTACACTTGTGCGTCGGCGCCCTCGCTTCAAAAGACTTTCAAAGACTTTTTTTCACAAAACCCATTTCTAGTAGGCACTTCCAGAACATTTAACATTATTTTTGTAAGGCTCACAGAAACAGTTTGTAGGTGTCTTTCCCGCCACACCCACCTCACAAGAGAGCTTTGGAAACTGAATGAATCTTCTTCAAACTTAGCATGAATATTTTACGAACGAAAGTCATGAAAGCAAAGCAAACAAGGAAATCTTAAAAGAACTTAAAGCTCACTTTCCTCTTTTATCATTAAAATTTCTCTTTCTTTTGTTTTTAGCCTAATTCCAATTGGAAAGAAAGGCTAATTAGATCAGTCAGTCTGGGGATATAGGTATCTCCTAACAACTTTTGATCCTCTGGATAGATCTTCTTGAAACTTGGTATGCATATTCAAGGATTAGAAATAAACTAACTTTTCTATTGGAAATCTTTTCCAAATTGGCCCTTGTCGAAAAATTAGCACGAGAAGGCAACAAAATTTGTCACAGGAAAGTATTGGAATCTAAACAATGGATTTCTGTTCTATTTCTGTTAATATTGTCTTAAGACAACGAAGGTAAATTTCTTAATCGACTGCTTTTGAGTAGATAAGATTAAAATTAATCTTATTTGAACTATTTTAAGTAAATAATGCGATTTCATTCATTTTCTTCTTCTTAGAAATTTGGACCATTTATATTCAATAGAAATTATAATTTGAATATAAATCTAGGTTTTTCTTTTTTGTCGCTTTCGCGACTTTAAAAAAAAAAAAAATCCGTTCAGTGGTATAAAAATTGTTAGCAGGAGGGAGGGTTACACACACATACAGACTTAGAGATTTAACGAGCATCACTTCTAAGAAAGCAGGATATGAAAAATACGGTCGTCAATGAATATTTCTGGTTATAGCTTTTGGTATTCTGTCAACATTGAGGGCTGGACTGAACATTAAAACCCAATAAACAAACCAAGGAGTGATGATAACGCACTTCGTGAAGCCAAAGGGACGATGGGCTGCCTCAGTCCCGCAACTTTTAATCTTTGTGCGGCGGGACTTTAGTAAGGTTTCGCGCAAAGAAAAAGGAAAAAAGGCGAAATGAGGTCGCTTCTCTTAGAAGATGGAGAACCTGCCTCACACGAAACATTTTTAACAGAACCCAACACTTGCGCAGAATAAATTAAGAAGAAGAAGAAAAACGAAAACGGAGAAAAAGATTCTATTAATTTGAGAGACAAGAGGAGGAAGGGATGAAAGAGAGAGGAAAAAAATAGTAGCTTCCAGATTAATTCCACCTGTACAAACATACATAAATACAATTCGGAAAAAAAATTAAGTAGAAAAGAAAACAAAAAAAAATTGTTAAATGGACTCAGATACAGAAGAAACGTACACGCGACTCTAGGGAAAATAAAGGCCTAGAATATCATCTCCCACCCCCATTCATTCAATAACCACCCCTTTGTTTTTCAGCGCAGGCAATAACGAGAAAGGATTAGAGAGCTTTAGGCTATGCTTGTTGGTAAGACCTGGAATACTACGAAGGGATTAAAAAAATAAATTATTACGAGCGGATTTAGGAAATCAATTACAAGTTTAATTAACGTTCTAATGAGAAGTTGACGAGAAACAGTGAGACTGGGATCAAATAATGAAAAACAAGATGTCCTTCCCTGAAGGGAAAAAAGGAAATGAATGGAAAATGGAATATTTTTTATAAGTGAAAAGAGCTTAAAAAACAAAACAAAACAAATACATTGTTTTGAAATGTAAAAGGAAATTCGTGATAAACACGGAGTTAATGAAAGAACTATCAGCTTATTTTCTTATAAAAAAGTTTTTTGTTTTTGTTTTTATTTAGGTTGAGAACAATACAGGAAAAGTCCCTGTATTTACCTCAGGTTGTTGCAAATGAAATGTCGGAAAATGGATAGGAACTTCAAACAATCCACAACTCGGTGCGGAAAGAAGTTTGTTTTAAAATTAAAATAATCACCGCCAGCAGCAAATATAGTTTTACCAACGAGATACACGTTTCCGTCAGTCTTGCAAAATAAAAAACAAGGTAGTGACAGCAATTAGTAAACCAATCACAATGCTTCGCAACGGCTTCTGATACGTATAAGACAATATAATTGATATTGCTTTAATTTCCTTACTATTATGAATGTAATTGTTGCGCATGCAAAAGACGCAATTGTTGCGATTGTTGTGATTGTTGCTAATGATAATTTAATGATAATTTAATGATATTTTAATGATACTTGTCCACAGACGGACGGACAAACCGGGATTAGAACGCTTATGATACAAGTATCAGAAGCCTAAGAAATGGAGCTACTGTACACGCGATAAACTCTCGAAATGCAATTTTAGCTGATGTTTGACTGGGTAACGTTGTACTCGTTAGAAAGATCTCCAGGTGCTTGAATAAGTGGTAGGGGGCCAGATTTGGTGTAAAGGACGGATGAGATAAGGTTTCGTAACTCAACTGGTTAAATTCTTGAGACAACACGGGTCTCGCGTTATCGTGAAGACATATGGAGCCATGACGATTGGCCTAAGCCGGCTGTTTGGTCGGCAATTTTCCGTGCACGATGTCGTGACAATACCTGTTGTTTGAGCCTGTGGTAGAAAGGAGAAATGAATATTATCAGCTGCGGACCGTCGTCTTCCTGAGATGATAGGTACGGACTTCGCGGTGTGTTTCGGGGTCGAGCCGTGGAACTGAACATCATACAGTACAGTAGAACAGTATCCATTTCTCATACACGTGATGATGAAGAATTTCAAAATGTCGTTTGTTTGGATGCGGAGAAGAGAAGACATCCAATCCTTGTATTTTGCACTGTTCTGTCAAAATCATTTGAGACTCATTTCTCCATCTTCTTCGTTTTGCTCACACCCCATTTGTAAAGTCAGCGGTGCGCAACTGAACGGTGCGTTCGTGATGAATTTGCGAATAGCGCGTACCGTGTTCGTTAATCGCCAAGCTCCCCTCCGCAAAAGAAAACGAAGCCTTCCCATAATTCATCAGTTTTCGAGGCAAAGTTGGGTGCGATAGATCTTCTCAGCAACGACGAGAGATTATAACACTCTGTTTATTTGTATAACGATGGCTGGAGAAAAACGAAAGAAGGGTTTGTGTGTGTCTGTGTGTGTGTGTGTGTGTGTGTGTGTGTGGGTGTGTGTGTGTGTGGGGAGGGGGGGTCTTCAAGTTGAACCAGCATTGGACAGAGACTTGTGTATTTAGAAGTGGCCAAAACTTTTGTTTGTTCTGGCGCGCATATTTTGGGAAACGGGACAAAACGTGTGTTAACAGAGAACCTTTTCATTTTTGATAGATCAGTTTGGTCCAATATAAACATTTTAAATTAAAACAAAGAATAAATATAACGTAGAATTAGAATTTCCTCAGACGCTTATTTTTGAAATCGTAGATAGTGATTTTGCGGTCATTTCGGCAAGAAAAAAAACGACAACCTCACCTATTTGCTTCCAGTTTCTTTGTTTTCCTTCTTTATTTTTATTTACAATTGTCTTAAATCACATCTACCTTTTCCTGCACATGTCTACTATCTTTACAATAATAAAGCGCTTTTTGATCGTTACTCAGAAATTAAAAAATGAGATCGAATGAGAAAAGAGCTGCCGATTTCCTCGTTTCAGCAACGCAAGTGTTTCGTGATTAGTTGCCTGAAAATGATTGTTCCCGCCAATCTCACATCACAATATGATTGGCCCGCTTGGCAAGTTCTCGAACCATTGGAAGAGTATCGGAGTCGATCAAGTCCTTCAGCTGAGCACCATCGAGACAGCTCCTTGTGATTTATTTGCAAGGCTCATATCGTTGGACCGAAATTTCGTAAACCAACTTCATGTTAAGTATTCATGCACTGTTCCTTTTCACTTTTAAATTATAAAGTCCGTGTAAATCCCAACAGTAAAAATTTTCCATTTTATGAAAAAGAAATAATAATAAATAAAATAATTCCACAAAATATTTAGGTTACGAAAAACCAATTAATTTTACTCATATGAAAGCATGCGTAAATTAGTGGCTTGCTAAAGATTAGTAAGCATTGTGAAGCCATAGATAAAAATCTATTGATTAGATTCCAATGCTTTTCTACGCAATTTCTGTCACAATCTCGCGTGAATTTTTCGACAGGGAACCACTTGTATAAGATTTCCAATATAAAAGTCAGATCGTTTCTAGTCCTTAAATAAGCATACTAAATTTCAAGAAGATCCAAAAAAAGTTATTAAAACTTGTATATATTCAAATACAGAGACTGATAAACCTCACTTGGGAAGGAAACTAAATAATGCACAAATATCCATATTAATATCCAACTATAGGAACAGATACGATAAATACAAAATACACGTCAACTTAAATTTTAAGTCAGAAACTGTTAGATATTCTTAAGTCAATTTCAATTTATATATATTTTTCATAATTACAATGCATTTTCTGTTTGCAGAAGTTTTTATAAAAAAGAAAAAGCAGTAAAGAAAACTTGCTCACCCATAAGGATTGTTGAAAGCAATTGTATAAACCACATTTTTATGCCCTGTAAGTGTATGAACTTCTTCTCCTGTCTCTGTAGCCCACACTTTGCAGGTGCGATCGTAACTGGCTGTCAGGAACCTGTCAGAAAGAAATAAAAAAAAAAATGTTGCTATTATGATTTCAGATCTTTGAAAATATCCTACTCCGAAATTTACTTATCACTGGAAATATTGAACGCTGTGCAATGAATTATAATTACTATTTACAAAAAACTAGAGAGTTTACAACGTCTTTTGTGCATAATTTGTAAATCTTCCCAAGGTAACTTTTTATCTACATTTTTGAAAAAGAAATAATACAGTCAATTTTCTCCAAGAATATTCATTTGCTCTACAGTAGGATTTCGATTATCCGTCAACCTATTAACCGTCACTTAACCGTACTATCCCGTAATAGGTACATACGTAAATAGAACGCTGTATCGACATTTGATTTCGATATTACGATTTTTTTTCGGTGGCCTTGTAAAGCGTAAATAATAATTAAGTTTTTAATTAAATTTCATTGTTATATATTACGTAACAAAAGAAACAAGTCAGTTGACCTATAATGAAGTATAATGGTTTTAATTCTACTATCCGTGGTCTCGATCTTGGTTAATCTACGTTCTGCAAGTATTGCAACACTCAGCTATATTTGTCTCGTAACAACAGCGATGTATTGTTTTGTGCGAGATGATACAAAAAGTAATCATATCGTAAACTACATCGCAGGCAATCGTATGTACCATATGATTAACAATAGAGTTCGTAATAGCGTGTTTACACATACGGGGCCGTTACGGAAGGCAACTATTTTTCATCTGCCGAACATGCGGCACCACTGCAATTCCAGAATACATGTTTGAAAGCTTGTTGGATGTGCTTCTGATTGGCACCACTAACCTGGTCTGAGTCAGTGAAGGAACGTCTTAGGAGCAAATAGAAAATACATATTTGAAATCATCGTTTAATAAGGCAATGGAAGAAATAGTAGCCTTATTATTATTGTTATTATTATTGTAGTCAAGGCAGAAAAAGGAACACAGGAATGCTCAATATACATTGCTAACACCTCTCAAGTAATCTCTGATTGCCCACCGTACGTTGATAGCGTTTGGGAAGGCGGAGAATACTATTGGCTGCATGTGACCTCTCGACGAATTGACGTCAAAATTTCATCTTTATTTGCAAGCGTTTCTCACGCAACTGCAGCTTGAGTTTTGGAATCAAATCAAAGTCGCATGGATTCCGGTCTGGCGAAATCGAAGGGTGTTCCAAGACCTCCCACCCATCGACGTAACAAAGCCTGTGAAGGAGCTGATGTGTGACATGTAGCGTTATCGTGAAGAATGAAGTCGTTTGACAGCAGTTCCTAAATGCTGGCAACGTACAGTGGACAATCATTCAGATTACTTTGAGGGGTGTTAGCAATGTGTATTGAGTTTTTCCTGTGTTCCTTTATCTTCCTTGGCAACACTGCATTGCCTTATTAAATGATAATTTCCAAATACGTATTTACCACTTGCTCCCACGGTGTTCCTTCACTGACCCAGACCACATTAGTAGTGCCAATCAGAAGCACATCTAACAAGCTTTCAAACGTGTATTCTGGAATTGCAGTAGTGCCGCATATTTGGCAGATAAAAAATAGTTGCCATGACTTCTATAAAGTCCCACGTTTTTTGTTTTCCGATGAGATAAAAATACCGTTCAATTCAGATTTTCGAGGAAATGCTAATAATGAAACTGATTTATCTTTTCTGTTTGTAATGAAATTTAATGTAGCGGTATTGATTCTTGGGGAAGAAAGAAAGACCTAATAGGAAGAAAGCATGAGTCATCGCCATTTTTAGTCAACTAGCAGCGATCTAAAAAAAAACCTGAATACAGATAGGTCTCGACTTACGACCATTGGGCATTTGACCATTCGCACTTACGACAAGCCTTCACAAGTATTTTGGACGGCGGTCATAGTCGTAATCATAAGCCAGGCAGCAGTCAAGAGACTTCTAGCATGACAAAATGACTGCACTGCCTATGGTAAAATAATATTGAACAATTTATAGTATTTTAAAAGTAATTAATTTTAAAAGTGTTTGAACAGATGCATGACTTAGTGATGTGAACTATATATATGATTTTAACGTGAAATACAAAGCCCCGAATAGTGCACAGTGAGAAGGTGCGGAATTAAAAAAAGTGGTTTAAAAATTGGACTAATATTTCTTAATAAAACAAGCTAAAGCATTCACAGTCGCTTTAGACCAAAATAAGTTTTAGCCTCGCTTTCCAAGGGAAAACAAGGCTTATCAAATCAATCAATCTGTGTGTTTGTATCCCTCTGAACCATATTATTCACATTCTAGATCATGAGACGATCTAACTCTTATATTTGAAATCTTTTACAAGTAGATCCGTTTCGACAAATCACCGCCAGATGGGGGTCAAAATTCCCAGAAAGCATTGGAATCTAAACAATGGATTTCTACTCGATTCCCAATAACACTTCGTTAATTTAAACAACGAATTGAAATTCCCATTTTCAGCTAATCAATTCCGCATGCATTTTATCCATTCCGATTAATATTAACCCGATTAAACAATTCAAGTAAATAATACGGATTTAATTATATTGTTTTTTTCTTCAAAAAATAAAAAAATAAACTGCTTGTATTTAGCAGATGCTAATTTGAATATAAATGTAGGAATTTCGTTTTTGACACTTTCAAAACTTTAAAAAAAAACACACAAAAAAAACTACCGCTTTTTTTTTTTTCAGCAAAGCCTCAATGAATCCTAAGCAGATGTTGGTATACAAAGACCTTTGTATAAATCCACTGACTCGTATATTTAAAACTCCGACGAAAAAAAAAAAATAATGAAGAAACATATGAATAACAAAACAACCAAAAAAAAATACAAGAGGATAAATGCTTGTCTCCATAATTCATCTAAAGATGCAAGGGAAGGATTAGAAGGAAAAAAAATTCCACATTATTTTCTATCTCATCAACTACAAAGTTTTTTCGTCTGAGAATTTATTTCGTTATAGTTTTGAAAGATAAAGACTTAGGAAACCTACTTTCTATTATTATACGTTAAGATGCTTGAATAAAGAAATAAATGAGGTGGTTTATAAAGCGTGGGAGTTTCAAGTTGTTCTCTCTAAATTGTACTTAGAGTCTATTTGGAGTCTATTTAACTTTCCAATACACGTATGATTAGTGTACATTTATTCAGTGAGTTTTTTTGTGTGTAATTAGTGTTTAAGGGATGTAGTGAATATTAGCCTTTCTATAGGTCCTATATCTATCAAAATAACTCAGTAATATTTAAGTACCAACAAAATTTCAGCTTTATCGGGTAATTTATCCTGGTTATTTTTTATGATAACGTATTTCGACTGGTGGCCATTAGGATGAAATAATCCTATGAATTGAAAATGTGTCAAAAATCAATAGAACTCTCTTTTTCATTAACCTTAACACTATAATTTCAGCTTCCAAGGATATGCAGTTTTTGAATTTTCTTGATCGCAGACTTACATAGAGAAAAAATTAAAAAGCAAATGATAACCAAGGAAGGCATAAAGCTAAGTGAAAGGATTAGACACATTAAATTCCTTATTAAGAATAAAAAAAAGACAGCCTTCTTTTTTTCCCGCACTTTTTCCGACGCATAATAAATAGCGTTACAAAATTTAGAGCAAATCGCAATATCTTGAGATATTAATTTTCATATTACACCACTGTAACAAAAAAAAAAAAAATACAAAAAGCAAGAAGTTCCTGAATAAACGAGTTTTTTTTTTCAGTTTCTTTACCTTGAAACTGTTATTTTCCTTAAAAAATTTTATTTTTAATTTCTGACAGTGACGAAAAACAAGCAGAATAATTTTTTTCATTTTCTGTATTCTGAAGTATTCACTTCAGCTTTTGAAATCCAAATTAATTTCCTTCATATCAACTAATGCATGTGGTAATGCATTGTTGGATTTTTTTTTTCTTTCTAAATATTAACCGGTCCTATAGATGTAATTACATACCGTATATGCTCCAGTAAACGCCGAGACTCTTATTGTCGCCGGTCTCTAATAAGCGCCGGGCTGCAGAGGGGACACAGCCAAATAGTAGCCGGTCTCTAATAGTAGCCGGGTCTTTGATATTTGCCTACCGGTACTAGTGTAAGCGTCCGGATCTTTATAGTCGTGAGTAATACCTTACGGTACATTACCTTACAAAATACCGCCGAAACGGTCATTTGACATTGCCTTTATATTCGCGCGGTGGAATACGCGAAAGAAACTTCCGGTGAGGCGGCCGTCCGTCATTGCGGTTTCGGACGACGAATAGCAGCGAAAGGTGCAGACAGACATTGCCATTTATCTTTAACAGTCTTTTGTAGCATGTGAAATTCAAATAAAGTAGCTGTTTGTAATATTAGCCGGTATTTATGTGTAATAACATTGCTTTCTGAAGGTTTTCGTTAATAATGGCCGGCCTCTAATAGCAGCCGGTCTCTATTAAGCGCCGGGAGCCGAGGCTAGTTTTGCAAATAAACGCCGGGGGCCGTATATTGGAGCATATACGGTAATTACTCTTATTTTATTATTCCTGGGAATTTAATGTATGTCATGTAGATTAATATAAAGAAAATATTAATAATTTTTAATTTACTGAGTTTTAATGTCTTTTCTAACATAGAACACATTATATACTTATTAATAAAGCTTTAAAATATTAGAAATTCTTTTTAATTTTTTATTGATAATATCGTAAATCAGTTGATTTGTAATTGCTTTTATACTACTACTATTATAATTATCCTAATTTAGTTGACTAAAAAGTTTAGAATAAATATAATCATTTATTCTAAAACCAAAATTATTTTTAATTTTGGGTACATCAAAAACTTTTAACCAATTAGACCTAGTTGAGATATAATTTTCTTCTATATTTTAACATTTATAAGTATTTTTCAGAATAATCTTATAAATATACTTTTCTTCCATATTTAAAATTTTCTTATTTTTAATTTATTTTTAATTTATTTTCCATACTTATAATTAAGAAAAATATTATTACAAATTTTGTATATCAATCTGTTTATGTTATGTAACTGTTGTTTAGTTAGAAAACACCAACATTCTAAACCATAAATTAAGACAGACTCAACTAATGATTTATAAATAATAAGTTTTTGTTTAGAATTGTATATATTTCTTAAGTATTATATAAAATATATATGTAAAAATGTGTAATCCAATGATGGCATAATTGTGTAGTTACGAAATCATTATAGTTGTTTCATTATGTCATCATTCATCCATAACTGTTTAAATATATTGTGTTATTATTATTATTATTATTACATTAATTTTTTGTTTTATTAAATTTATTTTT
>JAFIDM010010028.1:58075329-58117645 GCA_023159025.1 Thereuonema tuberculata | reverse complement strand
CCCCCCCCGAAATAATGAAGGTATGTCCTCCCAATGTTTTTTTTTTTGGTTGAACAGATAGGTTTCCATGGGGTGTCTACTTAATTAAATTAATCTTGGACCCCCCCCCCCGAAAATATATTCTGTATACGCCACTGAGTTACATTACTTTTTACTATTCATATTTATGTCTATATTAAAAACTCCTACACACATACAATTACAGCAATTTTTATTTTTACATTTAATTTCTAACATTTTTTTCAATTCATTTATAAATAGATAGACTTCTATTTGTATTAGTTTTATTAGTTAACTTCTATTCGTTTGGTTTATAAATTACATAGACAATAAAATCATCTTTTATTGGTAGATGGTTAATATTGCAATGGATGTTTTCATAAGAAATATTAAAAGTATCTTTAGAAAAATGTTTTACTAAAAATTTTGAATTATAAAACAAAATTATTCCACCTCCTCTGCATTGCTTTCTTAAGTTTAAATAATTTGTTAAAAGTATTTATATTAAAATAGTTAATCTCTTCTTCTTTAATATTAACTTCAACAAGCATTATAAAAGCAATTAAATGCATTTTTTTATCAATATTTGCTAATAATTTAAATTAGCCCTTAAACTGCGTACATTAAAAAATAAAACGGTAATTTTTAATTTATTATTTAAATTAAAAGATGGGGTTCCAAAAAATAATATCTTCTTAAATATTTAGATTTCCTAAGTCCAAATCATCTATTATGTTTAAATTAATCATTTTACTTCTATAGTTCTATTATTCAAATATTAAGTAATAATACTTGAATTTTAATTATATCATCTTGAAATTTTAATTACACGTGAAGATTCATTCTTTCTAATTAATATGTTGTAAGTTTTTATCCAGATAAACTTCTTGTTTAATTCTCCAAAATAAATTCTTTAATTTTACTGTTAAAATTTCATTAATATAAATTCTTGAATTATTTTTGTTTCTTTTTTCTTTTGAATGTTTGTAACCATTTATCACGGTCTTTTCTATTTAAAAATTTGATAATGATTGGTCTACTTCTATTATTATGGAATCTTCCAAATCTGTGAATGGCTTCTATTTTATTTGTTGGGTTTTCAAGTTGTAGAATCTCCGCTAATTTGACCATTATATTTCGCAGATTCTCATTTTCAGCTTCTTGAATACTGGAGATTTTAATATTATTTTTTTCTCTATTGTAATTCTAGTTCATCTATTGTACATCTTCTTCGATATTCTTTAAATTCTGTTATCGTTTTCCAGTCTCTTTTGCTTTTTTTCAATTAAACTTTGATTCTTAGTATATTTATCTAGCTTGTCGGCAATATCATCATATTTTTTGTCAAGAAACCTCATTAAGTCTTTAATTTCTTATAATTCCCTTAAAATGGTTTGCGTCAAACTTAGTTCTATGAAGGTTTTGGAATTCTCCATTTCTTCCATAAGGGTAGACATGTCTAGGGACGATTCATTCTTATTTTGTTCTATGAATTCACTGTTTAAATCTAGCATTTCTTGCTTACCTCTCATTGTTATTCTTCTGCACTTTAAACATATCCATCGGCTTCTTCTTATGAGTGTTGATATATCCATTACATTATCTTCAGTAACCCATTTTTCATGTTGTTCTGTGCCACATGATTTGCAGCGTATTTCTGCTTTTTTCATAATAACTTCACATTCACTGCATTTAATTTTGATTTTGACGTAATTACTCATTATTGGACTATAAATGGCACACAATTAAAATATATTTTAAAGAAAATAGAAAATACTTAAATTTAAAAACACTTGATATGGAAGAGCGATGTGATTGCACGTCTATTCAGATTGACGCATGCGCAGGATGTAAATTCAATTTCTCTTCTAATGCTTTTTCTATGGGGAATTTTGATACCATAGAAAATTCCCCATAGGTTTGTACGAGGTACTCAGTCGGAAAATTACTCAAATGCAAAAGTTATGGATATCAAATCTAATATCCATAAATATGTACAGGAAGTTCCGGTCAGTGATTCAAAAATTATTTGGGAACATACACTTTGAAACCTACTGATTTTAAGAAAGACGACAAAATTTACAAAGAACTTACAACGTACAAAGGCTTTTTCTTAAAATTTATTTTTATTTTTTTTTTTAAATCGTAGAAACGAAAAACTTACATTTCTATTCCAATTTCTAATATCTACTAAATACAAACAGTGCAAATTTATCCATTTTTTGAAGAAAAAAATGAATTAAATCTTATTATTTACTTAAACTGTCTAAATCGGATTAATCTTAAACTTATCGACCAATGCGAATGGATTACGGATTTAATATTCATTGTTTAAGACAATGAATATAAAGATATTAACAGAAATACCTTACATTCCACTGCTTTGTATGGGAAATTTCTGTCGTTTTCTCGCGCTCATTTCTCGACAAGAACCCATTTGGAAAAGATTTCAAATCCTCAAATATGCATACTAAGTTTCAAGAAGATCCACCCAGAAGTTCAAAAGTTATTAGGAGGGACACAGACACAGGCTGATCTGATGAGCCTTAATTTCCTATTGAAAAGTGGGAGAAAAAGTCGGAGAACTTTCAATAGTGAATTCGCTGTATATTTTTTTTTTAAAGACTAGACGGCTACCCGTCACTTCTCTCTGGAAGCCTAGTATATGTACCGTGATTACAGTTACGGAATGGAATACAGTTACTGAATTAAAAAACCACATTACGTCGAACAGACTACAAACTAAAACCTTTAGCTGAAACGAAAAATAAAGTGTAAATTTTAACAAATACTTGCAATACAATATTTACAATTTTAAACAATTTTTCTACACACAATATTTTTGATTTTACTTTTTGTTTTACTTATCTAAAAGAATTCTGATTGAGATGACCATGCAACAATATTCCTGTTACTGGCAACGCGTCTGTGACATTCAATTGTTGTGGACGTACGGAAGCACACATGTATAGTAAAAAAAATGAATGATGGCCGCCCTGTTTTTGTGAGATCTGCGCATGTATCATCGATTAGTCTGGTCAGGCACTTCCGTCTGATTGTAAGACGGACGCCGCCATTGTGCGAATCGCTTGTTACTTTGCAAAAGAGCATTGTATTTATAAATAATACATATTTATTTATTTATATAAATACTTATTATTAGCAACTGGTATTGAAATAACATTAAACAGTAGAGAGAAGTTTTAATTTGGCGTTATCAACATGTCTTTCTCAGTGAAAGCAGACGACGTCGGCAATTGTGACAGGACAATATAATTGATCAGCTACCGGAAGGACTGCGCAGTTCAAACTTCCGCCGGTCATCATTCATTGGGAGGACAATAATATCGTTGAGTTGGCCATGCAACAATACGCCTCTTGCCTGGCAAAGCTTCTATTGTTGTGGTCTCAAGCACGCGCACACAGTTGTTTTCATAATAGAGAAAATGGCGGATACAATTTAGTCCTTGACTTGTTTGAGATTCAATTGTACGGTGTGGATTTCTCCATTTGTTCAATTATATGAAGGAAGCAGGACTTATTCATAATTAATATCGTGTAAATGATGAGTTTGTTTGTGTAGTGTTTGGTGGTACCACTTCTGCAATACTGCTAACCATGAAAAGACTAAAGTCCACACTGTTGTAATTGAATGAAATATTAACTAATAAAAGTAAAGATCAAATACAATTTGCTTATTTACAGGCTTCCTGGGCAAAAGAAAAATATCAGACGGTCTAGCGAAAACCTGCAAAGAAATTATTTATTATCGTCTAAAGAACAAAGTGAAATAGAGGACGTTTGACCTCGACATCTGGTGGTGAAGATAAGAAACTTTTACAAGGAAATATTTACTAATATTCTTTTTTTTTTTCCGTAAAACTGTTAAAAAAGATGAATGGAGAGGCTGAAAAGGAAAATCAATATAATTTCTTTGTTTTGTCCATGCAGGAATAGAATAGAAGAAGAAAAACATAAAAAAAAACTATAGATAATTGTTAGAACCGAAAGATTGGATTTCTATACAGTAATCATTAATACCCATTTAAATCCTCTTAATATATGCGCGAGCTTTAATATAATTTAATTTAATCAAATTTAAGCAATTTAGGGATATACTACGGACTTTATTTTTTCTTCAGAAAATACAAAATTACTATTGTTTATATTCTTTGCTGTCAAATTATAACAGCAGATATTATAATTTCAGATATTTCTTTATTTGATTTCCTTTTTATTAAATGAAATTTTAACATATTCTGTAAATTAATATTGTAAGAAAAAATGCAGTCTACATTAACTACATAGTTTTTTTAAAAACTATAATTAAAACAATATATACAGATTACAGGAGCTTTCGAACCCTTTCACAGACTTCATTTTCAATTGCCGTTTTACAATGAATGTTCTAAAAGCCCAGAATTGTTAAATTTTAAAACCTTCGTTGAAAATGAACTTCGTGAAAGGGTTCGAAAGCTCCTGTAATCTATACGTACTGTTTTAATTATATTTCTTTTTTCTGAAAGAAAAGAAAAAAGAAAAAAAAAAGAAATCTGCAGTATTTACTTAAGTTGTGTAAATCGGATCAAACTACTTGTAATGGATTAATCCAGAATTTAATATTCATTGTTTAAGACAATGGGATATTTAACAGAAATAGGATAGAAATCAATTGTTTAGATTCCAATGCTTTTCTATGGGAATTTTTATTGTTTTCTCTGGCTGATTTCTCGACAGAGATCCATATGGATAAAGATTTCAAATATATAAAGTTAGATATATTGAAACTCATTGGTCACTTATCAAAGCCCTGTCTTGGGCGAAACTGGTAGTGTTTTGTAATTTTGTTATGTATCAATGCTTTTTTTAAATTAGACATGTGTATTGGCCAATAATATTCAATATAGTAAGAATTTACACACATTAATTTTAATGTCGAATAAAAATTAGATCGTCTCAACTTCTTAAGAATGCATGCCAAGTTTTAAGATGATCCATCCAGCGGTTCAGAAGTTGATAAAGGGAGGGGGACACACACACACAGACTGACTAATTTCGTAAGCCTCACTTTCCTAGATAATAATACTAATACGAATAAATAAAGCAATATTTCATGTTTTCATCACTTACGAAACAAAGCATAAAAATAACTAACTTTTAGTGTCAGAAACAATGAAACGTGTGAAAAGAAACCATCAGTATCTACCTTTGGCACAGGTTAAAACTTTACACTATTATCACATATTGTTCCGTTCTGGCCTAATGCAATTGACAAATGAGGGACAATGGTAGGAGCCATTATTAAAAGGGGATTAAGGTTACGACTGTGCGTGGTTGATAACAAATGCTTATAATGTAAATAGGGATGTTCTATCAGTAATATCTGTGAACAAGACGACAAATGCAAAATAGACTATATTTCATACAAATTTTTTTCATACAAATCTGATAATTTCTAGAATGCAGTAATTCAACAACAAAAAAAATTGTAATACTGAATTAAATATTAATCAATTCGTAGTAAGCGAAAAACTAATCTTGCAATAGCATTTTTCACAAACTATACATTTTAATTGAAACCACGAGGTTTGGTATAAACCAGTGTGTCGTAATCGGGGTTCCGCGAACATCATACAAGGATTCCGGATTTGTTTGTTTTTTATACACTGTGTCTACAAACACTGTGAGAAAGGTTTTTTTCCGAAGGTAATAATGTAATGATCTGTAAAATCCAAAAATTTCATCAGAATGCTGTTAAACTTTCTTCAGGCTCTTTCTGCCTATATAGAAACGATTGTATTTATATCCTCCAAAGAACAGCAAACAAGAGGGTAATCGATTGCTCATACCAACCCTCCGAACGCGATCTACAATACAGCCAAAACAACGTAAAGGTAATAGTCCTGAAATTGGTTTCATAACAAAGTAAAATGTATACTTTAAAGCATGTTTTTAACTTTTTTCCCGGAATAGATAGAAACATGTCACCGTTGACAATCGAAAACAATTGCCAACAATTTAAATGTTTATTTAAATGAGACATTGCAGTCCAGACATATTTGGTTGGTAAGGTCACCCCTAAATAACGACTTCGATCCGTTATAACGGCAATGTAGTAATAGAATAAGTAGTTACTTGAAGGAAAATACAGTTCAAGGAGAACCAGCAGCTAAAGTGGAGGAGCAAAGTTCAATTTCTTGTGAGGTCGGGTAATTTTTCTCCAGATGTCACCCATCCAGGAGTCACCCATCCTTCTGTCAAGTGGATACCAAGTATTCTTTTGGAAGTTTTGGTTGGCGAGCGTATGACTGATCGTCGTATCTCAATTCTGTCAGGTTGGCTGGAAGTCTCAGGAGCTTTACTTTCCTGTGCTACCTACCATCAGAATAAGGATATGGGTGTGAGGCTTTAAGCTTTCACGGTTCGTGGACATGGAACTAGCCTTTACCGAATTAAGACATCTTAATTAAAAATAAAGAAATCAAAAGCCAGAATGGAAGTTAATAAAAAAAATTAGAAATAGAAATCGTTCTAGATATTTAGACGCATTAAAAGAACGACAAAAATGCTCTTAGCTTCAAAAGTGCAGGTTATAAAAATTTGTCGCCTCCAGCAGCCGCTTGGAATGCATACACACACACACACACTAAACAAATCAAAGTAGCCCATTCAGGAATTCAGTGATAAACTCGGTTTTAGTCACGGAAATAGAAGGAAACCAAAATTCAACAGTATTAAAAAAAAACAATGAATAATAATAATAAAAAAAAGTTGAAACAACATGAAGCTTATTTTCTTTAAAATGTTATTTCTGAGTTGTTGTTTTTTTTCTTACGTCTTGAAAACAATAAAAACAAAACGCTAAAACTAATTTTCAATTTCTAATATCTGCTCTAACAAATTTTTACACATTTTGCAAAAAATTAAATCCCAAAATAAATCAATAAAAAAATTAAAACAAATCATCAACCAACTCGGCACAAGTATAAAAAATATTAGTCTCAATAAAATGACGTTTCGAAACTCAACGATTAATGTATCTTTATCAAATTGATAAAAAAGAGATCCCCCCTACTTTAAAAAGATTCACGCATCCTCCCTTCACGGGAGTCGTCAGTCAAATGAAAAAAATTTTCATTTAGCAATTTTATAAAGAAACATTAATCGTTGAGTTTCGAAACGTCAATTTATTGGACTAATATTTTTTATACTTGTGCCGAGTTAGTTGATTATTTGTTATATTCTTAACGGCACGTTAAATTGTTTCAATCAATCAAAAAAAAATTAAAAATTTAGAAAATTAATTCTGAAAAAAAAAACCAACAACTTAAATTCAGATTACTGACTTATTGGTGAATAGGATTAATTTTACTCATATCAAATACACTCAAATGAACGGATTACAGAAAAGGATTAATATTCGTTGTATAATACTGGGCGAACACGAGGCGATATTTTGGGATAATCATGCCCAATTTGATTGCTGGCAACCGTTTGCCCCAATTTGATTGTCCCAAACTGAACAATATTGCCCCAATTTTATTGTCGGTATAAAAGGAACAATATTGCCCCAATCTTAGTTGTCGCAAAATATTGCTGGTACGAAAGCGAATCAAATGAACGGATGACATCACGTGACAATGCTGACGTCGAAGGAGGCGGTACTTTGAACATCGGAAATTCAGTCACTCACGCCGGCCATTTTCTTTGAGAAACAAGGCTTAAAATCAGCAAAATGGGTCGGCCCAGAACAGATAACTCCAACAACAACATTTTGTCAATTGATAATGAAAGAATCATAATTGATTTCTACAGAGGGACGGCGTTTAATAGTATAGCAATTCTGTACGAAAACACGCTCTCTCTTTAGCTCTCCCTAGTGAGAAGCGCCGTAACTATACATATTCAGGGCAATATTGGTTCAGGAAAAACTCTGTGTTCGCGCTTGATCCCGGTTGTCAGCAATAAAATTGGGCCATATTGTCCCAATAATATTGCCTCAAATTGCTCCGTGTTCGCCAAGCTTAAAGCAATGAAATGCCAAAAACATTAGGACAGAAATCCGTTTAGATTCCAATGCTTTTCTATTGGAATTTTTGTCTCCTTCCCGCGCTGATTTTTCGACAAGGACCCATTTGGGAAAGATTTCAAATGTAAAAAGTTAGAACATTCCTAGGTATCAAATATGTATACTAAGTTTCACGAAGATCCACCCAACGGTTCAGGAGTTATTATTGAGAGAAGGGAGAGGAGACATACAGATGCACACACGAGTGATCTCATCAACCTCAATGTCTTAGGAAAGCAAGCTAAAAAATAAATGTTCAATGACGTAAAGGAATCGATAGCCTTTAAATATTCTGGGCTGTCAAAACAGTTCAAAGGTCAACTGAGAAAAGAAGAATATATTACAGGAAAGCGAACTCTGTATACATCGTCTCGTGCTTTTTAGGAACATCACTAAAACGTACATTTATGACCCCGTGTATCTACATATTTTTAAAAGTCAATCAGTAACTGCCAGAACTTTCTGGTTTTCGCCTCCTACAAATAAAACACCCCCCCCCCCACCAACTCTTCTGCATTATTTTTTTTTAAATATGTTTTAAATTTTTAATTGGTCAATTACGTTGCTCTACTCCTCCCGTAAACTCTTGAACGCTAACTTCGCCCAATCACCTTTGCAATTACTCCTGTTTAGAAACCGTTTCAAAAATCCATACAGATCCTATCAATAGGACGACTCCAAACCTCGCTTCAATGGGTTTATTCATTTACAATCAATTTATCTTTGTCTCTAATCCAATAAATCTTGACGTAGAGCTCATCGGAATTTAACACTACGCTGATTAAATACAATAGCGTGATTTATAACTTCGTCCATAAGTCAGTTGAAAACCGTTAATTTTCAGACTTGCCACAATGCGGGAAAATCTGATTTGGAAATAATCTTCCAAATCCCAAGTAAATAATAGTTGTTTCTTTGAACACAGTTGTCTAAACGTGTGACTTGTTAGTGTGTCAAATACACGTAATATCAAACACTTAAATTTGCCATTTTTTATTTTTTTATTTATATACAGGACAGTGGTACCTCGGGTTACGAACTTAATTTGTTCCAGAACTCGGGTTCGTAACCTGAAACGTTCGTAACCCGAAACATTGAAATCAATGAAATAGAGAGGATCCGTTTTAAGATGAAAGAATCGTTCCTTTTTATTAATATCCGGTCGTTTATCTGACAAAACGCAAAGAATACGTGTACTTCACGTATTAAATAAAGAGAAAGAAAAAACCAAATAAATTAAGTGTAAAATAATTACATTTAATAAATACATTACACAAATAAATACATTACGATGTCTTGTTTACATCGGAAAAAGAATCATATGGGCGCGGAGAGATACTTTCAGATGCTAGGTGAAACCCTTTGGTGTGATTTCGCCCCGTAACTTGTAACTTTGTTTTATACGCAATCATTTGTCTCCAACGTTAAACCTTGCTCTCTCTCTCTCTCTCTCTCTCACCTTCGTTCGTAACCGGAGACAAAAAATTTTCGAAGTTGTTGTTCGTAACCCGAAATGTTCGTGACCTGAGTCGTTCGTAACCCGAGGTTTCACTGTATATAGATACATACATACAATTTGCATATTTCGATCTTTCTAAGTTTTCCATAATTCAAATCCTCTGAAAATGATATTTTTTTAAAAGATTGTTATGGTTTCAGTCAACTTTGCAGTGAAAGCCTCCATTTTTCTGTGTATTCAAGGTGTAAATGAATATATAATACAAACTTTGTAGGATGTGTCGGTAGAGGTGATCAGAATGAATCACTTTTTGTTAACGAACTCAAGTCTAAAACTGCACCGTTTCCTTGCCCTCCCCTATCCTACTAGGACAACTAGAACGGTGCGGCTCGTTTTTTGTTATCCGTGGCAGAAGATTGTAGTGGTGACGCATTTTATCACAATAAATAATGATCACAGGAAAACAGCATGATGTATGTTATGCTGCTGTTGCCTATCATTCTCTGTTGAGACAGATGCGTAATGGCATCAGTTTATTTTCGTACAGTACATGATGTTACGCCGAAGGTCTACGTATTGGCAGATCATGAAAAACGAACCATACAGTTCAAACTATCCAAATGAGGCAGGAGAGTCTGTAGAAAGAATACAAGTGTGTCTTCTGACATGGATGCTTTATCTAACCACGATCCATTCTAATCCCCTACTCGCTCTAGAAGTTTGTAATATTCATTCATTTGTGTGTCTGCTGTCTTTCTGCAGACGAACTACTTACATAACGTCATGTATATCACTCCGCCTTCTAACTTTTAACTATTCTAAAACTTCTCGTCTTCTGATTGGTGGAAAACGAATTCAAAAATCCATTACGTCATTACAAATAAAAAGCAAAAGTAGCTTGGTATTCACAGAAAGTCAAAAATGTAAAAACATTCAGGATGCTACAAATAACAACAGCTCTATTCTGAGCTTTGAATTAGGACTATTTTGTTTGCGGCGTAATACAAAGTAGTAAACTTCTGCAAGTCCTTCGAGAAACGAAATATATTCCTATGTTGAAATATAGAAATCTGATCTCTCTGAAAAATATTTTTATCTGAAACAAGACGCTCGAAGAACTTTAAGCCTACTTTCTTTAAAATGTCTATTTTTTTTTAAAGACATGAAAATCGGATTATTCAAGTTTCTGAAATCGGATTAATTTTAATCGTGCCAAATCGAGCGTTAATTAAGGGATTAGCTGAAAAGATTTAGTAATGACTGTTTTTGACAATGAGATATTAGATTGAAATCCATTGTTTAAACTTCAATGCTGTTTTATGGGAATTTGTATCGTTTTCTTAAGCTAATTTCTCGACACAATAGGAAACGATTTCAACTATAAAAAGTTAGTTCGTCTCTAGTTTCATAAATGTTCATACCAAGTTTCAAGAAGAATCATCCAGTGGTTAAAAAGTTATAAAAGGAGACCCGCCTCACTTTCCAAGAACTGTTGCTAAAAACTGTCATAAACATCAGCTGAAACTGAGGCTGTTTCAACTTGATGCAGTGAACACAAGAGACTAAAGCTATATAAACCAATAAGTGAAAACACCCTATTGTCAATGTTGGTGGGGGAGTGGAGGCTGCGAGGGGAGGGATAATGCTTACAGAGAAACAACCTGATTAGTCATCCTCGCTGCTACTATCTTCCTCAGCTGTTCCCCACCTCAACTTTCCATCCCCTCATCAATAAAGCAATTTCGCTTCCCCACCGGTCCCCAACCTGCCCCCAACGAAATCCGAACCGGCATCGACTCCTCCTGACCGGATCGTCGTTCACCCTCTGATGAAGTGGCATTAGACGACACGAGACGTTGTCTTTTCTCCCGTGAAATAATAATCGGGTTGATCGAGTGAATGGGGTGAGAAGGCGTGTGCCTCCTACACCCTGTCAACTACCCATCAATAATGAAGAGGAATCGCGCGCCTCAGCTTCTGACTCTGGGAATTAATGAAATTCAGGGAAAGAGACAGAAAGACACGAGAAGATGGATCTTTATAACAAACATCAGATTAAAGTTCATCAAAAGTCTCCGCAAGAAACGAATTAGGAAAGAAGAAAAAAAAAGTTTAGGCTGACGTAGAAAACAAACTGCAGTAACCGAATTTAAATAACAACGTATTATGTTTATACCGTACTAATTTCATTTTGTGCACACTATTGCGTTCTCCCCTACATGAACAGTCCAGACCTTCTGATAAATTCTGATCACAGGTCACGAATATATATGCCATTCAAATTCTTCTTCCCACAATATATATATGCAGGGTGATTCATAAAGTACTGAAAAATACGCCTAACGAACTTCAAAATATTTTTGTCAAATTCGGTATAAAAAAAAAGTAAAATAGGGCTTGGATTTCCGGATCGAACGTGCGATTCTGAGTCGGATGATGGGGGTCCCCCATTTTTGCCTTTTTTCCTGCCCCTATGAAAAAAAATGGTCTAGTTAGCACCCTTCACAACCGGGAAGAGCAAGGAAAGAGAAGCCAGATTAGAATAGGCTAAGTTAAATGGAGTATTGACCCCATTGGGTTTATTTCAAACACATGGAGCCGGGAGGGGTGGGGTGGGGGGGAATAAATAAAATCTATTTTTACAGTACTTTATGAATCACTCTGTATATAAGGACTCGGCTGGTATTGTATTTCAGTCAAATTGGATCAACCGTTCCATTTCAACAATTTTGACTGTATTGTTAAAACATATTGCTGCGGCAGTTGAAATTAAATCAGTTGTTTCAATAGTTGCGAGTGTGTTTAATTAATGAAATAATTAATACTGCATTTTTAACATAAACCTTCTTTTATCTAATTCCGAATACTGTATTTGCAAATATCTATCTATAAAAATCTATTTTATCGTAGTAAGGAAATATTTTATAGATCTACAGATCGCGGTGCTTGACTTGATCGACTGCAACGATTCACCACAATCTATCAATCAAGAGAATGTTTTTAATATCAACTAGCAACACGGGAAAAGTGGATTCTCCCAACCCACGACTGCTTTCAGAACCAGCGAGCGCGTCTTTGACGGAGGGACCCTGGATTTTTCGGGTCGTTCCGGGACATCTGGTTGACCCATGTCAAAGAAAATTAAAATGTGAGCTTCCTCAATACTACACCTAACATTTCATACCTTATTTGTATCTCTGTGTCTTATGATTTCGGGAGGAGATAAGGCCAGAAAAAAATCAACTTTTCTTTTATATAGATGGATATTTACAAAATATAAATTTCTGAATGACATTAGAAAATTCCTTTGATATAACAACTGTAATACATTAAATAATAATAATAATAATAATAATAATAAATAGATATATATTTGAAGACACTGAAACCTTAAAAAGTCGCTGATATTGTAATATGCACACACCTGAATTCACCACAACGAATTTCAACCTAAGTTATTTGTAGTTTCACGACTGCACAACAGATGGCGATAGCGTATCATAACAAATACGAATTTAAATTAAGCCTACATTGATTTAAAAAACAAACAGTAGTGAGCTACAGAAACTTAATAGAAATAAAATATTCATTTGCAACAGTTAACTTTAATGATAATTAAAAAAATACATTTAGATCTTAATTAATATGATATACAATTAATATCGATTTTGTTTTGTTGGAAATAAAAATAAGAAAAAATAAAATAAAAAAAAAGTTCGAAAGAATTTAAAGCCTATATTTCTTAAAACGTGATTTCTGGTAATTAATAAAGAAAGAAATTACCAGAAATCACGCTTTAAGAAACATAGGCTTTAAATTCTTTCAAACTTTTTTTTTTTTTAAATTGTGAAAAACGGGACAAACGAAAAATGTACGTTTAGTTTCAAATTATAATATCTGCCAAAGACAAACAGTATAATTTTTTGCATATCTCTGAAAAAAAAATATATAAATAAATATCACTGAAGTTGTCGAAATTGGATTAAATTAATTCTTATCAAAACGCGCAGTAAGTAATGGATTAGTTAAAAGGGAAATCCATTGTTTATATGGGGACCAACCAGAGAATGACTTTGACCTTCATAGAGGACAATGATCTCTTAATCATTCCAGGACTTAAGAGAATTATTGACAAAAGTTTGCCTCGCTTGAGAGTCGCCAATCAGAAGCCATAAACTTTCCCGCCATAAACACTGACATTAACAATCGATTCAAATTCTACCATCGCGCCATCTGGTGCCCACGGTCGTTCTCTGATTTGCTCCACTATAGATTCCAATGCTTTTCAATGGCAATTTTTGTTGTCGTCTTCCACTAATTTCTAAATAGCTGTATTACAGATGTACTCTTTTTTTGTTATATGCTTCTGTTAATAGTCTCTCTTTACTGCAAAAATATATCATACCGTATGCTATTTTTCTTAATTGTCATTATTACTGTACTGTTGGGTATTTAAAAAAAGTTTACATGGACTGTTATTTTCAATAACAATTTGCACTATTTTTGCATATTATATATTGTCTACAAAAGCTAATTGCCATATGTATGACTTAGTAATCCTCTAAATTCAATATACCAGTCAAATACTTAATTTCAAATGTATTAAAATACTCTATACATGGTATCACCCTAAGTCGATACCATTGCTTCTAGGCGGCGATCGTAGCAGACAAGAACTGACTGTTGTATCAATGCGCCAGTATTCGGTTTCAATTATTTAAAACGGAATTTTTGTTTTTGAAGAAAAAAGGAAAAATTTCAAGAGAAATTTATATTAATTTGGTTGTTGTTTAGAACACACAGAACCAGTAGGATTACAACGAATTTTCATGATTTTCCAACCAAACGATTGACAAGTACAGTAAACTCCGCGGAATTGGGTGGCGCAGCAATCGCGGATAATCCGAAATAGGACGAAAAAGGACAAAAATCAAGACAACATGTTTTATTCACATTATAATGGCAATAATATACAGTTAAAGTATATAAGCTTACATTAAAGAAAACAATACAAAACCGTACAATAACTAAACAACAACAAAAAACAAAAATCACTCAGCTTATTTTGGATATTTTGTTGGGAATCGGATACGGTAACCGTTTCGGGTTTCAACACCTCTTCAGTCCGATCCAGCCCAACATAACCCAGCTCAATGAAAAGGGACAATACACCAAACGGACAAACAATTAAAACAATGACCCCTCAGTTCAAATACATCAAAAAATTTAAATAAAAAATAATAGAGGGTAAAAACAAATCCACGCTAGCAACTCGCTTAGCTTAGTAAGAATTTGTTATTGTAAAATGTTAGTAATTAAATCAAAATTAACGTGCGGAGCAAGTTAAAAGTTCAAAGAAAACAATACAAAACCGCACAATAACTAAACAACAACATTTGTTTTTACCCTCTATTATTTTTGATTTAAATTTTTTTTGATATATTTGAACTGAGGGGTCATTGTTTTAATTGTTTGTCCGTTTTGGTGTATTGTCCCTTTTCATTGAGCTGGGTTATGTTGGGCTGGATCGGACTGAAGAGGGTGTTGAAACCCGAAACGGTTACCTTATCCGATTCCCAACAATATCCAAAATAAGATCAGTGATTTTTGTTTTTTGTTATTGTTTAGTTATTGTGCGGTTTTGTATTGTTTTCTTCGAAGTTTTAACTTGGTAAGCACGTTAATTTTGATTTAATTACTAACATTTTAATATAACAAATTCTTACTAAGCTAAGCGAGTTGCTAGCGTGGATTTGTTTTTACCCTGGGTCGTCCATTAATTACGTGAGGTCAAAAGGGGGAGGGGGAGGGTCTGGCAAAATCTCACCAAATCTCACCAAGGGGGAGGGGGAAGTCCAAATTTTTTAAAAAACACCTCACGTAATTAATGGACGGCCCCCCTCTATTATTTTTGATTTAAAATTTTTTTGATGTATTTCAACTGAGGGGTCATTGTTTTAATTGTTTGTCCGTTTGGTGTATTTGTCCCTTTCACTGAGCTGGGTTATGTTGGGCAGGATCGGACTGACGAAGGTGTAGAAACCTGAAACGGTTACCGTATCCGATTCCCAACAAAATATCCAAAATAAGCTCAGTGATTTTTGTTTTTTGTTGTTGTTTAGTTATTGTGCGGTTTTGTATTGTTTTCTTTGAAATTTTAACTTGGTCCGCACGTTAATTTTGATTTGGTATATATATATTATAAACTATTATTTTATTTTAAAGTATTTATTTATTTTTAAATTTTATTATAACGAAAGGCTCCGTACTTTAGAAATAAAAAACACACATACACACAAAAAGAAAACAAATATTTTCCTTTTAATTAACTATAGGTTAGGTTAAGTGAGATTCACCCTTTCCAGGATGTTTCGTTTGGAAAAAACAAAAGAAAAAACATACTTTACGTCTCGGAATGACCCTCGATTTGCCTTTTAAATAGTCCAAACACCGCCATTTTTCTTTTGTTATACGGGTGCTTCTGCAAAAGAGTGCCACATAAATTTCTTAAATTTTCTTAATTTTTAAAGACATAATTCTTCATTCCAGTGACTTCAGTTATTTTTTTTTTCGAAGCTGATATCTCATTACACCTGTAAGAACTATAGATTTTTATTAGAATTCCTGATTAAGAGGAATAATCATATCTTCAATAATTTCCTTCATTTTTATCCAAGCTGGTCTACGTTGTGTCAGAAGTTCTGACCAGCGCCTATCTTCATCCCATCTTTGATTTTGAAGCCTTGTCGAACCTTCATTTTTCTTTTTAGGGCGTCATTAAAGCTTTCTTGAGGTATTTGTTCCAGAAATTTTGAATAGACATTCGTAATATTACGTTGAGGCTATTAGTCAAAGGTTTCCATATTTGCTTTGGGAATGTTTACTTTCGAAGTAGCGAAGTACTGATAGTGTTGGCAGCCATTTTGAAACTTCTGGTTCTGTCTAATAAATTAACGAAGAGTGACGTCATCGTCGTTATTACAATGGATATTCTTTAGCTCCGATTTAAGTTCTGAAATTAAAAATATAAGTTATGTCAATACTTTAACTTTATCGAAAGTAATACATATTTAATTCATTTATTATCAGTCTTATTGCTTGAAAATTAAGTAATATAATATCCAGTATTATAAATAATAATATCTGAACTACTTTTCAACCCGTTGCTTTACTACAACTATACTTCTTTTCACTTTAAGTTGATACCATTGAATTCCCTATTCTGGCCAATATATGCCAATAAGTTGTAGTAATACAATGAGATAAAAAGTAGTCCAGTGATTTTATTTAATTTTCAGACAGTAAAACAGATTTTAAACTAAATAAATATATATTTGCTTTGGTAAAACTAAGTATTATGATCAGTTGTTTTAATTTTAAACGTTTTAATTTTAATAAATCATGGCTAAACGATATTCCTTGTAATAATGACTGACATCACGATTTTTTTAGTGATACACAACGGCTGCCAAAGCATTGCGATCGCTTCGAAAGTAAATTTTTATAAGTAGGGATAGGCATTAGTAAACCAATCACAATGCTTCGCAACATCTACTGATACGTTTAAGAAAATATAATTGATATTGCTTTAATATCGTTATTATTATAAATTTGATTGTTGCGAATGCAAAAGGCGCAATTGTTGCGATTATTTTGATTGTTGTGATTGTTGCAGAACAGTATTATCAATATGATTGTTGCTAATGATACTTGCGATTTTTGGGATTGTTGGAATTGTTGTTGAGCTGTATTAATTATTATGTGATTGTTGCGCATGCAAACGACATAATTGTTGCGATTGTTGCTAATGATACTTGTCCACAGACAGACAAACCAGGATTATAAGTCTACTGATACTTGTATTAATTAAAACAGATGAAATAGTGATGAAATAGTGATCAGATGAAATAGTGGAATGCTTATGAGAAAAAAGCATTAATTCTGTTATAAAGAAAACATCCACCGGTGTTTTTAGAAGCACCATTTGCAAAATCAAAGGAGAGGTGAAGTCACGTAAATTGCTATGAACTTCCAACAAACGAAGAACAGCTTCGGAAGGAGAACGAAGATTATTGAGGTATGATGGCTTCTTTTAATCAGGAATTCGAAGAAAAATCTTTGGCTTTTATCGGCGTAATGAGATATCAGCTTCGAAAAAACATTTTAACTGAAGTCATTAGAAATGAAGAATTTGGTTTTAAAAAATTTCCATTTCAACGAATTGGAGCTTTATGGAAAAATGGAATTTACTTTTGAGAAAAGAAGTAAAAAAAAAAAAGATAATTGTGAGGTGGAAGGTTCTCCACAATTTTGAATAAAAAAAAAACATTTTAATAACAATGAAAAATAAATTAAACATTAAAAAATTGTAATTCCATGCTTGTTTTAATACTTTTTGAGTTTCCCATATTCTCTTCTATAGTTTTTCAGATCTCTGTGTCTAACGCACTTCCGTAAAGCTCTTCCTCTGTGTTTGGAAAATAATTTTAATTTCCTGAAAAAATAGAAATAATTTCTACAATGAAACGTCCGGCGAACAGGATGCGAACCTGCAACCTTCTGATTCGAAGTCAGACGTCTTATCGATTAGGCCACAGGGATTATTTCAAATTATTGTTAAATATGTCTTTATCACTCTTTCTGTGTATGTGTGACGTAATGAGAGAAAATATAGATAATTTCTTGATTTTATATATCCTACTATAATAAAATTTAAATTTCAATATTCATTTTTTTAGCCTACTAGGAGTTCAGGACAGACGAGCATTAGATACAAAAGCTCGCCCTCAGTGACAAATTGAAGAGTCGTAAAAGATGTTTCTAGATATGAATGATGAAATTAAAAATAATATTTAAACACAAAAAAAACTTCTACTTAAAATTTCTATTTAACTTCTACTTCTACTATCTCAACTAAAAGCCGTGCATTGTTCTCCCGTCATTGTTGAAGGACTGTATACGCTAGTTAACTTATATAATTTGCTAATTTCGTCTGTCTGTCTGTCTGTAACTCGATATAATTAAGCTATTACGATAGATCCAAGGTTCTCAATGGTACCATTGAATCAAGGTCATTCAAATTGGATGAAAGTATTAGTTCATTTTGTCATTCCATTTTGCTTCCATGAAATTTTATCCTTGGAAACTGACCTAGACAACTGAAAACATACCTTCAAAGCCAAATAATTTTGTTACCACTGCACCGATTTTAATGAAATTTGGCATACTTACTCAGTTTTTACGCTGATTTTGAAACTCAAAACCATTTTCGCCGTAGAAGCTTCGTTCACAAGTTAGGGCAGTAATTAGATTATACAAAGGTGAGTTTTAAAATGCCTTTCGGCGTTATGAGTCAAAAATAATAATTATTCTTTTGATAAATTAAACTTTAGATATGGCTGCTATTTCGTTTCTCTTTTTGGGTGGAAAATGATCCTTTAGATTAAACTCTCAGAACCTATATTACAGGTGTGCAGGTAAGAAGTACACCTAAATAGGTCTGATAAACATTAAAAAAAAAAAATTCAAATCAAATCATCAATCGTATCAAATATATATATATACATATAAATTGGCTAAGTTCGTCTGTCTGTCTGTAACTCCATATAATTAAGCTATTAAGATAGATCTAACGGTTCTCAATGGTACCATTCAATCAAAAGTACTGAAATTGGATGAAAATATTAGTTCATTGTGTCATTCCATGTTGTTTCCATGAAATTTTATTCTTGGGAACTGACCTCGACAACTGAAATTCTAACAAAACAAACGTTCAAAACCAAATAATTTTGTTACCACTGCATCCATTTCAATGAAATTTGGCATACTTACTCAGTTGTTTACGCTGATTTCGAAACTCAAAATCATTTTTGCCGTAGAAGCTTCGTTCACAACTTAGCACAGTATTTAGATTACATTTACTTTATATTTGATAGTTGATAATAAAATGATTTTTCAGATTGTTTATGCCTGGCGTCCGACAGGCTTTGTTGCTAGTTTTATATAAAAATAAAATTATATACTTTTAAAAGTTGTTGCTTACTGCTGTCTTGGTATATTTCTTTTTTAATGTGCCATGATATTAGAAAAATAATTAATGTGCCAAAAAATATTTTTTTAGTTAAGCAACAGGACAATTTAGATTTAATAAATACGAATTTCTCTTGAAATTGTACCTCTTTCCTTTCAAAAAAATAAATATTTCTGTTTTAAATAAGCGAAACCGAATACTAGCGCATTGATCTAACAGTTAGCTGTGGTTGTGATAAGATCTTCCCATAGAAGCAATGGTATCGACGAAGACTGACTTCTGCTATAGTTTAAACATTTGTTAGCGTTACGTTCTACCCAGAAAATTAATGAAGCCATCATTTTATGACGTAAAAATCTTTAGATACACAAGTCTAGATAGGCGTGCAATTACGACATTAACAAAATTAAAAATATAACCTCAATATTATCTGAAAGTTAAAAATATATATAAGAAAATAGAACTTAACATTGGCCTATCCAGTCAAAAAAAAAATGTTCAATCGGATTAATTTTAATTATAATAAACTGCGAGCAGTGGATTAGCGACAGGATTTAATACTCATCGTTTAAAACAATGAAATATTAATTGAAATAAGATAGAAATCCATTGTTTAAAGTTCACTGCTTTTGTATGAGCATTTTTGTGATCTTCTTGGGATAATTTCTTTACAAGGACCAATTTGGAAAATATATTTCAAATATAAAATTGTTTTTGATAAAAAAAAAAGATATCTATATTTCAAAATAATGGTTGGATTATAAAAACTTCTTAAATTCTAAGAGTAGGACTTTTAAAAAAAAATTAAGACCCGTATCGAAACCTGATCAGATCTTACACCAACACGACTGATGTCCATGATATTTGTAAGCAAGAAGGGAACATTGGATTTTACTTACGAGTTTCGAGTTGTAAAGATTTTTAATAAAATGCAACTTTGAAATAGTAAAGAATATAAAAGTTAGTTTATATAGTCCTCGAATATTTTCCAATAATATATCAATTTCATTGTTTTCCCAATGCCAGGGTCTTGGTGCTTTTGCAATTGTCCTAGACAAGGGAGCTTTTGGCCGAATTATCGTTGTCCAGGATCTTAGGAGGCAGCTCACGGATGAAACACAGAAACGGATGAAACACAGGAGAAAATTATATTTTTGCCGACGCCGGGTTCGAACCCAGGATGCAATACAACCCATCGCTAGGCTATGCCAGACGGCATATCAAGTTGAATAAACAATTTATTTAAGAAAATTCATCTAGCAGTTTACAAGCTGTTAGGTGAATACAAACACACACTCACAGACCGATTGATTTGATAAGCCTCACTTTCTTAGTAAAGTATTCCGTATTACATAAAGCCGCTTCATAATCGCGATTGATAAATAAAATACTGTAGATAATGGCAAAATTTAACGTGCGTGGTACAAATATAACAAAAAATAAGCATGAAAATAGACATATTTAAATGGATTCACTGAACTATTTTTGGAAATTTTGTACTGGGAACCCAAGACAAGACTGTTTCGAGGTTCATACCTCTCATCAGTTGGATTCGCCCAGTACTCATAGCTCAGTGAAATCCAAAGAAAGATAAACAAAAGACGAGATTAAAAAAAACCAAATGTCTGCATTTTTATGTTTTAAATGTGTGTGTTTTCATGCTTATTTTTATTGTTAAAAATGCTGTATATGTTATATCATCGACTATTTTGCAATTGATCTTTTGCTTGATTATTATTAATTATTATGATTATTCCAGGGTTATTACAGAATAGCTTTGTAAATATCTAAGGTTTATAGCTATTTATAATAGCATAATAAACAAAATAATCTCAAGTTTAAACAAAGACTTATATAGCATAGGGGGAATTTAGAAGAATCGTGCCCTTTGTGCCAAGTCTTTGAAATTTGATATAGTCTTAGGTATGGTCGTAAGGTTTTAGGAAACCATCGCAAACAACTTGTGTGCGACCTCTGGTGGCCTGTTTCCTATAAATCCAATATGGCCGCCATCTGTGTTGGTATGTGTAATAGATGGGCCTCTATTAGACATGAAATCTTGAGTAATATATGACCATACTATATGATTGAGTAATATTATACCATAATACCAGTATATTATATAATAATAACAATAATATAATAATACACTCCCGTGCAACTAAATCGCCTCACTCCTTCAGAGCGCACAAAAAGGCGTATTTTTTTTAAATGGCTTAACCGATTTTCAAAAAACATTTTTTTTTGAAAGCCTAATGTTTTTACTTTACAATGACACCATTATCATTAAAATCTGTACAATATTTTGTTTTAAAATGCATTTTGAATGAAAACGCAAGCAAAATGCCTGCTTAGGAAACAAAATTGTAGATACTTAAAATTAAATTACAACAAAACATTCAAGCAAAACAAGAAAACTTTTGCTTACAAAATTTCTTTTTATTACATCTTACTCTTCTTCATACAGCAATATTTCGAAATACCTTACCGACCATTTCTTTTTCAAGCTTTTGTATTACAGAGGGAAAAAGAAAACTCCTTTCTTCTTCCCCATATTAAAAGAAATGGCCGATAAGGTATTTCGAAATGTTGCTGTATGAAGAAGAGTAAGATGTAATAAAAAGAAATTTTGTAAGTTTTATTACCATTATTTATGTTGATTAAGAAGGAAACTTTTATTAATCAATACTTGGTATTGCCTCCCCTTGCCTGTACGACGGCTTGCATGCGGTTCCTCATAGACCCTATTAAGGTTTGACAAAGTCTTGGGGGATCCCATTCCACTCCTCCTCCAGCGCAATCTTGAGCTCGGTGATATTAGACGGTGCCGGATTTCTAGCTCGGACCCTTCCCACAAATGCTCAATCGGATTCATGTCGGGACTGAGGGCTGGCCACTCCATCGTCTCGAGACCAACCTCCTCCATGAATTGCCGAGTGGTACGTGCTGAATGACACCGGGCATTGTCATGCACCAACATGAAGTCTTCCCCGATATATCCTGCGTAGGGCACAATATGATCCAGGAGAATGCCCGAGCAGTCAGACCCCGCTCCGGCCTCCACCAGGTATGAAAACAAGATCTGTTTTTCCCTCAAGGGATATGCCAGCCCACATCATGCAGGAACCGCCGCCGTACGAGACTGTTTCAGCAAAACAGCACTGTGAAAATCGCTCTCCTGGACGCCGGTAGACCCGGCCTCTCCTATTATTACCATGGAGACACATTCTGCTCTCATCAGTGAACAGGATGGACCACTATTGCTCGATGCTCCAATTTACGTGTTCCCGAGCAAATTCGAGTCGTGCTGTGTGGTGACTTACGGTCAATTTTGGGCCTCTAGCGGGCCGTCTTGGAGTGAGGTTGGCTTCCTTCAAGCGTCTTCTGACTGTCCATTGACTAACATTTACTCCACGAACTTGTGTCAGCTCCTGTTGCACATCGACGCCCGTGAGATGGCGATTTCACAGTGATTTCACATGGTCCATACAACGTTTTATTATAAGTGTGTGTTATGGTGTATCGAACACGATACGTACCGTACAATAAAGAAAAAGAATAAAAAATCAAGTTATCGCATTTGTTAATTTTAACACTTAAATATTAATAAGTTTATTAATAATAAGACTTAATAAGTTTCGTCACATCCGTTGTAACAAATAAATCTACAGCTGATTTGAAAGTTCACACGTATAAATTCAAATTTTAAGGGTTCATAAAGTAGTTTTGCAATATTTTTTGCATTTCTAAGAATGAATATATTGGAAATGCGAAAATACATGAAATATCAATATATTTTCAGTTTCTTTTGTTGAAACCGTGCTACATGTGCTTACTCTTTATCCGCCATTTTTATTTACACCAAAGCCAGCTCCTAGTGGACACATTACCAACTAGAAAACAGATGAACAACTAAAACACAACATTTCTTCTGTCTTTAAGATTTATCAAAGAAAAAAAAAATATTTACTTTAGCAGAAACAAATGTAACAAAAATAAGATTTGAAACGTACAAGAAAGTTGCAAAGGGTGATTCAACTTTTTTAATTATAGAAAAACAAAGATGTAACAAAAGAAATGCACCCGGTTTTTTTTTCCTCATCAAAATAAGTTGAATCAGACTTTTTTCTTTTCTGTCAAGAAATTCAGTGCGACCCAATTGGAGTCGTCGTCAGGCTTCTCTAAGTCTCATACGAAAAGCGACTGGAATCTCTAAAGCAAATATGTGCTTTGGAGCTCAAGAGTGATGACGTCATCATTCTATCTTCCGCTTCTCCACTTAAGACATTATCAACATTGTATGGCGCCAACGCTGAATGCCGGCTTCGGCAAGTTTTAATTTAATATGGAAATATGAAAAAGCAAATAGGAAAGAAAAGAAGGAAGAATGGGTTTATGCATTAAGCTTTTTTCTATCAGTAAATGCGTTTTGTAGCCATTTATTTTTGACAAAAAAAAAAAGATATCTATATTTCAAAATAATGGTTGTATTATAAAAACATGTTAAATTCTAATCGTAGAACTTTTAAAAAATTTTTAAGGCTCATTTCAAAAACTGATCAGATTATACACGAACACGACTGATGTCCATGATATTTGTAAACAAGAAGTGAACATTCGTTTTACTTACGAGTATCCAGTTATAAAGATTTTTAATCAAATGCAACTTTGAAATAATAAAGAATATAAAGAATCAAATTAACTTCTATATAAAGACGGATGTAATATGGATTTTGTAAAACTAATTCAAAGACTATGTTTCTGTTTCTGCAAGGATAATGTCAATATCTTCTTGCTTCATCCGCGGCATCTAGTTCAATTTCAAATAACTTGGCTTTATAATGCTATTCATAACTATTCGTAATCAGTAAGATATACTTTGCTGGCCAATTGAAGCGAAGCGACAGCTGTTCACAAGAAAGCGACCCTAGAATGAAAAATGCGCTATTAAGCGAGTATTACTCCCCTACACCATCCGTCACTTGCCGGAGCGACGTAATCGCGACAAATTTTTAATGTGAAAAACCTGCCATTTTACGATTAATTAGAAAACAGGGAGAAGAGATTAAACAACATGGCGGATCTTGCGAGAAGAAGTAAACAAGGCAAAGGTCACTTTGCCTTAACAAAGTGACATAATCACACAGAATTGCGACATAGAAAGTAGGAGAAGAAAAATAAAATAAGGAAAATTAAAAAGACCGTAACAATCCCTCCCCACTCAAATCGCCAAAGTCGGCCTAACTCAGATTGAAAACTATATCGTAAAATATATCTGACCGATTGAATATCCAAAGCAACTCCAAATAACAGACAACTCCAAAAGAATATGTTTACCTGCGGCTATGAAGGGAAATTTGGCCTATCTTCGGAACGTCATATGAAAATAGCAGAACGCCCACACATTAAACATGGAGGGGACTGATATAAAATCAAAATATCATCCTGGAAAATTGTTGCTAAGGCAAAACACCATTAAAGACAAACAACACTCTCTTAGTGTATCATTTTGGCCAGCCTAGAGCAAACAAATCCATATCAACATGGCGAAAGAAAATAGAAAACTGAAACCCATGGTCCATGATTCTAACATAAGCACATGTTATATGACGAAAATAACGAACCGAAATTAATAACGGCCAAGAAATTCTCCGAATTTACATATAAAACCGAGAGAAAAGAATGAAGGTAGCCCACTAGCAATTCACACACTGATCGACACAGGCACAGGATCGGGTGTGGATGCTCGTCCGAAATCCAAGATGGCCGATCAGGGGACCACTTCAACTAAACAAAAACACCTCCAAATTACAGCCCAAAGGTAAACACCAATTCAAACGGCCACTTAAAACATACATGTAAAAACAACTCTACATACCTCCACACTACAGTTCCCACAAGTCTGTAACCATCAATACTCTTCTCCTTCCTTGTTACGTACATAATAATACATAATGAACCAATAATAATAATACATAATGAAAAATACAATAAGCCAAAAACAAGCAATCGAAATAGAAATCCACACGATAAATGTCAAGGAGAATAATTAATGAATCTATTACTACAACCCTCAATGAAAAGGTTCAATCATCTCCACCTGAACTTCCAACAATATCAAATACACTCTCTTCCTCCTCCTGCAAAGCAATCAAAGTTTCTTCGATATTCGAATTCCACACTGAAGCAATGACAACCATAGTAATTCACCTACATCCCATGTCTGAATCTAAACCTCGAAAACGAACTAATTCTTATGCCAGCTACAGCTTGGCGAGTTTCGTTCCCAGACTTCTCTCCACCATCCATAATGCAAAAACGACACAATAACATATTATAATAAGTTAGGTATTGGATCAAAGGATAAATATAAATAGAAACCATAATCAGAACACTTAGAACAGTAGAATCAAATCTCCGTCGCGGGCAAAGGGATAGCTACAACGCAAATTCCACCAAAACGACTGAACTAACCAGGGTCCGAACTTCTGAGGGACATCATAAACTGAATACGCTATATTAATAAATGCGCCAATTTAACCAACCACGCTCTGCTACCAGTTGTTACGGATCACCCTGTATCACTGAGAAGATATACAAAACAGAGTAATAATTAACGCGATCGGAAGCCTACACCCATAAAGATAGGTGATGAAAATAAAACTTAGCTTATGGAACCGCTGGGCCCAAGGAAAATTCCACAGCTAAAGCCCGATAAATATTATACCAAAAGAGAATTAAAGAAATAATAAACAACTCAGGTATATCAAACAACAAAATGTATTTGAAATGAGCTTAATATAATACAATCACACACAACAAATCAAGACTAATGCAATAGAAATTACATATCAATAAAAAAAAATATATATAATAATAACACACACTGCTTTGTTCATAAATTCGGCAATTCCAACAGATTACAAATTAAATCGAAATTATTCAAGTTGGTAATTATCAAATAGTAATTCACAATAATCTTATCAATGCAATTTAACAAAAGTATAAACTTAAGACATATTCTCACAAATAGTTTGAGTCACTTTATAAGCAGAGTCTGATCGAAAATTGTTTATGAAACAGACTTTCACTTTATAAGCAGAGTCTGATCGAAAATTGTTTATGAAACAGACTTTCTGACCATAGAGTAGGTCTGAAGAGTTCACTCCCGGACTTAATTTCGCCAAAGAAAAGATACTCACAGTTCGACGCTCTGTCCTGTTTACATTGTCACAAAATATAGGATAGCTCCGACAAAATTCACTGTTCATGTCAAAGTATCCAGGTAAACACAAATGGCGCACAACACATTCTTTTGCACTACACGAACGATTCTTAATAACGATGGCTGCTCACTACAACTGAACTATCCTGAGGGTATACGGCCTTTCTTAATACCTCACAGATATCCAATAAGCCGACTTCATATCAAGAAGCACATATCTCAAAAGTATCCAGAGGTATGTGCACCACAGGATGAGATACAAGTCTTGCCATTAACCGTGTATAGGTAGAAAAGAAGAACAAAGCTGTTTTTCTCCTAACAGCTTCTCCACCCTTCCAAGACGGAAGAAAAATACGTGTGTCTCGTCCGGTTACATCGTGAGAAGTGACTCTGAAGTTTCAATAATGCATCTCATAGGGATGGTGACGTAAACAACGTTTTACCAATGGCCCTTCAAGAAATAAGGAGTGCCTTGAAACCCCCAAATGACATCACTATAAACTCCGTACAGAAACAATATGGCGATACCTTCTTTCCAGCATAAAAATTGTTCCAAAATAAAAACGAAATTGCATTTAATAATCTACATCACATTTACAGATAGCAATAATAAAGGTTATATTAAGGTGGTAGGATGCAAGAATATATAAAAAAAAAATGCTAAATAAAAAGTTTTAATGTGAAAAACCTGCCATTTTACGATTAATTAGAAAACAGGGAGAAGAGATAAAACAACATGGCGGATCTTGCGAGAAGAAGTAAACAAGGCAAAGGTCACTTTGCCTTAACTAAGTGACATAATCACACAGAATTGCGACATAGAAAGTAGGAGAAGAAAAATAAAATAAGGAAAATTAAAAAGACCGTAACATCCTAATACTATTTTTAATCACTGCTTGGATCATCATCTACATTCTATGCATATTTAAGGATTAGGAAATATATGTATGACATGGTTGGTAAATTTATTTTATCACCACAGAAACAGTGATCTGATCTTTGGATTGGCATTTTCAGGCAGTGATTTGTTCTTTGTATTGGCGTTTTCAAATTTCATATCACTGTCCGGCTTTATATTTTTAGTAATATAAGTTAATTTTATTCTCATATTCTATACTTTCTAAATTTCAAAATTGCAAATGATTGATTGAAATCTTTGCTTTGCGAAACTCTTTCGCAAAGATGCTTTTGAGTTTTGGCTGTTAGATTATATATAAAATATATATATATATTTTAAGAAATCTCAAAAATTAACATTTTTCACTGAATTTTAGTAGAATATCAAACATAGTTATTAAAATCAAAATTTTAGTTTTAGTGAATAAGAATTTATTTAGAAATTAAATTTCTTTCGTTCAGTAGATAGCGCCACTTTCTACAGTAATTAATATTTACTCAAGCAAAGCACCTAAACAAATCAAGTAACAATCCAGTTCCTGTAGAAAACAATTTAACAAAATAAATAAAATGGCGCCTATCACTCCCGTTAAAGCATGTGCCGTATAACTCACTTAGCACAGTCAGAGATCTCTCAGCTTTTGTAAGCATGATACACCATGAAGTAATTTTTTTGCTTTTATTTAAATTTGAATCATGGAATGACTTCAGTAATCTTTGTGTTCTGACGTATATTTAATGAATCCGTCGGAAGTACAAAAAAAAAAAGTGGAGAACGATGCTCAACTGTCACTGCTATTCCAATCTGCGAGTTTTGCTGAGCTCAGCACAATCACCGACGGTGGCGCCTCTCACCAAAAAGAAAAGAGCATTTCCTTAATAAAAAACGCTCCCCATTCTCCATAGTCGTTGGGTTGGTGTGAACGGGCTTTTATAATGCAGAAAACCATAATTAACGATGGCGTTCTGCTGCCAAAGCGGCTTCGCGAACAGCAGGGGGTCCTCCTTCGTCCGTCGCTTGCCCACTCCACCAACCCCAACTCACCTCCCCCACTTTCAAAAGCTTTTATAATGATGCGTTCGCGAAGAAAGGGGACCTACGATAATTGGCACAAGACGAGCACGCGCCAGATAAAAGTCCACCTCTTTTCCAGCGTTCCGGTTCTCCGGGAAAACGCCATTTACATATCCGCATTTATTCCATTTTCAAGAGGTTATCTCTAAACACGTTCGTCAGCCACCGCTTGGCGCCAGATACATCTGCCCCAGTTTACTCTTAGTTTCAACTCCTTCGCCAATATACTTTTGGCATTTTTACTTGCATCATTCTACTGATGCGGCGCCCTCAAATAATTTTGGAGTAATAAACAGGAAGTTCTGAAAGAACTTGAAGCATACTGTCCTTAAAATATTTTTATTTTTAAAAAGTTGTGAAAATAACACAAATAAAAAGCCTCCATTTTTTTTTATTTTATTTTATTTTATTTTTTTATTTAAACTGTAAGATATATAGGAGGTGGTGCAAATGTGGAAACCCACTTTGTTTTTTTAATATATATGTTTTTGTTTTTGTTTTATTTCACTGAAAATTTACCTAAACTTATCTTGTACTCTCTTTCATGTAAAAATAATACTAATAAATATAAAAAGTTAATTTTAAAAGAGTAAAAATTAATTTTTTGATTGTACAACATTTTTAGGAAACTACAAAAAGTGTGGGTAATGTGGAAACACTCTAAAATTAGTATAGATTAAGGATTTTTAATAAAGTAAAACTATTTCAGCAACTATTTTATATATATGTTTCTAATACAAACGAAACACAATCTTCAAGTGACATATTAGAACGTGCAAATCTCCGAAGTGTCGTCTGAGGCACTTTGAACTCTTTAACTGCTCTTCTTAATCCCTTCTTCTTTTTCCTAACGGCTATTACAGCCTTAATCATGTTTTCTGCATCTCACTTCTTCAAAATGGCTTTTGGCTTCCCACCAATGTGCTTCCGTGGCATCTGAATAAAAAATGCTTAGCACATTAGAAACATTACATCCGATTGGGTATTGTGGAAACGTTTCTACAAAACCCACAAGTACATGTTTCCACATTACCCACACATTAGCCATTTTGAATTTGACAAATTTGTTAAAAAACTATTGGTTTAGATTTGATTTAAAACCGTCAGTATCTTCTTTACACGTCCCTTTATTAATTGCATGATATTAATTGTTATCTAGGAGACAGATAGACTGCATAATAAAATGAAACTTGCCTCTCAAAAGTTTTGAAAAACTCGCCAACGTAACTTGATCACATCGACTACACCATATCCACTGATCCTCTGACTGCCAGCGCTTCTACAGGGATAAAGATAAACAACTAAAACTATTTGCCGCTCATTCCACTACAGCACAACACTCTACAAGCCAGATACTGGATGTTCCACATTACCCTCATGCTTCCACATTTGCACCTCCTCCTCTACTATATCCAAACCATAACAATTTTTTTCCTTTCATTATTTTTTACTGGATTACTTCCGCATTACTTACATAAGTTGTCCAATTAAGCCTAATCCTATTAAAGGTCGGGGCAGACAATAATAGCATTAATAAGCGGCTTAAAAACCTTTTTTTAAGGCATCAGTACTGATCCATTTTTTTTTTCAATTCTGTTTCTTTTATAATTTCCCACATCTTCTTGAGCTAATTTCTAGACAAGGAACCACACGGAGAAAGTTTCAATATATAAACATTCAATAATATAAACATTAGATAAGTTTCTAGTCTTCAAATATTCAAACCAAGTTTCAAGAAGATCTATCTAGCGTTTCAAAATTTTAAGGAACACATAGACATACGGACTAACAGACATACAGACTGAACCTCCCTTGCTTAGGAAAGTAGACTAAAAAAAATGATTTTCATTCCTTAATTTGACTCAAGAGAAAAATAAAATTCCAATAATTGACGGATTTATTAATTATTATTTTAAGGTAATAACTAACCAGGTTTTGGAAAATTTGGACTCAAAACAAAAATTAGTAAATTTTATATTTTCTTTATTAAAATTTTTTTATGTGTGCTAATAGATTTAAAAAGTCCTATATACTAGCATAAAAATAAACGTAATTTTAAAAAATGCCAGATGCCGTTTCATCCCGTATTACAGGACATTATCACTGAAAGCGCCTTTACACTGCAGAAGTCGTCAATACATAGGAGGCCGGGCCAATGAGAAGAAGCAGGAAACACGGATTTTTCAACCCTCTTCTCATTGGTTTCGGCCTCCTATGTATTGACGACTTCTGCAGTGAAAAAAGACACTTCCATTGATAATGACCTGTAGTACGGGATGAAACGACGATTGGCATTTTAAAATTACATTTTTGAATTACGGTTTATTTTTATCATTAGTGTGTTGGTCTTTTAAGTGACTTTTATATTTTCTTTCTGTAATGGAATTTTCCCGATGGTATCAAAAAAAAAATTAGAACTTATTTTATGAAGAAACTACTTCCAACTTTCGACTTTTCCAATACATCCGGAGGCATCTCTTTTGAAAAGTTCTTCTTAAAGTAGCCCGCACACGAGGGAGCTTTTGGCCGAGTTGCATGTGCAACTTGATGCCTAGAGCGGTTTTTTGAGCTGCATGTGCAACTTGATGCCTAGAGCGGTTTTTTGAGCTGCATGGGCCAAGTTGCATGGAAGTTGCATGGAAAAAAAGCTTCACAGAACGGCGGTGCACCACGGAAAGTTGCATGGAATTACCCAATCACAGTGCAGCATTTTTATACGTCAGGCGTGACGTCATGCTCAATGAAGAAACATGGCGACGAAACATTTTTCCTTCGCTTCAGATGGGCGAATCGCGAATACAGCAAAAATATCAGATTATTTCGAGTTTCTTTCACACATAAATACAGTTTATATGTAAATGCAGTAATTTAATGCGGCAGAATGTATCAGAACGTTTCAAAAACCTAGTTTTTTTGAATATTTCACATCGCAAGCAGAGTTTCGCTCATTCACCATTTCCGGAAACTGCCACATGACGTCATTGTTTCAGTGAGCAATGGATTATTATTGGCTGTTGGTCGTTATTATTCGTGAATCGCATTATTGCCATCAACTGCGATTACATACCGGCTAATAATATTATAAAAATATTTCTCATATGTTTAAAATAAATCACAAATATTTAGTTTTGGAACGATATCACAGCAGTATCCTTGACGTCATGTCCAGCGATGTCATTCAAATTCGTAGTGTGCTTCGTTTGTTGTCCGCACGGCGGCGCTAACAATGTTGCATCGTTTGCGCACTGATAGTCGCATGCAGCTTTTTCTGTGCACCTCAATTTCCTCGAGTTGCACAGAAAAAGCTCCCTCGTGTGCGGGTAGCTTAAGAGTCATTCTACTTTCCAGTCTGACAGGGAACAACCACAGAGTAATAAAAGGGGGAAGGTTCATTAGACAGTGCAAATATCTATGGGAGGGCTAATAGATTATTGAGGATAATAGAATGTATTACAGTTGAAGGCTGCGCCATCTACCGAGGCAGATCGTAAATAGCGGTCAGTCCTGCTTTCACTTAAAGAGAACATTCCAACAACCGACTGCTTCGCGTTCTCTATATATACTCTCTTGAAATAGACTATATACATTATTCCCATCGGAACTTTCTTTTCCGTTCTGTACAGTAGCGCCGGTCAAATGTACACATTACTTCATTTATATAGGAGGCCATGTGAAGGACAGTGGCCTACATTAAAGCTTCGAGCGCATTATTCCGCTGCATACAATTCCAGTATCACATACTATGATGTTTCCAGAAGCACTCTGTTGAGATGTTGCAGTTTCAATGTCGGGCAGTGTATTTATAATTTTTTCGCAGCCTACTTTTCTACATGAGATTCATAAAATCAGAATGTGTGAGTCTGTCCCCATAATAACTTTTGAAATAATGAATTATTCCTGAAACTTGCTATGCATATTTACGGACTTTTTTATGTGTACATTGTTTTCGGTGTAAACCACAGTCAAGAAATTTGCGCTTGACGGAAACAAAAACCTCCACTGAAATACATTAGGAACAAAACAAAGCAAACTACTGATGAATAACAAGAGATGTTAATTCGTTTATTACTCCAGTTTCATTTGTGCATTTCTTTATGGAGTTAAACTTAATATTTAGCAGCTTAAGTATTTCTGGATTTAATAAATTCAGGAAAAAAATAAAAAGATATTGTTTGTATTTTCGGTAACAAAAACAAAAATTAATAAAACAAGAAGTTTGAAAAAACTTTCCTTAAAATGTTAAATCATATTTTTTTTTTTAAGTTGTGAAAACGCTTTATTTCAAATTTTTCCGAATCCATTTTTAGCCTATTTTCTTAGAAAAGTGAAGTTAATGAAATCATTCAGTCTGTAGGTGTGTGTGTGACTTTTAACCACTGGCCCGATCTTCTTCAAATTTGATATGCTTATTTAAGGACTAGAGATAATCTTGCCTTCATATTTGAAATATTTTCCACGTCGATCCTTTGTCGAAAAATTAGCGACAAAATTAGCAACAAAAATTCCCTTATAAATCATTAGAAACGAAACGTTGCTTTTCTATCATATTGTAAACAATGGATTGAATAGATTTCCGCATGGTTTGATATCATTTAAAATTAATCAGATTTGCACAACTTAAATGAGGGTATATGTAGGATGTAAATAGGATATAAGTGAATAATGCCTTAAATTTAGAATTTAAAGATGTTCAATACAGTTATCAAGGCGGCAGAGGATGCGATAGATTTAAGCTTAGCAACATTCTGTGGGGGCCTATAGGATTGATTATAGGAACATGGGTGCGAAACATACCGATTCCCTTTTACACCTACACGTTTTATTCACTTCAATAGTTTGAACGGTTTGGCGAGTTTTACTTACTGCAGGGCAGTAGATTGTTGCGTATACCGTTGTTGTCGTTAGCACAACACAATAATTCCACTAAGCTGAACAGGAATATCAGAACAGAAAGAGTATCAGAACATGCAACCCAGGCACTACTCTTGCAGCGAAGTCAGTGGCCATCACTTTGAGCATCTCTTGTAAACACGATGCAATGAAACAACAATAACCTCCGGTTGAGCTTACTGGTTTAACGTGATCATTTGTTGCGCTAACGACAACAGTGGTATACGCAACAATCTACTGCCCTGCATTAAGTAAAATATGTCAAGCCGCTCAAACTATTGAAGTGAATAAAACATGGAGGTGGTAAAAGGGATTCGGCGCGTTTCCAGACCAATGTTCCTTATCAAAATGTGTTGCATTTTCACAACCCTATATGCCCTAAAAGTTTATTGCACATTCATTTGCACTACATATGTATTTTTCCACTACATATATATTTTTCCAATTCAACTGTTTGCATTCAGCAAATAATAGAATTTAATAAATAAGGAGGTTTCGAAAGAACTTAAAGTCTACTTTCCTTTCCACAAAATATTATTTTTTAACTTTTTTTTTTAAAGTCGTGAAGACAAAAACGACAAACTTAAAAAGTTATTTTGAAATTTTAATATCTACTGAATATAAACAACACAAAGCTTCTGTGTTTAAAACAAATAAAATGAACTAATTCAGCATTATTTATTTCATTGTTTAAAATCCATTAATTTTAATCGTATCAAATCAACGCGCAATGGATTAAGGATTTAATATTCATTATTTAAGACAATTAGAATAAGATAGCAAACCATTATTTAGATTCCAATGCTTTTTTATTGGAACTAGGCCATCTCCCGTGTACTCGCGCTTGTTTTTCTATATCATATAGATTTGGTTAAGTAAGAATATTATATTTAAAATATTGCAACGTTTCGGCAATTATAGTTTTAATTGTCATTTTCGAATTACAAATAAATAGACGGATAGGAAATAAATAAACAATCTTGAGATTCAAAAAACAGGTTGAATACATTCATTATTTAATGGGGCGAATGGAAGGACACATAAGTCAAAAAAACGAAATAAAGTGAGTTGTAGTCCCGGTGGCCTAATGTATAAAACGTCTGACTTCGGATCAGAAGGTTGCAGGTTCGATTCCCGTCGTTTCATTGTAAAAATTACTTATATTTTCCATTCTCACAGGAAATTGCGCCGGACAGAGAAATAAAAGATTTTAGTAATATAGATTTTATCTCCTTCTCGCAATTTACAAAACATTTAAAATTTAAGAATTAAAAATAAGCTCCAAGAGATACATCAAGTGGTTCAAATGTTAATCGAGGAGGACAGACCCACAGATTGACTGACCTTTAGACTAATAAACAAAGGCTTTTTGAATTCTCTCGTTTCTGCGACTTTCAAATAGAAAAGAAAAAATAAAATAGAAGAAAGAAATTTTAACTAATAAACAGCTAAGGAAGGTACGCTCTATGTTCTTTTTTGGCAATGGCATTTACAAGGAGAATCTTTTATTGTCGTCCAGTCCATTTAGCTGTTAAAATTGATTTATGAAACATCGCATTCAAACGATGATGGAGAAATAATCTTTTTGCAAAGAAAAATTTAAGAAGAGTTAAGGGAAAAGAATAAGAAAAAAACAAAAAAAGCTAACCGCAAAATCTAGACAATTACGTCATTATCATTTATGCCTCACGGTTAACCCTTCGTCAATCAGTAGATATCGCTGAAGGTCTGACGCGCGCAAATGAAAGCCACTTCACCCGAAGTCGTAGGCGGGGAGCGAGAGGGGCATCTTTGGGAGGGGAAATAAGAGAAAGAAATGTTTCCTGTATCCATCCAATCATCCATCGTGCAAGCTACCGAACGCCATTAGCATCCACCCCCGCGAAAAATCATTTGGAGCGACGCCAGAGCCCTCCACTGCGACCGAAGAGACCCCGAAGTCTCACAAAGAACACTGTCACCCCTCTTCCCCACCCCAGCCCCAACAACCCCCGACCAGATTAAAATCTCAAACCATGATTTAATTCGCACTAAATTGCTTTAAGAAGGCAAAGACGAAGAGCTACAACAACCATAGATCTTCGAGTGGTACAGGTTGACTCGTAATTCAGCATCTTAAATAAATCCCCTTTTTTTTTTTGTAGGAATGAAAATTTTTTTAGTATTAAGCAACATTGTAAACTAATTATTACTATTTTTTTTATTTTAATTTAGTCATGCGATTTCTTACAAGTAGTTACTGAAAGAACACTCAGCTCACTTTCCTTAAAATGTTATTCTTTTATATTTTATTATTATTTTCTTTATATTATTATTATTATATTTGTATTATTTGTACTGTCGATAAAATAATACAAAGGAAAACTGTCTACATTCATTTTCAAATATCTGCTCAATACAAAATTTCAACTTTTCCATTTTATGAAAAATTATTTCCCACTTTCATATTATTTACTTCAATTAATTGTAATTACATCAATCCACGACCGAATTAATTAGCTAAAAGGATTAATACTCAAGTGTTTATTAAGATATCCTTTGTTTACTATCTAAAGCGTTATTAGGGGAGTTTGTGTTAACCCTCATTTCTCACCAAGGGACCAACAAACAGTAATTTTTCAGATAAACTTCATACGAAAGTTAAAAAACCTTTTTTCATAATAAATATGTGTTATAAGTTTGAACAGGATTCATACAGGGTTCAGACGTTACGAGGGACACAGACAAACTGGGTGGATGATCCTTACTTTATAATTTTACACAGAAGTTATATACACTACAACCTCGTTTATCCGGCCCTCGTTGATCCGGATCAGATTTGTAGACATTTTTTTTTTATTTATTTAATGTTCACATAGATAATAGTTTTAACTATGAAAAGAGCATAACTAGAAGGACGCCAAACATTCGCTTTTTATTTTGATTAAATGTACAGTTCCTGCATAGATTGTACAATAAATTATGGGAATAAAATGCTTTTTGTCGAGTTTAAGAAAGCTTTACTAGAGTGTCACAGGGCGTTGAAGCTACAAAACATAGTTTTTTTATCGTAATAAACGGTAAGTCAGTTTATTTAAGGATTTGTTTTGCTTATTGTCCATATTACCCGGATTATCCGGATTTTCGATTTTCCGGATTGCCTTTGGTCCCAGTTAGTCCGGATAAACGAGATTGTAGTGTATATACATCATATATATCTTGATACAAATTTTCTTCGATCCTCTACTAATGTTTATTCTATTTTAATACACAATATTTCGACCCTTATTATGTTCCAGTCTTCATGAAGGTTTATCGTAATTTAACCTCTGTCCGTTGCTGACGAGACAAGTAAACAAATTCAAATAAACAATTTGAAACAAACAAAACAAAAGATTTTTAAAAGCCAGAATTATTGTAAAAAGTTTTCAAGAAAGTAGTATTAAAATGCGATAATATTGATGCTAAATTAATACTTAATTCTTATTTTGTTGTCTTCTATTTTGCAAATGTTATATCTTTTGTTTATTTAAATTAATTCTTACTTTGCCTTATGTTGTTTTTTCTGAAATGTTATATCTTTTTTTTGTTTGAAATTGTTTATTTGTCTCGTCAGCAAATGACAAGAACTTAATTACCATAAGCAAATAAGGAAGACTGGGACAAAATACTGACGAAATATTCTGTATAAAGATATAATAAACATTAGTAAAAGATCGAAGGAAACTTCACGATTTATATGATTCTTACTTTCCTTGGGAAAGCAGGCTAAAAAAAAAGAAAAAAAAGAAAAACCTATACAATTGGCGATCTATCAAACACTTGTGTTATTAAAAATGACACTTTAATATTAATTGGTGCTCAAAACTATTTCTTCAAGCCGTGGCAATTCAAGGTTCAGGAACAATTTAAAGCGATGCCAGGTTTAAGTTCATTCACTATGTCTAGACTTTTTTACTTTACACCAGTCGGGCGATTCTGAATAAGTGCCTACACTAGGTCGAGGATATCATGTTCTTCTCAGCGTAATCAATTCAGTACAGATAATATCCGATTTTGTCTAATTATCATTTTTTTCTTAAAACTCGGTCAGTAGCATTAACAAACGGAAGCGGTCTGGACCGGAAGTCGGATTTTGTTTTCCAAACCTCCAGTCCAAGTTAGGAGAGTCTTAGACGTAGTGACTCAAGTGGCTCCGACTCCCGGTTTGGCTGTGAAGGGCGTTTAACACACACACACACACACACACACACACACACACACACACACATACATAAAGATGCGAGAATCGTAATTGCTAAATTTCGTAGATTATCATATCAATGAATTTTATTCATTGATATGATAACTATGTTATCATATAACTACTCACGGCTGCTGCGACCGAATAGAAAGAAGGCATGCGTGAAGGAATTACGTCACTCAGCAGTGGTGTATGGAAATCCGACACAGACAATAGACAAAAAATCTTAGATAAAGGTTTCATTCATACAACGCTTCGCCTAAGTAGAAGAATCAGGTTTCGACGAGATAAAAGCATACACAAAAGTTTGCGAATTGCTACGAACGAAAGGTACTTTATAAAATTCCAATGTAAATGTTTCCCTAACAATGTACTGGACGTATTAAGAAAAAGAAAACTAAAAACTATACACACATACATACGTCTGTTGGGAATTGACGCACGCCAGGCTAATAACTGAAAAATTTAACGAAAACAAAGACGTGTTATGACTTTTCTTACTTAAGATTCGTGAACCAGTAATGAACTCTTAAACTTTAAAGATGAAGTCCTTATGAGTCCGGATGGATAAAAGAAAGAGCAGAAGGAGAAGAAAAAAGCCCCTCAGATCTATTTGCCTTCTCCTTAATAAATAAGCTGACTTTCTTGATGGCTTGGGATCCCACTGGTCTCGAGCCAAGGACACTGACCAACTGATCACAGGAGTAGATCGACCGGAGACATCATGAACGCACACGCACAGAACGTGACACACACTACGGTTCCTGTTGAGAGTGGAGGAGGAAGAGAGGGAGTGGGATCTCAGGAGGGAGACGCGTGCCAAGTCGGAACTAAAAGAAAAAATATATATATAAAGAGTCTCTCTCCCCCCTCCGAATTTGAATGGCCTCAACTACAGTCCATCATCGAATTGGATCCATGCTACCAAACCTAATATATCGTGATTTTATCTGTAAAGAAACCGAAAACGATAGAAATTGGCCCGTTCCAAAATTCTACCCTTCTCTCCAAGTCCCTCACGATTCTACAGATTCAAAATAAAAATATGAAAGTCAAGATTAATAAGGCTTTTGCTGAGATTAAATAACTACTTTTAATTACCTTATTCTTCTAAGAAAGTGAGGCTCATTAAATCACCTAGTCTATGTGTGTGTGTGTGTCCGTCTAACAATTCTTGAACCGCTGAATGGATCCTCTTGAAACTTGGTGTGTATATTTAAGGACTACACACGATCTTTTCTAAATGGGTCCTTGTCGAAAAGTTAGCGCTGGAAGTTAACAAAAATCGCTACAGAAAATGGATTTCTAGCGACATGAATATTAATTGGTGCGTGGTTTTATATGATTAAAATTGATCCGATTTACACAATTTTAGTAAAGAAAATAAGTAATATTTTTCTATGAAAGTGAGGCTTGGCAGATCACGCAAACGAGTTGTGAACCTCCCAAAACTTTTGAACCTTGTGGATGAATGTTCTTAAAACTCACTACACATATTGGAGGGATATTTGATGATGTAACTTTTACATTCGAAAATTTTTGTCAAGTGGGTTCTTGTCGAAAAATTATCGAGAGAGAAAAAAGTCACCTTAGAAAACCAGTACTACGTAAAGCATTAAAATCAATGGTTTTTTCAATCGCATTTCTCATTAGCATTTCATTGACTTATATTGGGTTGGCCAAAAAGTTCGTTCGGTTTTTCAGTAAAAATAAATAAAAGACATTTTTCATTGTCACCAATACGTTTACTGAATAACGTCTTCAACAGTTTGTTCCACTACCTTCTGCCATCCTTCAGACAACTTCATAATTCCATCTTCCCACAACTTTTTATCTTTTTGAGCAAAATAAATGTTCCGGGTGCCTTTGGTGTCTTCCAGAGAAATGAATTTTTTCCATTAAGAGACCGTAATAAATGAAAATTCGAAGGTGCAATGTCTGGTGAATAGGGCGGATGAATCAGAACCTTCCCACCCGAGCTGTAACAGTTTTTGCCTGGTCATCAAAAAAACCATGCGGTCTTGCAATGCTTATTCTCTTCCATCTTCAATATTAAATTGGCGACACAAAATTCACCTATTATGATCAGTTTTTGTTTTAAATGCGCACTGATATGACAACTCACACAATAAAATCTAACAAAATGGCGTCGAATGACGTTAAAGACACCTAAGCGCTACTAGAGCTAACGTACATAAAAAAACAGAACGAACTTTTTTGGCCAACCCAATACAATAACTTTTAATCCTTAATCCATTAATTTTCGCATGGTTTAATGTCATTGCAATTAATCGGCTTAGGAATTTTCATTAAAGAATGCGGATTTAATTAATTATTTTTTCGGAAAATGGAAAATTTGTACAGTTTATATTCAGAGGATTTTGTAATTTAAATAAAATATAGGCTTTTGTTTTTGGGGTTTTCACGACTTTTTTTTCTACTTAAAATAAAAAATTAAGTAAAAAGTTATTTTACTTAAAAAAAATGAAAAATAATAAAGATATTTCAAGAATAAACAAGCTTTATGTTCTTTCGAATTTTAAGTATTTTTTTTACAGAATCTAAAAAAGTTCCACTATATCTAGTCAGGAGATAATGAATATATTTTGACGAAGTATTTTAAAATTTTATAAACAAGTACAGAAATGACACAGAAACTAAAAAATATCTGAACTTTCATCGGTGAGAGCTGGGACAGCCGTTTCGTCCTTTTTTGTGGGCTCATCAGCCGGACCCACTCATCAAATGAAATCTCAAATGGTGCAAAAGTGTTGGGGGAAACCACTCTCCCACTCGACAGCGGCCTCCCTCCAAAAGAAAATAAAATTTTTCTAAATTTTGTTTCTGTAATGTTAAAGAGTGACACCCTGGCCGAAAAAAAAATTCGATCCCTTTGTTGAGATGGTGTATTCCGTAGGGGGGAAGACAGATGACTTCCGAGCCCCAATTCTTTTAGCTCTGCTCTTGAACAGGGTCGAACAGAAGAACTTTCACTGAAATCAGATGTGCGTTGCGGCGCACTGGCAAACCTTTTCCTCCGTACGCTCTTCCTGGGAACAGTTTTCAAATATAGCTTTTCCCGCCTTCGGTTTTCAAGAATAGCAGCCTTCGAGATGGGTGCTTCTGAGATGCCGGTTATTTCATTTGTTTTGTTAATTGTGGGTTCTACTTCACGTGCGCCGATAATTAGCCCTTATTCGAATTCTGACAGATGCTACGTTTTCCCCATTTTTGCAACAGAATGAAAATATTGCTCTATTTATACGACTTACTGCAACATATCAGACGCATGTCTGCCTTTGTACGTATTCCTGTTTTCTTGACATGGGCTAATTTATCTTGAATGTTTGTAATTTCTTGGGCCACTGCGAATGTGCATATTTTAATGAATTAAAAGAAACTAAAAACTTACGTTATGTTTTGTATAAAAAATTTCCGTGTTTGATGCAAAGACATTCAAGGATTGATGATGTCCAGGACAAATATAAAATTGCGTCTCATGAAAACTGTTTTTCAAAATTCTGGCGGAATTCATATTTTGGTTATAATACCGGTTAAAAATACTAAAACAAAATACGCTTTTTCGGTAAGAAAAAATGAAACTTATTTCGTTCCTATCATTTCGTAACAAAAGCCACTTTTTTTAACCATTAAAAGAATACCGAGGCCAGGGAACATGCCCCACCTTTCTCACCCTAACGATGTTACTGATTCAAAGTGAACAAACACTTGCCTTCGAAATCTAACTTTTGATGCCTAAAAAGGTTTTCACTTTTAATTCACTAGTTCTTTTGTACTAGACACATTCAGTAACTATGGCGTGCTTCAAACTTTTAGTTGAAGGTCGTTAAAAACTAGGCCTAATGGAATGCTTGTTTCATTACAGACTCCAGATGAGGTCGTGTCGTTTCCATCTATCGTTCAAGATAATAGAACTTTATCATTCTTCTTTAATTCGAATGTCAAAATGATTTTCGTCATTAGACACAATTAAGTGTCATTAGAAATGCGATCAGTCAAACATAATGTAAAAATTACCAGCGACGCCATTTTTCTTTAATCGACTCGCCCTTTTGTGTTTTCAAGCAGTTAATTTTCATAAATGATGACAAGGGACTCAAGAATAACGATATTTTTTTCCCCTGTTCCTTCCATTTTCTCGTGTTGAATAATTGAATATTTTTTTGGAGCATCTAATGTTCCGCTAATGGAAAACTGATCTTTTTTAATTTTTTTTAGATTTAATATGCATTAGACAACAACTTTCATTAGAGTAACTTAATTTTTTATTAAGAATAAATTGATTCTGGAATATCATAAAAAACGCAATGTTTTGAAACAAAGTGAGAATTATTTTTTGGGAAAACAGGGAAACAATTTTTGTTTTCGAACAAAACATAGTCTTTATTTTGGTACAAATAAAGACAAAACTTTGGAGAAGACATTTTAA
>JAFIDM010010028.1:58043455-58075319 GCA_023159025.1 Thereuonema tuberculata | reverse complement strand
TTTTTTCTAATTTTTGACTTGAAAAAAAGGAAGATGTATACTTCCTGAAAATTTATTAAATTGTTAAGCCATATCATATATTATGTTAAAGAAAACAAAGATTGTAAGTAAATGGTATTGGTTTCAAATATTGTTAATATTTTCTCGAGGAGTTTAATGTAATTTGGAGTATTGTTCTTCAACTTATTGTTATTTTAAACTTGAAAAAGAAAAGTAGTGTAATCTTTTCGAAAATTTGCTTTTTCATATTAAATGTAGTCTTTACATTTAAATTTGGTGTGATGTTAGAAATATTTAATAGTAGAAGAATTAGGAGAAGAGATCTACTAAAAAAATATGGGAACTTTATGTATGGAGGAGTTTATATTTGTCTAATATTTTCGAAATGGAGAGAAAGAAGATCGTTGAAGAATTTGGTATATCTACTTACAGACAAATTATCAAACATCAAAACAGAACCATTATTTTGGAATAGAAAACTACGAAATTTTGGACAATAGCCACAATAAATTTAATTTGGAACAAAATAGAACCATGATTTGGAATAGAAAGTTACAAAATTTTGGAAAGTGATAAATAATTTAAATTGGAATAAAATAGAACTATTATTTTGGTATGGAAAGTTATAAAATTTTGGAATCTGTAACAATTTAAAATTGGAACAAAACAGAACTATTATTTTAAAATAGAAAGTTACAAAATTTTGGAAAGTTGGAAACAATGTAATTTGGAACAAAACAGAACCATTATTTTGCAATAGAAAGTTACAAAACTTTGGAGAAGAATGCGACATTTTAATTTGGAACTAAACAGAACCATAATTTTGGAGTAGAAAGTTTCAAAATTTTATAGGGTGTGAGACAATTTAAATTGGAACAAAACAGAACAGAAACAGAAAAGTTATAAAGAGAATTTAAATTTTATTAGAACATCGCGCAAATTGTCGAATAGACTGTGACACAGAATTCTGAAGAAAAGTTTAACATTTTAATTTGCCACAAAGAAAATTTCAATAAAACTTAATGATTGAAATTTTTGAGCTATTTCTGTAACAGAAAACACTTTCTAAAATTTTAGATCGCTAAAATCATTTTAATTTGCAACAAAATACGATATTTTGGAAAAGATGTTTATACAAAACTTTAGAAAAGTTTAATATTTTAATTTAGAAAAAGAAAAAAAAATGGAATAGAAGAAGACAAGTTGTTTTGGGAGGAAAATGTTTAACATTTTGGAACAACGTATAAAACGATTTCTGAAAGTGAATGTGACAATTCACTCCTCAAAGAGCAAGTAGGCTATCTATTGCTGTTGATAGACATCAACATTACTAATTCAAATAGTTCTACTGATTCCAAAATTAAAATTAAAATTACGTAATTGAGTACATAGATTATATATATGTATTTAAAGTGTTTCGGAAATGGTAGACAAAGCGAAGAGATACAGGTTCTACACATACAGGTTGTTGTACATTTTCAGTTATGACATTTTGTTGTTTTTAGAGTACTTTTAGAATTAGGAAATGGATGCTTTGGGAATGGTTCTAATCAAAGAAACATTAGGAAGTTCCCATTAGGAAGTGTAAGTAAATAATGTAAAGGTTTATTACAAAAAGCAATCCGGATAACAAATATCATGACTAGAAACAAGAAAATGCTGAAAATGGCCAAACTGAGCTTTCTTTGATTAGGGACCATATCCAAAGCATTCATTTCCATACTATGAAACTATGGCCCGTACATATAACATTTTCGATTCAAAATGACCTTTGGAACCCGTACCTCTTCGCTTTGTCTACCATTTCCCAAATTTCCCATATATATGTAATTATGAGTATAAATTTATATAATTTTATATAAATCGATTTTAAAATGCAACATACTTTCTTAGTGTTTACAATAGTGCAGTCCAGCCCTGACAAACCACATAAATAAGTTTCTGGTAATCTTACAATTTTAACAAGACACAAGAATTACAGAACAGACAAAGCAAACCAAGCTTTTATTTTATTTAAAACTAACACAGTAATAATGTTGTGGAGTTTAAATATATTACAAATGTTTCTTCCCGCTAAATATCAAACGGTAATTACTCTGTCACAAATATCAAAATTCAATTTTGAATTTCATTAAATATAAAATACTCTATCACTTCCTTTGTTCGTTTTTTCATTTCAATTTATTTCCTTTCGTAATTAGACTCGTAGAAAAGCAAGTTCATCTTTCTCAAATACGAATAAGGAAACTATTTCCTTATTCTTCCATTTCTACCTAAAAAAAGTAATAATTTTCCTTTTCAATTTGGCTTAGAATTAGATTGTCCGCGCGTGATTACCATTTTAAGCCTAATGACTAGTTCTTCTTTTGACGGAAAATCACTTTGTGTCACTCGCTGATTTCACCTCCATCCCCACAATACATCTGATTTCCATTTTTTTTTCTATCAGGTATAGAAACTAACAACAGATTTCACTTTTTTTTTGTTCTATGTTATTTTAAAATTATCTTCGTTCTTGAACAGCAATTTTAATGTAACTATGGCCCGAGCAGGAACAGATCCAATTATTTTATAATGCAGAAATGAAATTAGAGAGTTACGACAAAAAAAGACTGTTTTTTTCGTTTCTCTTCGACGAACTGTCATTGAAATATTATGGGGATCAAAGGCAGGTTCCGAACTTTAATAATTTTGTAGGATTTTTTTTTTCATTAAAATAACATAGCTTGGTTTTTACCAAACTGGAAAATTTCTATTAATAGACGATTTTGGGAAATTTAAATCCTTAAATATAAACTATAAATTTAAATATTAATCACATCTAAATTGTTATTTATATTGATAATATAGTTGCGTATCACATTATATTAGAGATTAGGTCTAAGAATAATTGTTGTAAATATCCCCTAATACGCATCGAAGAGGTAAAAAAAGAGTTAGAATAATAATAAATATTCTAAAAAAAAGATTTGAAATGAAATTTCATGTCAAAACACTACAGCAGTTTGTTATCAAGATAACTCACAAACTCTAAATCGTAGGAAGCTAAGATTTTAGATGTAGGTGCATGTTGTTACAAGGAAACTCCCGATTGATGTCAATATTTCATCTAATGACCGAATTGGATTAAATTTACAATCAAATTTTAATTTTATTCAACCTCCATAGGCCTACGCTTTTCTTTTCTAAGATGGGAGTATAAAAATATTGGAAACAAAGCAAAAAAAATATAATCTAAATGATAAGAGTTGAATACAATAAAAAGCAGCTTACTTGGAAAGTAAGTGTCTTTAATGTCGTTCAACCCTAGTTAAATATACAAACTTAAAATCTAAAAAGAATGCCATATTTAACGTGCTGTGGAATAATTCAAATTAAATAAAACAAGAAATGATCGGGTTGATGAGTCCCAAGTAGGACGAAACGGCCGTTCCCGATAATCAAACCAGAAAGGCAATTTGGTTAAATTTGTGCTGAATTTCATCTCTTGTTTTATTTGATTTGAATGCCATATTACATTGGAGTTTTCTGATAGCTATTATTAACGGCATGTTCTCTCGTGAGAGATTACGAGACGTATTTAATTCAAGGCGCCGCCATTAACCGTATTAAATACATTAATTACTATATAGTCAACGTCATTTTCCTGTATTCTTCATCAATAATTTTCCATTAGAAAGAGAGATATGCGTAAAGCGAAAGATTTTTTTTTAAATAAAAGCATTTGAAATGAAGTTTATAAATTTAGAATTTAGAGGATTGATCTCACAAAGTATGAATACATATGCAAAATATCTTTCAACATTTCTTAATGTAGAATGGGAAAAGAAGACACAATGTTAGAGGAATGCAGTAGGTGTGGTAGGTTTCCGGGGATGGGGGATCGAATGCTTCCCCAAAGGAGCTTATCTTCCAACCAAAGGCAGAATCCAAACAAGCTGAAGCTAGTCTTCTCCAATCATAACAACACGACAGACGATATTTCAAAAACAAAGATATCCGTGTATTAAATATGGGATACCATTTTGCCAGTTAATATCGTTATCATATTCTTCAGAAAGCTAAACATACTAAAAACATTATTGATATTTTAAAAGGAAAAAGATATAGAGGAAGACCAAAAATAAAATAAAAAAGAATTTCTCCTCCTTGCTGAAGATGATATAATAATACATTCTAATCTTTCTGTTTTTATTTAGGGAATGTAAGAAATCAGTAGTATTGAATGTAAGAAAGTAAGAAAGCAGTAGTAATACATGCACGGAAAACCAAAGCATTTACTTAGTTCCGTTCGCTTTTTGTTATTGTTATGCATCTAATAGATAACAGGAGCAGAGGGAGCTTTGTGACCTACTGCCATCATGAGACATCAAAAAAAAAAAACAGAAATTAAAACAAAATCACTAGATGGCGACACGTGGAACTTGGTCGCATCATTGTCTGTTAAAAGGTTTAGAGAAAAATGAACGGTCCTGCAAATTTTCATCAAATTTTGATAATATTTGGAATTGACACGTCAAATTTTCGCTGTATATAGACTAAGTTTAAAGTAGCTTAAACATGAAATACGAAATTTGAAATCACTGATATGGAGTAGCTGATTTGCACTGTAATAAAAAATTTACAAAATATAAAAAGCCTAAGAAATAATAAACAGCTGTAGACAGCAAAGGCTGTTTGATCAGGTGAAAGCAAATGTGATAGCGACCAACATTGGTTGCTATTGCGTTTGTCTTGTCCGTCCGTGTCTGTCCCACCCTAACAACTCCTGAACGGAGTTGTTAGATCGGATCTGCAAACGGACTTCACCATCGTGTTCAGAGGCCCAAACACCGTAGGAATGGAGTATTTTCAGGGACCAACGCCCATGTTGGAGATATTTAACATTGTTTTTATTCGCTATTCGCTTAAATGTTAGAAATGCAACCATCTCATGTTAGTTGTCAGCTATTAGGTTGATGGGTAAGGTCTCGGACTATGCTGAAGGTTGTCAATTTTTCGAATCCGAATATGTACTGTTTTGTTTTTGTCCTAATAATTTTATTTTTCTTTAAGCTAATGTACTTTGGTTTTTTTAATGAATTTTATTCTTATGGGTTGCCCTTAAATTTATGCTTTAGCACAAAATTACATTCACTTGTTTTTTATTACTCTGTTTTAATAAAGTGAAGACAATACAAAGAAACTATCACTTCGTGATTGAAAAACTGTCACCCTTACCAAATACAATAAAGAATTTTTAAGAATTCGTAATTTGAAGAAGCATGCTTCAAATTCTCTCAGGACTTCTTATTTATACTCTAATGTGCTTTTAAATATTCATTTGTGGCCTTTAAAAACAGTTATCTGTATTTTACCATAACATTATTGTGTATTTTATTTTCGTTTTGTATTCTGTGGGAAATACCACGTTAATTTTCACGTTAATCTTAATAGTAATAATACGCTGATTTAATAAAATATTTGTCATTTTTCTTAGTTTTTTTCCTATTTTTGATGATTAATTTTCATTATATAAAAATGAAAAGACAACAGATATATCGGACATGCGGAAAGAACATCTCGTTCCTAAGGTTAAGAATGGCTTATAAATTCTAAGCAAAGACAAAAATTTACAGTTACATCATTTTTAGAAAGATATTTTTAGCCTACATTGCTAGGAAACTCGTAAAATCTGTCAATTTGTAGGAGTAATACCACAGCCATTATCACTTTTGAACCACAGCCTGTAACTTCTTGAAGAACCGATCTAAATTGAAGTTATAATTAAAACTTTTTCGGTATTGGTCCTTGGTAAAAAAATTAGCCTTAGATGACAACAATCCCCGTAGAAAAGCATTACAAACTATCACTGGACTGCCATCGATATCTTCAACAAAGGATTTAATGAGCTTAGTAATCCACTTAATGTCTACACGAGCTTAACTATGGTTAAAATGAATTTCATACAGGGAATGTAAAAATCTCTGCGATAATGTATTCAGGAGATATTATAATTTCAAAAAAAAAAGAACGAAATAAAACAAACCAAACCAAACCAAAAAAAACCCCGAATCTTTTCGTTTGCTTCCACACATTTAAAAAACAAGGATAACGATTAGTAAACCAACCACAATGCTTCGCAAAGTTTTCTGATACGTAGAAGAAAATATAATTGATATTGCTTTAATTTCCTTATTATTATAAATGTGATTGTTGCGCATCCAAAGGACGCAATTGTTGCGGTTGTTGTTGTGATTGTTTCTAATGATATTTTAATGATACTTGTCCACAGACAGACAAAACCGGAATATTAGATTGTCCTATCAGAAGACTAACAAATAACGAAAGATTTTAGGGAAAGTAGGCGTCCACTTCTTTCAGAAGTTTATTCTTTCGTATTAATAAATAAAATGTACTATCCCAAAAATCCATTTCATTTTTTCGTTCATTAAATACAAAACAACTAGTTTTTTTTTCCTCGTTCGTTCCTTTTATTTTTACTGACATTTTCCATCCATAATTAGATTCGTACAAAACAAAGGCTTCATCTTACCCCAAAAATGACAAAACCTATTTTCATTTTTCTCCTTCGAAAAAGAAAATTAATAGGTTTCTTTTCCAATTTGCTTAGAATTAGATTGTTCGTTTGTGATTACCGTTTTAGACCTAATGGCGCGCTGCTCTTCTCCTTTTGGCGGCAATTCTCTATCTGTCACTCATTTGAGCTCTGATTCCTGTCCCCCTTATTTTATTTTTTATTTTTTTTCAGAAAATAACAACTCATTTATTTTCTGTCTTGCGTCAGTTTAAAATTATTTTTCTCGTCCATTGTAATTTCGTTGTAACCATGGCAACGAGGAGCGATCCAATTACAAAATATCAAAGAAACAAAATGGAGGGAAAAAAAAAAGAACACGCAAAGACAAGGCCGAGCAGAAACTTAATACGTTCAGTCTTTTCTGAAGTGTCGTAATTCTAAAGTCTTATATTACTGAGCCTGTGAAGTCTTGTTACTACTTGTCCTATTTTTCTTGTGTGTGTGTACGTTGATCACGTTAAAAAATTGGGCGGTTTTCACAAAATTTGAAACTTATGTATGGTCCAACTTTAAACATAGATCCATTTATTTTGATCTGAACCTACAAAAATGGTCTCCTTAGGCCCTTGATGAAACAGCTGGACTTCTTTAGAATTTGATACGAAAAGTATTTATGGCCCAACTTAAAATACGAGAAGTCAAAATGGACACTACTAACACTTCCCTTTGTTTCGCTTTATGTTTTAATTTTAAAAACGCTTTTATATCTAAGTTCCACGAGTAGTTACATTCTGAGGTGCTATTTGACCGCAATGATTTAGTCTTCTTTTCAACATTTATTGAAATTTTATAATCTAACCAAATTTAGAATATTCCCATCGAGCAGATATGGGGAGGGAGGGATATTTGTTCATTGGCTTTATTACTGAATGTGTAGATTACTGATGTATAATTTAAGGAATTAGGATTAAGGTCAAGAGATTATCGGGCTTCCACGGTTTCTAGAATCGAGGTCTCACTTGATTGGTCCTCAGCACAGGAGGATCTAGGTGAGATAGGTTTTTTTGGCTGTGGGAATCCAAAGCTCTTGTGTATACCGGGTGATTCGTAAAATACTGGAAAGTACTGGTGGTTTTCACCGCCCCATATCTTTTAAACTACTGTTAACAAAAATCTGAAACTTTTTATATAAAATCATCAAACATATAAGAGTTATATTTTCATGTTATTATTTATTCATTATCTGAAATTTATTTTATTTGCGTTCAAACACCCCCAGTATATAGAAATTATTATCCAAAAAATGATTCGACTGTCTCTGAAAAAAGTAATTTGTCAGAATGCATTTTCAAAAAAATAGTTTTTTTTTTAAAAAATTAAACGAAGGAATTAATGACAAAAGTGTTTAAATTAAATTTTCCTAATTAGCTTTCTGTATCATTTGAATATTGGATCCAGACTTTTTAGAGTTTTAAACAACATCACAACAGTTATTTAAATATACGATATATTGGGGGTGTTTAAACGCAAATAAAATGAATTTCAATAATAATGAATAAATAATAACATGAAAATATAATTCTTATATTTTTGACGATTTTTATATAAAAAGTTCAGGCTTTTATGAGCAGTAGTTTAAAAGATATGGGGCGGTGAAAACCATCAGTACTTTCCAGTATTTTATGAATCACCCGTAAAGCGCTATTTCTGTAAGTGAAGTTAGTCAGTAAAGTTAATAGTTACCTGTTGACCTGTCGCTCTCTAACGTTATTTTAGCCACATAACAATAGATACAGTAATCGTATTAATTAATCTATCACAATTTTTGTTTTGTTTTGAAGCCTTCTTTAGACTCTAAGCCTATATCCCTCGTAAGGCTACAGCGCTAGCAATAGTTGGACATGATGGACTTATTAATTACCTCGCGATTCTATCAACGCGACTTCAGTATTGTCGAATTAATTAAAACTGTAATCTAAAACTATGATATGTTCCGAGTATTACCAGATTCAGCCGTTTATTATACTCTTACGAAAGAAGTTGCAGAAATATTATCGTTTCCATGTAATGCATAGGGGAGATGGGAGGGTCCGTCTTCACGTTGTATCGACTGTCCCACTCTGGTCGGCGAACAAAGACGGACAGAGCAGTCTAATCGGAAACCACTTGATTACAGAGCACAGGTCACAAAGCCGCAGCAGCGTGTACCTGAAGGGTAATCTAATTAGGGCGCACTTTCGTTGTCGTCGCCATTTCCACAGGCTACTCGAAGTGCTAATTCCGTCGCAGATATAAAACCAGATCTACTATGAAGCTGATCCATCCATCACCAGTCCTCCCGATGAATACAATTCGGCATAAAACTCCAACAACTGTTCAAGGTATATGAACATGGTCAGTTCCACGCTAGCTACGACTGCTACGAATTAAATATGGCTTTCAACTCATTTCAGGAACTTTAATTTTTGGTAATCTAAATAAAGCTCGAGACACGTTCTCGAGCTTATTGGCGTGCGTTTACCGCATGGAAGGAATCAAGTAAATGGACAACATACAACGATAGTCAATTTTAGCGCATTTCTGTACAATTTGTGTTTATGTAATGTGGTAATAGCTTTTTTTTTTTTTTTTTTTGGAAACCCCTGTATTGGTAGGTTTCATCCCCAGTGGGCCCAATTCTGTCAAAATCAACAGAGAGAATCTGCTTAGTAACTGGTGTGACAAGTATCTTATCAAATAGATAATACACTTGGTAGTTAAATATTCACGTGGCTATTAAAGCTAAAGTTAAAACAAATAATCAAAAATGATTTAATAATAATCAAATGTCGTTGCTTTCAAAAATATCGAAAAATTAACATAAGCACTTCTGAAACAAGTTCAAAACAGAACGGAAATACCGTAAATTATAATTGTAAGCCCAATTTCTATTTTTCCAAAATAAAAGTAGTAGTTTAAAGAACTTAAAGATGTGATTTCCTAATCCTTTTTTTTTTATAAATTTGTTAAAACGACAAAACCGAAAAGCCTATGCTTGGCTAATGGAATCAGCTGATGAAGTATTAATAGAAATAGGATAGAAATCCATTGTTTAGATTCCAATGGGTTTCTATGGGAATTTATGTCGTTCTCTTGCTGATTTCTTGACAAGGAATCCTTTGGTAAAGATTTTATATAGACAAGTAAAAGAGATAGTGTGTCTTTAGACTTTAGCATTTAAAGTCTTTAGTGCTTAAATAGGCATCCTAAGTTTCAAGAAGATCCTCCAGCGATTCAAAAATTATTAGAGGGAACACATACCCGGATTGGGTGATTAATTAACCTGCCTTTTTTTTTTTAGAAACTGGGTAAAAATAAAACCAGATATATCTATAATCTACTTTCTACTAACGACGCCCCGACGACACTAAGGGGCCCCGTTCAGGTATTAAGCAAGCACATTTTTAGTCATTTTAGACCCTCCCCTTGTGCTTACGAAAGATTTGCCAAATCATTAACAGTAAATACTCAATGAACAGTAAATTAAAACAGTCAAACTTATATCAAAGTTTTAACGGGTGCATATTTGTCTGTCTTACATAAGCATTGCTTTGATTTCCCCCCCCCCCCTTTCCCTTGTGAGCAAAAATAAGCAAAGTTTGAACCCCTCCCCCCTTCCCAGTTTGAATGCTTACGTAATACTTGAAAGGCCCCTAACCGCACTTAGATCCATAAATCGAGAAGAACCTTGTATCTCTGTTACCCAGAACACAATTGGAATGGGGGGGGGGGGCGTATTTAGTGAGTGAAAATTTGGTGATAGGGTTGCCAGAAAAAGCGAAGTCAGGGGGCCCAGCCCCTTTTAGTAAATAAATTATAAAAGCGTAGCTACGTAATTTATAGCAGAAAATTAGTAGACAACCCTTTACCCTAAATGTGAAACTGGGTCTTGAATAACATCATAATTCAAGGGGATAGAGGGGCTATTTAATTAAAGAGAGGAGATGGGGAGAGTAAAGTGACGGGACTGATGATAACAGTTCTCGAGATCAATTTCGAGGGTCAGTTTTGAGAGACAGGAGTGTCGGAGAGCAAAATAAATGTGCCTATATATTAAGTTAGATCACCAAGCAGCCACGTACCAAATTTGATGGATATGCGTCCAGCCGTTTTAGCGTGATGCGCACACAAAGCAACAAAGAAGAAAAAAAAAAGTTCAAACGGAATAGTCTCTTAAGAAATTAAAAGACAAAGACGCTCTTTATATAGGCTTAATCAACTTTTATGAAACTCCATTAAAAAAAAAAAGAAAATAAAGAAAAAAAAGGCTTATGCAATAGAGATGCCATAAAACAGTTATTGCAGCGCGTGGAGCTGTCCTTCATGACTGAAATTCATCTGCGGTATTCGGGCAAAAGATGAAGCTCATAGACGAGGAAAAAAAAACGTGGCGTGGGTGAGGGGGCAAAATTTCTACCTAATTGAATTTGTTCTCAGAGAATCTGCGAGTGTGGAAAATGAAAACGCAGTTAATTTTGGAGAATATTTCTATTACGGATTTAACTATGTTTCAGAGCTCCCGGAATCAAATAATATCTTCTTCACTTCAAATGACTTTTTTATTCCTTAATGACGCCTTGGCTCGTGCGTGGGTTTCGCGCGCGTCTAGATGTGTAAAGGAAGAACATTCCCCCGCAAGGAACCCTAAAGCAGATGAGATTCAAATGGTTCTTTCATCTTGGTTATGTTATAACTGTACAGTACAACAGCTAGTCTTACAAAGGGTCAGATACTGAAATGGTTCTGGAACATATTTACTACAAGAAGCTATGATTTTAATATATTTTTAGCCTACTTTCCAAAGTATGTGAGGCTCTTCAGATCACTCTGTCTGTGTGCGTGTGCGTCCCCTTAATAACTTTTGAATCGCTGGATGGCTCTTCTTGAAACTTGATATTTTTTTCATGAACTAGGAACGATTTAACTTTCATAAAAATAAGTTTAACGTGCCGAAGAATTTAAACAAAATAAAACAAGAAACAAGATCAGCTCAAACTTAAACAAATTGCCTTTCTGATTCGATTATCGGGAAGGAATCGGGAACGGCCGTTTCGTCCTACAGGGGGCTCATCAGCCCGATCTCCGCCTTCCACGATAAAAGACCTTAAGATCTTGCCTTTCTGGATCTTTTATCGGCGGAGATCGGGCTGATGAGTCCCCTGTACGACGAAACGGACGTTCCCAACTCCTTCCCGATAATCGAATCAGAAAGGCAATTGTTTAAAGCTTGTGCTGATCTTATTTTATCCAACTTTTATATTTGAAATATTTTCAAAGTGGGTTCCTATCGAGATAATAATGCGAGAAAGAGATAAAAATTACACAGAAAAGCATTGGAATCTAAAGCAATGGATTTCAGTTTTATTTCTGTTAACAGTTCATTGCCTACAAAAAATTATATTAAGTTCTTAACTCCTTAATTCATTAATTTGCTCATGCTTTGATACGTTAAATTTTATAGGCTTTGGACAACTTAAGTAAATATTGAGAATTTTGGAAAATGGAAAATTTATTGCACTATTTTATATGCATGTTTTGATTGAATTTCGTCCGCTACAGGGCTCTGAATACCTCTTTAGTTATGGTCACCTTGTGTATATGTATCTGGTGATTATAATTAAAGCACCCTTAAATGCCTTCTATAGCAGTCGAAATTTGGTAGGATGATTTTCAGGACATACATCTGATATTTTGAAATAAAAATTAGAAACAACGAAGCAACGGCGCTAACTCCTTGTAACATTCAACATCTCCTGACGAAGACTTAAGAACAAAGCCGAAACATTGAGTGAACCACTTGCCCGAAGCGGGAAAATCCTTCATAGCCAAGTATATCCAATTAATATCAGATTATATTTCTTAAAAATATTTTATTTTTATTTCAATTCTTTTCTGTTAAATTTTAGTTGCGTTAAAGCTTTTTCTGATGATGTAGTTGTACCTCAAGCTAGAAGGTACAGCAAACAAACGCTCGAAAATTAGCCGATTCAGAAGTTAGCTTCTCGTAATATCATCAATGCCTGCTTCGTTTTCGCTTGAGCCACGTCCATCACGATGGATAGTAAAGCAAAATAATACAATCATGACATCAAAAGTTAATGGTCCAATCGCATGTATGCTATGTTGCATCTCTTCATTATATTCAAGGGAATTTCCACTTCCTTCACAGAGGCATTCTTTCGACCATTCACTATCATTCCTTCCTTAGGTGCCTTCTCCCACAGGGAGGTTGGCGATCAGCATGTACCACAGATCTCTATCTCTTGAAACATGTATGATGTCCTGAGCATTAAGTCCAGTCCACTCACGCAGGTCATCCATCCATCTTCTTCTTCTTCTCCCAACGCTTCTCTTCCCTTCTATCTTTCCCTCAAGTGTCAATTTAGGTATCTCATATTTGACATCTCTCTGTATGTGCCCACAATAGGCAAGTTTTCTTTGGTGTATAAGTTTGATGATAATTCTCTTGTAGTTAGCAAGATGAAGTACTCTTTCATTTGATGTCCTGCTGGTCCAACTTATCTTTAACATTCTTCTTAATGACCACATTTCAAATGCCTCTAATCTTTGTTTAATTCCCTTTTTGAGAGTCCATGATTCACATCCGTATAAAAGAATTGGCCAAATATAACATTTCCACACCCTTTTCCTTATTCCAAGGTTGAGTTTCTTTTGGCATAATACTGATTTCATTTGAAATCTATCTAATTCTCAGTTACTTTACAAAAAAACAATAGAAAAACAATCAAACTTATAGTTTCAAGTCCACGAAATCGTGCTGTCTTATTTATCGCCATAGCAATGCTAAAGTTTCGGATATTATAGAAGCACCACAATACTCATTATCAATGAAGATATAAATAAACTATATACAGTCGAACCTCGATATAAGGTCACCCGCATATAAGGTCACTTTTCTAAAGTCCCGGTTCATTGAATAGGAATTCTATGATATGGATTATCGAATACATGGTCAGGTCTTAAATACCATAATCGCATATAAGGTCACTTTTGTCTGTAATTTCAGAAATTTTCACGTGTCTCTGTTAGATGCAATTTTTTATACTCAGAAAAGTTGGAGCTTGGTGTCAAACACATGCATTTCAAATTGCTTTCGACATGCTGGTTTTCAATTTTCTACAAATAGTGTGGAAGTAATAACAGATGAAGATGATGAAGACGATATTCCTTTAGCTGTGTTAATACAAGATCTCAGAAATCGCAGCTATGCTATAGAAGGGGAAAGTCAATACGTGAGAATTGATGATGAAATTGCTACCACTTCTCAAGCTTCGATTTCCGAAATTGTTTCACAAGTTTTTGTGATTCCAATGCATTAGAAAGTGAGGATAACGACAGTGATACTGAAAGTGAAGCGGTGACACAAGCAGAAGCGCGCAGACCATTAAATGTCGTAAGACATTTTTTTTACGAACCATGAGAGAGCTGAAGAACATTTTCAGAAACTACAAAACTTAGAAAACATTGTACAAAAGATGAAACCAAAATCGCGACACTTTCGCGAGGACCCAAGGACCTTATATCGAGGTCCGACTGTATATTATTCGACTGAATTAATTTTTTAAATTGTAACTGTTTAGTCCACATTTCTGTCATAAGTATTCATTATTTTTTATTTCGAAATGGAAAATTGAAACTCGTATCATAGCACTTCATTTTATGACTAGTTATAGGTGTTTACTGGCGAGGTCAGGAATAAATTGGATGTTGGAAAAAATTGGGGTTTAGGGTTTATCTAAACTTAATCGACTAGGCTGAGAACGAATATGAATAACCTCGACTCAATGTTTCCACTTCCGGTTCAAGATGGCCTCTGATTCAGAGTGGCTCAAATGGTGCATCTTTTACGGGGTTGCCTGTTTGTATGTTTGCAACAAAACTGATTCAACTTATTATTAAAAAATTATAAGTAATAAATTTTGAATAGCAAGAGAAATTCAAAGCTGGCAACTATTTATACATTCAGGAATAATGGGAAATTTTTTAATGTAAAATTTTAGATAAAATGCGAAGAGTTAACGAAATATAGTTGACGTGCGAACTTTCAAATATCAACGTGGTAAAAAAAAAAAAAAAAAAAAACAAAACAAAAAGAAAATTGTTCGGTGACAAAAAAGTAATTCATAAATGTAGCAAAAGATTCGTTGATTTAGAAGCTACGGTAAAATCAGAAAAAGAAAAATGAAATATTTCAAAGATCGACTGAGAAGAGAAAAATTTTATAGGGAAATAATATTATGAAACTGGAATCATTTGACAAAATATTTTGACCGTTTTTGACCTAGTTTCTTACCCATTGTTCCATTTAGTATCAAATTCAATAGGGACATAAGAACCTAAGCCTTCTATTTAAGTTTCTTCGTCGCAGGACAAATATTGCTTGAGTTATGTTGTGTCCACCATGGAAAAAAAATGTCATATCACGTCGCTAATCATAATACGAAGTCAATTTTGATTACAGCTTAACTTTTAAAGAAATATATTCTTCGACTTAGTACGATTTTCAAATATCGTATTCGAAGACAAATATAAGAACGCATTTAAAAAAAAGCATTCTTAATGCATAAAGTAAGGGTTTTTCCCGACTTCAATCCGCATTTGGAGATTAAATCAAGAAAGGCAAGAAATACGTTTCGGTGGAAGTTACTTACTTCTACTATCAGACTTCTATCACTCGCCAGAATTTTACTGCTCGAATGATTCAGCTGGATTAGAATTCAACCTCTACCTTTTCAGTCTGAATAAGGTTTATGGACTGAGTTTCGTTGACAATCCTTTATCAAATCAACCGCAGGTTTGGTTTTCGAGTCGAAGTTCTTTTGTAGTTAACCTTATATAAGTCAGCCAAGCATTAAAACTCTTTCAAATCTTACAGATGCAAATAGACCGACGAGTTGGACATAATTGTGGTTTATCTGTACTGAATCGACTAGGCTGAGCACGAATAGGAATAACCTCGATTCAATGTATCCACTTCCGGTTCAAGATTGCCGCTGATTCAGAGTAGCTCGAACGGTGCAACTTGGTTGGTGTTTACAATAAAACTGAATAGACTTATTATTTTTCAACATAGCAATTCTTATTAATAAGACAACTCATACTTTTAATTCTAGGGCAACAGTTTGCCTATTTTAAAAGTCTTCTACTGTCAACATTAGTTACCGCTTATATTCATTCTGAGTAATGATTTTAGAACGCACAAATATAGACTTTTATTCTATACCATATACATTGAAACTGTAAATTACTTTTAACGTAGTTAAAAGCTTCAGATCACTCAGTAAGCTTCTTCAGCACGTTTCCAAGAAAAACGTTAAAAGGTTTAACATACTGAGTTATTAAGTAATAACTGCATCAGAAATAAATCAAATATTAATTACATGAACTGAACTGATGACCATAGCAACACAGGTCGTCAACATGTGAAAGCCTTTACGGGAAACTCTGTTTATTGATAACACCAAGTTTCGACTTTTTTTCCTTTTTTTCTTATTCGTAACTTTTTTTTTCCTCTCATACAGAATCAAATTTTGTTTCAAGCAAAACCTCTCGCACAAGAAAATATCATTTCCCCAAAATAAAACCTAATCAAGTACCGTTCTTTTCTTTGTGATTCTGGTACAAGACTTTGATGTAAGTACCAATGTTTGTCATTGGCTTTTTGGGTGAAAGGCTATTTCTAAATCTCTTTCTTTTCTCTTTATTCGTCGATTGCTTTTTCTTTATTCCCTGATGTTCTTCCTTTGTGATAAGAGGTTTCCACGGAAACGGCGAGTTTTGTCCCCTAACGATGGTGGATTGTCCACTTGTAACAATGCGAAAACCTTTTACACGAGCTAAGACTCAAACAACCCTTTGGAGCCCCATGGGTAGAAGCACAGACTCCTACATACAGGCCACGTGACTCCGTTCCTCTGACGTCACTGTTGAAAGGTAAGATCTAAAGTCACAACATAAAACAAGAACTGAAAATCTTAAAGCCTAAACAAAATGTACGTTCTTAAAAATTCTTTATTGTTATTATTATTATCTCGAAAAGTTTCAAACCATGGGTTTTCCCCAGCTAAGACAATATGGCGGGTCAAGGACCAAAGCACATATTACCAAGTGTAAAAAAAAAAAAAGTTTGGAAGAATAGTTAGGGATGGGTGCTTGTGTCCATAAATTTCCTAACTATGCGTGTTGTGTTGAGTACCACAGCCTTCTGGAGTTGTGCGTAACTGTTTTTATGAAGTCCTAGTGTGCTGAGGCTGTGGTGAAATGTGTGAGGCACCAGACCAGTGGCGGACAGGACGATGGGTACAACACGTACTCGGTCCTGTCTCTACTGCTCCTGGAGCTCGTGTGCTAGGTCTGTATATTTACTGATCTTGTCTGCGTGAGTTTTCTGCATGTTCTTGCTGATAGGCACTGCAATATCATTGAGATAGGTCTGTTTGCTGACCTTATCAACAATTATTATTATTATTATTATTATTATTATTATTATGTTTGTATGTTTCAAACCTTGGCAAAAACAATATGGCGGGTCAAGGACCAAAGCACATATTGCCAAGTGTAAAGACGTGTGCGAGAATGATTAGGGATGTGTGGTTGTGTCTATAAATTTCCTAACTATGCGTGTAGTGTTGAGTACTACAGCCTTCTGCAATTGTGCATAAGTGTTTTTATATTATTATTATTATTATTACTACGATTATTATTTTTAAATTGTGGAAACGATACTTTTTTTTTTACTTTTTTTCTTACTTCTGTTAATATTTCATTGTCTTAAAAAGTAATATTAAATCCTTTTTTTTAAGTTTTTAAGGAAAGTAAGCTTTTAGTTCTTTCGAACTTAGGTTTTTTTTCTTTCCTTTTTCTCTTATTTTTTTGCTTTTCTTAAAATCTTGAAACAATAAAAACGAAAAGTTTCTATTTTCTATGTTTATTTTAAAATTCTCTTCTCTGCTGAATGCAAACAGATTTTGTTGATTTTCTGAAAAAACATATATATATATAAAAATCATTAAAAACTCACTACTTACTTACTTGGATTCATTTTAATCATATCTTAATCCATTGTTAACAATGACGTAAATAATAGAAATAGAATACAAATCCATTGTTTAAATTCCAATGCTTTTCTATGAGAATTTTTGTCTCCTTCTCGCACTAATTTCTCTACAAGGACCCACTTGGAAAAAAATTCAAACTTAGAAGTTACATTGTTTCAAGTCCTTAAATATGCATACGAAGTTTCAAGAAGATCCATTCAACGGTTCAAAAGTTATTAAGGTTTTCACAGTTCCGTTCCAAAGTTTCGTAGGAAACTAGATTAAAATATGTTTCGCTGTAACTACAATGTTGGCGTTCAGAATGACTTACTCCTGCCTCATTCAAACTTCAAATCGCTTTCTTATTATAGGAAATTAAAGCTTTTCTAAGACTTTTCAAAACTTTTGAAAATGTACAGTAATTAATATGGAGTTAAGCTGTTTTCTTCTGTTATTCAAGCCTTCTACAACTATATCTTCAATATTAATGTAGCGAAAAATGTGAAACTTTGTATTATAAGCGTTGTGGTAAAAATCTCAAATAAAATTATAAAATGCTAAAATTATCTAAAGTAATTGTCGTCGTTTTAAAACACATTCTGATTGACAAGGCAATCGTGTATGGTTGCGAAAGCTCTCGACCGTTCTGTGATGTATTCTAAATTTTACTTATACGTTGTTTTTTTTAACCAACTTGTTGTGTATGTTATCCAACTTCATTCTTCATTTTTAAACATTTCAACCTGCCTGCAGATTATTTTCATCTGTATAGTAGTTTGGTAGGGCTGTGTTTAAATAGCCTCTGATGATGTGATGGATAGTTCGCTATTAATTGTGGGAGAATTGGCGAAAGGCCAAGACTCACGTAAAGTAAGGGAGAAGACAGTTTTGGCTTGGTCTATTATTATCTGAATGTATTCAAACTCACGGGTCTGGCTAGTATTTTGGTTACGTTGATAAAGAATGGATTTAAAATGGTCTTTATTATAATAAACGTAAGAGAATTGTAGTTTGAATATTTAAACTGAATTTTGATTTAAAATTGATAATTTTAATAATAATAAATAAAAATTCGTTAAGAAAAAATATTATTAATTTTATAAGACAAGATCTCATATTAACAGTTAAAACATAATAGAGAAACTAATTAAATATCTGTTTAAATAAGAAGTTTTATTTATTATCTCAACAGTCCTTTTAAAAATAACAAATAAAATTTTGTCAAAGCTTATATATTTTCAAATTTGAGATTTTTTTGTAGACTGTAAAATTTTATTTTACAAATTATTATATTTCTGGTAGATATAATACAGTAGAATAAAATATGTGAAAAGCAAAAATAAATAATGGTCTTTCTCAATCTCCTAAAAATTTTCAATTGGCAAAATTTTGTTGTAATTTTTCTAAAAATAAAAAAAAAATTCAATAGCTTTGTCCAACTTCCGGAATTATTATTAATTTTTATTATTATTTTTATTAAAACTATCATTTTTAAATTTATTTTAACATGTGACAAAGGTAAAAAAATTTTTTAAAGAAAATAATCGGGATACACCTAATAAAAATTGATAAAAAATACATTAAAATAAAACTGTACAGTTTCGACCCGTTTTTACAACCATTTTGCTATCAGCAGTAAATGAAACAAAATAAATAAGACAAATTTGTACATATTGGAGATTGAAAAAGAGACATGGCCGAGTGTACAGTGTATAAAAGTTTCAGCTTGGGAGGATAAAAAGGAGTATTTTAATTATTCAACAACAAACATACGGACAATTCCTGGACGGGCTTTAGCCCGTAGCTCCTTATCAATTGGTCATATTTGTACCAAAATGAATAGGGATCCTCTTTACAAAATCATATCATACACTTATCTCTAAAATTTCAGCTTAATTAGATACAAAGTTTTTAAAATACACGATTAAGACAAAGTATTTTGGCAACGTTTTGAGCATAGCTGCTTGCCTATTGGTGGTTTTTGTAGTGTAAAGACAAAGGGTCTTTATAGACTGTGACCTTCTTTATTAGCATCGAACATTGTATTAATGTTTCATCTTCCTAAGATATATAGTTTGTGTGTTACATCCGGCGGATTTACATATTGCGACCAAAATTACATTTTAAAATAGTTTGGTTCGAACCCTTTAATTTCACTTCGATGCATAATATGGCTACAAATACGACAAAAAACTTAAATCACCATATAATAGGTACATATTTTCTGAATACAAAGTTAAAGCCAACCTGAGAGACAGTACGTGACGCATGCGCACTACTCGCTGTTCTGTTGTTGGGAAGTGATTTTATTTATTTCTAGTTTTCTTTAGGCAAATAAAACATGCTGAAAGACCGTTCACCAAATCCAATGTTAACTAAACATCCACGATTAGAAATCGTCAACAAAATTACACTTGAATATTAAAATAAATAAATCATACGAAGTGAATTTACATGGAGGAATGGCGAAACAATATAGCGACGAATGCGCATGCTCAGTTCCTGTGTCCCCTGCTGCTGCCTTTAGCTTCTTTTCTAATACATATACGGTCTTACCTTGATCCGGACTTGTTAAAAGAGACATTGGTGAGGGAGAGGATGTGCGTTCGAAGAACCTGCCAATGTAATTAAATCGAAAGGTAAGAATTGATTGTTGATGAACCACTAAAGCGACATAATTAAATTTGATCCCCGAGCGAAATTCAAGGGAACCGAGCGGGAGGATCATTTTTACACCCACCCACCTCCACCCGTCCCACAAATCTTCATCCCCTGTTTCAGTCCCTCATTCATCCCCGTTCCTTCGCTCTTGGCCTTCAGGTAAATTAACCTCATTACTCCCATCACTCTCTCCGTATTTCATTTCGTCTCGTTCGTAGCCCCCGATATGTGAAATTATAGGTCCAATTTAATTATCTTGCCATGTGCTGTACATGTGGGAGGAGACACAAAGTTTTTCAATTATCTTCAATAAAAAAAGTCAAAAACAATAGTTGTGTAGCAGAAACGAACATATCAAGATGAACAGAATTTGCTAAAGTCCAAATACATTAATAATAACAAAACAAGAAGTCGAAGAACTTAAAGACTACTTTCCCTAAACTTTTTTTTTTCTTTTTTAAATTTCTGAATTTTTTGTTGTTGTTGTCAAATTCGCAAGTTGCCGAAATCTGATGAAACTTTAATCTTAACAAACCTCGCTCTCATTATTGGATTATCTAAAGGGGAATTAAAATTTGTAAATAACAGAAAAGAAACAAAATTTATTACTTTGGAATTACAATTTATTGTTTAAAATAATAAAGTATTAACAGAAAAAGGATAAAAATCTTTATTTAGATGGGAATTTTAATTGCCTTTTCATGATGATTTCTCCACATGGATCAACTAGGAAAAGATTTCAAATATAAAAATCATTGGGTTGACCAAAAAGTTCGTTCGGTTTTAAGTAAAACTAAAAGACACATTTTTCATTGTCACCAATAATGTTATTGAACAACGTCTTCAACGGTCCTTCTGTCATCTTTCAGGCAACTTTAAATTTCCATCTTCCCAACATTTTTTATCTTTTTGATCAAAAAAACGTTCCGGTGCCTTTGGTGTCTTCCAGGGAATTGAATTTTTTCACATTAAGAGAATTTGATAAAGACCGAAATAAATGGAAATCCGAAGGTGCAATGTCTGGTGAATAGGGTGGACGAATCAGAACTTCCCAACCAAGCTGTAATAGTTTTTGCTTGGTTATCAAAGAAACATGCGGTCTTGCAATGCTTATTGTTTTACATCTTCAATATTAAATTGGCGACACAAAATTCATCTATTTTGATCAGTTTTTCTTTTAAATGCACGCTGATATGACAGTTGTCACAATCGAATGACGTTAAAAACACCTAAGCGATACTAAAGCCAATTTACGTAAAAAAACAGAACGAACTTTTTGACCAGCCCAATAGATCTCTCCTCGAACATACATACCAAGTTGCAAGAAGATCCATCGAGTGGTTCAAATGCTCTTAGGATCACACAACTACTGAGACAAAGTGATCTCATGAGTCCCTGTCTTTTCTAGTGAAGAGGCTAAAACTAAATGTTGCTTGTGTAATTATTATTATATATTTGTCTTCTGACAAGGGAAGGCATCCAAGATGTCAAAAAAGGATTGATATGAAATTTGGTATTTCAAAATTTACTTGAAAAAGGCGAAAACATAATACAAAAGAATATCTGTTTTGCGTCTGTGGCTTTCAAGCAAGTGAACATGGCGGAGTAAATAAGACGCCGAGATCGAACCCCGCTGTTAACTTTTTCATATGTGGAATTTGTGTGTTGTATTTTTTTGTTTTATGTTTATTTTTACACAAATTAAAGATCATTTCCCTGTTATTTGTAATGCTTAAAATCGCTTCAGAAGTTGGTTTATTTTTGACACGATTTCAAACAAATTTCACAACAATTACGTCAACTAGTTGCGACCCGTGAAATATTCACGGAAGTAAAACAAATTCCACATTTTTGAAAAACGCAAGATTGAAAAATATGTTCCAAACAATTTTTTTTGAAGCCATGACTTCCACAACAGCCCATATGTAATTTGAATATCGGCTTATTTGTTTCTTGTCACACGGTGTCTTTGAAGATACTGTCACTTAAAATTACCTTAAAAAACAGAACGTGCACAAAAGAAAAAAACACACGAGAGAAACGAGCACAGAATGAAAATGAGCTTTTTGATCAAAACATTAATAATAACAAGTAAGATAGGAATGTAGAAATACAACATAAACATAATACAAAAATCAAAAAGTCAACAATGGGATTCGATCTCACACCCTTCGTGTTGTTTGCGCAGCTTCGTAACCACTTTCATTTGCTTCAAAATCACGTGTGTAAAACAGGTATTCTTTTGTATTGTGTACTTTTGCATTGTTTTTTTTCGGGTTTTATTCAAATGCATTTTTCGGTAGGAATCAACTAGGCTAGCGTCTATTATAAAAATGAATTTTGTAGTGCTCATCATAAACCAAATTGCAAACCAATCCGCGTTTGATACCTTCCCTTTTGAGACAGGAGGTTACTGATGGCCGGAACTCTTCACCTCTACAAGTCAAAGAGTTCCGATAAGGTAGGACTCATGGAAACATATGTGGAGCCGTACACCTGTTTAAGATGACAAAAATTTTAATTATACAATAAATTACAACAACTAGTTTCACCACTCGGGAGATGGCATTTTCAAGTAACTGTTACAGCAATGAACACACAATTTATGCAAACTGAACAGGAAATTGAGCCTTCTGGGAACTTCTGGTGCTGCATGCTGGGTAAGTTAAAGACGACCCCGCTGCTGCAACACCAGAAGTTCCCAGAAGACTCAATTTCCTTTTCAGTTTGCATAAATTGTCTGTTCTTTGCTGTAACAGTTACTTGAAAAAGCCATCTCTCGAGTGGTGAAACTAGTTGTTGTAATTTATTGTGTAATTAAAATTTTTTGATATCTTAAACAGGTGTACGGCTCCACATATGTTTCCAAGAATTTCCAGTACACGTAAAAATTCTCCTGTGACCCTAAGGTATGACTCATGTCTGTCCGATTTGTAGTTTGGGTTATAGAGATGGTGACATACGAACGTACAGAACGAACGTAACCTCTTACACGTTCGTTTACGGGTCACTAAAAGGAGTAAGATTTAATGTATTCTTTATGTTCTTTGAAGGACTTCTTGTTTTATTACCTTCCGCGTTAAAAGAAAAAAAGATAAGATTCTAAAACAGCAAAGAACAAAAATTCCGGGAACTATTAATTATTCATGGAAGATTCTTCAAGAAATTTGGTAAACCTTTCAGGTAAGAAACGCTGAACTGAAAATTCCAAGAAATTCGCATCTTAGCGAAAGAATTTAAAAGCCCCCATTAAAACCCCATTAAGATTCTTTTATGTCACCTTCTTCTGGATGCCAAGTGCCTACAACACCTCTTGAAACAATATCAACTGAAATAGTTTATCAGTAGTTAAATGTTTCATAGTTACTTCTAATTAGGTTGCTTTACTTACCATCTATCAATATAAAAGTACAATAAACAAGAATGTAAAAAGAAGTTAAAGCCCACTTTTCTTAAAATTTCATTGTTCATTTTCACTTTATTTCTTATGATTTTTTTAAAGTCGTGAAACAATGAAAATGAAAAGCCTATATTTATATTCTAATATCTTCTGAAAACAAATTTTCGATTTTTTAAAAAAACAATTAAATCCACGTTATTTCTTCAATTATCTAAATCGGATTAATTTTAATACCAAAACATGAGCAATGGATTAGCTAAGGTTTAATGTTCGTTGTTTGAGACAATGAAATGTTAGTAGAAATAGGACAGAAAAAACGTTGTTTAGATTCCAATGGTTTACTATGAGAATTAGCGTCATCATTTCAAGCTAATTTCTCGACAAGAACTCATTTGGAAAAGATTTAAAATATAAAAGTAAAGCTACGCGAACACCATCCGATTTTGCACCAACTTAGTTGGCCAACTTCGAGTTGGTTCGATTTTGTCAGCCGCGAACATCATCCAACTCGCAAATGAATCGGCCGCGATAGTAGCAATCCCGTAATTCAATGCGTTTCCCCCAGCTGCAGTGGAAAATCCGAAAAAAATCGAGGTTTTGAAACCTCTCTGATAAATTCTGCCGCATACAATTATTGCATTTCAGTAAAAACTTTTTTTATGCGTGAAAGAAACTCGCAATACTCTGATATTCCTTGTGTACTCGTTTGTCGTCGATTCGAAGCGGTGATACTCGTTTATGGACGCCATTTCTTTCCATGGGTGTGACGTCATGACTGAGTGTTCCAATGCTGCTCTGTGATTGGTAATTCCGACCAACTTTCCCGAGTTGGTCCTGCACAACCGACTCGAGTCGGCCAACTAAAATCGCTGCAAAGTCGCTGAAAAACGTGCTCTAGGTCCGCTCTAGCAACTCGAAGACTGGAAGTTGGCCAACTAAGTTGGTCGAAAATCCGATGGTGTTCGCGGGGCTTTAGATCGTCCCTATAACTCGAATATACAGGGTGTATCGGAAATGGTAGACAAAGGAAGAGATACGGGTTCCAAAGGTTATTTTGAGTCGAAAATGTTCTATGACATTTTGTTGTACGGGCCGTAGTTTTAGAGTTAAGAAATGAATGCTTTGGGAGTGGTCCCTAATCAAAGAAAGCTCAGTTCACATTAGGAATGTAAGAAAATCAGGTAAAGGTTTAATTCTCATACCTGTTTTTTCGTCATGACATTTGTTATCCGGACTGCTTTTTGTAATAAACGGTTACAAAAAAAACCGTTATTTGAAAAACTAACAAAAATAATAAAAATGAAACATTGTAGGGCTAGGACAAATAGAACGTAAACACCGGAAATAACTAACGTCATTCCAGACGCGACCAAGCAATAACTCCAGTAAAGAAAGTAAATGATAATGATTGGTTAACTGTGATCACGTGTCTTCACAAATATAATGAACAGCCTATAATAGAGATTAGAATTGCAATAAAACTGTATACTTTGTTTTTGTTTGACGACTTCAAAATAAAATAAATAAATAAATAAATAAATAAACAAATAAAATAAAGATATTTTAATAAACAACATTTTAAGGAAAGTAGGCTTTACATTCTTTTGAACTTCTGGTTTGATTGTATACAGCAATATATAGAATCATCGATTATATTAATTTTATGAAAACTCCGGTCTATCTGAAATTAAAGAATATATTAAAAAAATCTTGTTGATTAGCAAAAAAAAAAAAATGTTTCTCATAACTGAAAAGCACAATTTCATTATAAATATTGGATTCAAAGTGAATCTAATTTATTAAGTTAAAAAAAAAAAAAAAAACTTTCATTAAAAATACTGTAAACATAGCTTACCTTAAATAAGGAGAAATAATTATCTCTTTCTCCGAGCAGCTTCTCTTGAAGACCTACAAAAAGTTATTAAGGAAAAAGAACTAGCGACTGAAATGCTACAGATTTGATTGCTTTCAGGAAAAATAAAATAATATTAAAAGACTCTTTTTTCCAAAAAGACCTCTTTGTAAGGAAACGTACACGGGATCATTTACAGTTTAATTACAGTGTTTCTCAAACTTATCAAAGAACTTTTTAATTTTTAAACGGTTTATCTAAGCATTACATGCTAGGAAACCTGAACGCTTTAAGGAAATACTTTGGATGCTTTGTCTTTTTAGCTTATTTTCTTAGGAAGGATTGGTTCGTAAAGAAATTACAATGTTCATGTGTCTGTGCCCTAACTGTCTAATATTTTTTTTAACCAATGAATGGGGATTCTTGAAATTTAGCATGCACATTTACGGACAGCAGACGATCAGTCATTTGTATTCGAAATGTCTGTACATGAATCTCTGAGTTGAAATTGGCGAGTGAAGATGATAAAATTCCAATCGAAAAATAATTGATGAAGAATAACTGAGATTGATGGTGAATGATGGGCTCTGTATTGACGTATCAGAATACACACCACAGTACGTATTGTAATCAATGATTTGAACCTGTTATAATATTTGCGGATTTAATCAACTTTCAGCAAGGAAGATTTGCAGATAAATTCCTTGTAACAGGCGGGTATTGTAGTTTTACAGATTTCAAATATACTTTTTTTTTATTGTTTTCACTATTTAAAAAAAGCTAAGAAAATAGAAGTTACAGAAAAAATGCAACACTGAAGAAATATGGGCATTATGTTCTTGGGTGGGGTCTTAAAGTTGGGCAAAAGTCAGACTGATGCTTTCACTTCGTTCCAAGTATTGATGGGTCCTTTACCTGCGCCAGTAATTGTCTTCATAAGAAAATGTATGTCTTAAGAAGAAAATGACAATCATTGATTGAAGTCTGTATTTATTGACATGTATGAAAACTTCAACCTACATGTCTCAGATTTCAGCGGACTGTTGTTCATATTTTAAGTTAGACTACCAATAAGCATCATACTAAATTTCATAGAAATCAGCCTAGCCGTTTCAGCGAAGGATTTGAGAATTGGGAGGAGATGGAGACAAAAATCTTTTTATGTTTTGAGTTGGATCGTAATTTACCTCTGTACCAAATTTTATGGAAATCTGTCCAGTCGTTTTAGCTTGCAAACAAAGAAGAAACATGCTCAAGTGGAAAGGTAAGGCTCTTCTTTGCACTGTAGGCAACACAGTGGTATTTCTTGTCTATCACTTTAACATTAAAAAATTTACAACAATAATCTCACTTCCAATGACTTTACCAAAGCTTAGGGAGGTTTTAGGGCATTTCATGGATGCACAAAAATAAAGCAATACGCGAAACAAAGAAGTAAAACAGCAAAACATTTTCTTGAGTTTTTCAATTCGGATATACAAATAATAGATTTTCAAGATTCTATGTGATTAGTAGATTAGTTTTTCTAATATTTCCTATAGTCCGTCTGAGATGTTTGTGTTAACAATGTCATTGATGTTTTTCTGTTGGAATAACTTAATAATGAATGTTAATTAAATCGTGGTTGAGCAGACCTAATAGAAAGAATTCTTCTAAATCATTTTTAGCCCATGGTCTTCACAAATCTCAGACAGATTACAAGATAAAGCACCGGGTACACATACAAAAACAATTTATTTTTCATAAATTCAGTGTTGGCGCCAAAAAATTAAAGTAATACCTCAAAGCACTTTGTCATCCAAAAAATTCTAATATACAGGGTGTAAACGATACATGATTTAAACTTCTAGGGCGCATAAGATTGTGAAAATGGAATACTTTTTTTTGGAACGGAACAAGATCCGGAAACGCATCGATTCCCTTTTACACCTCCTGTTTTTACACTTCAATAGTTTGATCGGTTTGGAATGTTCTACTTAATGCAGGGCAGTAGATTGTTGCCTATACCATTGCTGTTGTTAGCATAACACAATGATCATATGAAACCAGCTAGCGTAACAAGAGGTTATTGTTATTTTATTGCATGTGTTTAGAAAAAATGCTGAAATGACGGTCGCCATTTTGTCCTTGAACCTTCAGTTAACAATGGCAGGCAAATGAGCGTGACATAACGCTTACTGATTGCACGTGATGATTGTGTGTTGTGCTAATAATGACAATGGTATAAGCAACAATCTACAAGTAAAACATGCCAAACCGTTCAAACTATTGAAGTGAATAAAGAGTGTAAAAGAGAATCAGTGCGTTTCAGGACCCAACTTGATTTTCATAGCCCTATATGCCCTAGAAGTTTGTTGCCCATATTCATTTTTACGCTATTTATTAGTTTTATATCTTAATTCAGCGATTTTTGAAAAAGTGATCTAGAACATATTTCAGAAACAAAGGTTCTGTAATAATAAAAATCCCGAATGGACAGTGCTACAGTTCGAGTCAACATAAGAGTATTGCTTAATAAGTTACAACGGCGTACTACGATTTGTCCATCCGCGTCAAGAACATTCAATTTAAATAAATCCCATCCTATTCTTAATGATTTATGCTCATGTTATTTTTATGTAACCATCTTATATACTGGAATATCGAATAAAGCTGTAGTATTTCTTCACGTTTTATAACCTTAAAGAAGGCTAAAGGACAACCACCTCCCCCAGTACACACACACCAACAGTTCACGAAGGTTCAACGGAAGGAGTGGGAGAGGAGATGTAGGCTCCCAGAATAAACAACCATCCGGACGAAATGAAGTTTGAGAGGTTAACCCCAACGCTTTCCCGACTTTAACTCTGAAGAAAACCGATTTTGCAAAGCTGTCACTGATATTAAAGTAAATTTCAGACAATACTACAAATATTGCGTTCATATCCAATCCACAACATATGTAATTCTTATTAATAATATTTTTTCTTCGTATTTATCTAAAATAACTATTTAGTTAAGTTTTCTGTTCAGCAATGAAAAATCACAGTGCATCCCTACAACTCATGCAATCCTACAAGCGAACTGTAGTGCATTGTTGTCTATGTGATTATTCATGAATTTAATTAATGTACAATATAACATTGCTATACAGATCTTTTGTTTCGCATTACCTTAGTTTTAGAATATTGTGTTTCAGACTGCCTTCATTTCACATTATTGTGTTTCACGTTATCTTCTGTATCACCAATATTCCTTTTAACATTATCTTATACTACATATGTCTTATGTTTCCCACTACTTGTTTCATATTATCTTTGTTTCACATTATCTTCTGTTTAATATTATTTTAAATTTCACATTACTGTTTTACATTATCTTTGTTTTACATTCTGTTTGAAGTGAAACATTCCTTTTTTTTTATCGTTCATGTTCTCTCTTTAAAAACTCCCTGTTCCCCATTGACCTCCACCCTCATGACTTCCCGCCCTCCTCTTCTGTGCCGTGTCAGAGTAGACAAGTCCTCCCCGGTCGGATCGACCACGAAAAGTGTGATGGCTGCTGCCAATCCTCTTAGTGTACGTAGCATACAATGCCCGCAATAAGAAGCTTAATCGGAAAGAAAGAAACGAATTGGAGAAAACGGAGAAGAGAAAAGGGGACCAAACTCAAGATCATTTCTCCTTGCTTCTCAAGCGCCCGATCCCCCGTAAATGAGGTCTTAACAGTCCGTCCCATGTCGTCTTCTTTTAAAACTCTCCGAATTGGTACGAAAAGACCCATATATCTTGTCTCAGTCCAATTAGGTGCGGGGGCAGACGAGCTCCTCGCGGGAATACGAGCAAAGCGAGAATTGAAACTCAAGTGATACACATCTCTCTCCTTTTTAAGTTTTCCAGTTCGATTGACTGTTTTTTTATCTACGTCAATTAAAAGATTGGCGACCAATTATTTTTGGCGTTTACTGCGAGATAAACAAAGTGCTGTTTCAACACGGAAGCACTGAGAGATGGTCAGTCAAAGCTACACAGACGTCTATTACATCTCAAATGTCACTGTAACAATTTACGATTAACAAACAGACTGAAAGTTTAACATCTATTTCGAGATACATGCTAATAAAATATTGACATTTTGTCTGTTGTTCAGCGGTTCAACCAAATCTTGTGATGTTCCTATATTTTTTGTAATGTAATGTAATGTGGGTGGCAGGGAAGCCGAGCACCGCGACCGTTGGTCTATTGTGCTATCTCACGGAAATAAGGACAGACGGAGAGAAAGACTGAGAAAGAATGGTGAGAGAAGTGCAGGGGAAATTGGGGGAACCCCGAGAAAACCTGCCCAGCGTGGATCGTCCACCATGACGAAATCCACATGAGAACCGAATTTCGTGAATTTTTTTGTAAATAGCTTTCAAAATACACCTTCCACCAAATTGTGAAGGATGTCTATACACAAGATATACCAGGAGGAAAGATTAATATTCAGGGAGATCAAAATAGCGGTCATTCAAAGAAAAAGTTAATATGAACAGGTGTCCTTATTTTGAACGGCTTCCGAGATACAATTATTTGGATGTAAGTTTCCAATCATTCCTAAGAAAGTGTGTGTGTCCTATAATATTTTTTGAACTGCTGGATGAATCTTCTTGAAATTTAGTATGCATATTTAAGGACTAGGAACAGTCAAACGTTTATATTTGAAATCTTTTCCAAGGGGATTCTTGACAAGAAATTAGACGAAATGGCATCAAAAAGTCCCACAGAAACTCTTTAGAACCAAAACAATTGATTTCTATAGATGTCTTAAGCAATGGATAGGCTCATTAATCTGCCTCTTAATCCTCTTAATATCTGCGCGAGTGAAAATTACTCGGATTTTAATCATTTTAAGTTAACAGTTGTCAGTATTAATCAAAACATAAAACATATCTACTGTTTATATTTCAGCAGATATTGTAATTTCAAAAGTGAAATAAACAGATACTAGTCGCATGAATTACTTTTCTTTTTTTGAAAAATCAAGTAAAAGAAAAGAAAAAAAATTATAGGATTTAAAGAAAGTTTGTTTCAAGTTATTTGAGGAGGTTCTTGTTTTTCATAAGACTCCTTACAACACCAAAATAAAAAATTCCATATGAATTGTTCATGCATTCTAACTGCATTTTGGAATTTAAATCGTTTAGATGAAGAAATAAAAATGATATAGTTCGCATGCTAACTTTCGAATATTATATATCGAGATCCAATACATGTACATAAAGACATTGATAATACATTCTAAGCGTTTCTATTTATTTATAGTAATTAAGCATTTTTCGGATATTCCTAAACTGCTGGTTTCCGACCCCTGTGGGTTCGAACTCAACGGTGAGATCACCAGTGGTAATATTTATCTACCATTACAATTGCAGGTTTATAGATAATTCCTTTTCTGAGTTATTACAATTACTACATTTAACGATAATGTGATTTTTTTTTTGACAGTTGCCACAAATTCCGGAAAACACTATTGAAATCCTCCCAAATAATGTTCTTTAAGTGCTGCATTATTCTATCTTGGATATCATTAATGTCTTAGAAATTGCGTTTTTCTACTGCTTTCGTTAATTTTCAGAAACGAAAAAAACAAAACGAAAAACCTCCAGCCTATCAATCGCACTGCAGGTCATCGCCTCAATCATATTGCGAAGAAATTTTCCATTTATTGGAGAAATTAATTAATTCCTCTAAACTTAATTGCTTAAATCCGGTTCATTTTAATTACTGAAAGGATTCAATATTCTTCTTAATTTCTTCGTAATACTTAATATAAGGTACATTAGACTTCATTTCAAACACTCCTTCTTTATTTTTGATGGCAATATTTCGCAAGATTTTAATCATCTCGCTTTTCCAAGCCTTCTTTTTGAATTATATCAACAACAATAAGCTTATCTACATTTTCTGACAACAAATAAGCATGTCTACATTACATCAGTAATGATATATCGATGGCTTAGCGCAAAAGTAGCGAATATCCATAAGCTTAAGCATGGATATTCGCTACTTTTGCCTTAAGCCATCGATATTATGTGCACATCCTATTCAATTTTTTCATTATCTATATCTATAAAAATGAATGTATCTTTCTTTCTTTCTTTCTTTGTCTGTCCTTTATGCACTCTTCGGCCCTTTGACCTATCTGGACCAAACTTTGCATAATTACTCATTACTACCCTGCGCAAAAGATAGGCTACCTTAGAACCCGGACCCACCCCCCAAAAGGGGTTGAAAAGGGTTAAAGCCCTGAAAAATCCAATATCCACCTGGTGTTGAAAATAAGAACTACACAAATATTGTGTAAAGTAAAAAATT
>JAFIDM010010028.1:57978570-58043445 GCA_023159025.1 Thereuonema tuberculata | reverse complement strand
GGGGCCCCTAATTCAATTGGAAAAAGAGAAAAATTCGCTCTCCTATGGGGGACAGGTCCACCACACTTGGGTGGGGATGGCGACACAAGGGCCTAAGTGTCCCACCCCCGATCGACACTGGGACCTTATATTTACGACCCCTTCTCACGAGCCCTTTCTGTCTTTGAGTGGCATTGCAACGCATGCCGGGTACAGCTAGTTACATAATACAGATAAAACATTTGCAAAAAACCTGTTCAATTCTGCAATGATACGTTATTTATATAATAAATATACTTAATAATAACAAGTTATTTAAGAAAAATCAATGTGTTACGAAGTTTCTCGGAAAGGAATCACTTGGAAATGATTTCAGATAAAAACGTTCAATCGTCTCTTAAGTCATCAAAAATGCATACGAAGTTTCAAGAAGAATCATCCAGTGGTTCAAAAGTTATTAGGAAAGGCTGAAGGATACACATCGACACATACATAAAGACTGAGTGATTTGATCGAAGTTCACTTTCCTTGGAAAGCAGGCAAAAAAAAATATTAACAAGGAATTTTATCTCAAGGAATTTTATCTCGTCTATTAACGGAAAAGCATTTATATTAATTTATAAATATTTGGACTAGTTTCACTTAAAAATTATAGCATTCGCTTACTAGCGTGAAACAACTCGGACTCCTACGAAATGAATATACATGAAACTTGAAACGTAATGAGATCAAAGAAATTTAATGAACTTCACCAAATGTCGTCGACTCTAGATGAAAATTATGTACCGTAATGTACATTACTCCATAACCCTTTTATCGCTAATGTCATGATCACAAAGAATGTGTCTACATCTAGTGGGTGCTTGCGGAACAACGAAAACCGAACGCATCCTTAATAAATGTTATTGTTTATCGTACATGTTCTTGCTGTAAATGTTTGCAAAAAAAAAATGGTTTCATATTGTTTACGAAACTGTAGTGACCCGTGTGTATGTTTCATTTCTCGGCAACTTCCTGTGGAATAGGAAGCGGCTACAGACCAGAAATCATTACTTTTCCCTATTTCTGTAGGTCATAATCTTTCTAATAAGGTTTCAGTTATGTCTGTCCGACTTACAGTTTGCGCTGTAGAAGTTGAAACGTGTTTCATTTTCGACGACTTCCTGTGAGACTGAAAGTGATATTTTTGAGCTGTGGAGGTGGACAAACGGATAGACGGAGAGAACCCTCTTAAAAGTTTCTCCCCACTTTTTTACTTTGAGGTGGCTAAAAAAAAGGACTTTGCAATATAAAGAAATCAGCATTTTTATTAGCAGCCATGTAGGGAGAAGCTATTAGATTCTCCATGTCAGGGTAACGCTCTCCACAGCTCAAACCAGAAGTCGGAGCCCCATGAGTAATGCCTTATTGGATTCCTCACGGCGTGGAGGTTTGGGAGAAATCCTATTTCCAGTCCAGGTCACATCCGTTTTAGATGGCCATTGACTGGCTAACAATTAGTAGTAATTGGACAAAATAGGGATTTGTCTATACTGAATAGATTACATGCTGAGAACCAATAAGATATACTCGACCCAGTGTGTCCACTTCCGGTTCAAGATGGCCACCGGCCATTTACTCAGAATTGCCCAATGCTACAAAATTTTGCAAATTGTACTGATTCGCTTGATTTTGTGTTTATTATTATTGTAATTTAAATATAAACTTTTTAATTCTTAATTTTACATTATAATCTTCGTGTTTTATATTTGGAATAATTGATGTCACGTGCGCTTCCAGGCATAATTAAGAGTTATGCCAATTCCTCAGATAGCAAACTTTTTTTTTTGAAAACTAAAACTAAAATAAAAGAAGAAATTACCTTTCTGATAAGATTATGGGAAGGAATTGGGAATGGCAGTTTCGTCTTTCTATGGACTCATCAGCCCAATCCTCGCCTTCCCTTCCCCGCCAAAGGGAAGGTGGGGATTGGGCTTATGAGTCCGTAGAAGACGAAACGGCCGTTCCCAATTCCTTCTCATACTCTAATCAGAAAGGCAATTTCTTCTTTTTATTCAAGTGCTGCGTTTCCTTTCCTTTATTTAAAACAAAAAAAATTGTAAAAATTAAAAGGGATTTTTAATACTATTAATTTTTTATTTAATGAAAAAAATTCCAGAAATTCTCGAAAACTCTTTTGAGTTTTTCCTCCTATCAAAAAAAAGGGGTTCCTTTTGCTTTGTGAAAGACGACGACATTCGTGTGACGTAATTGCAATTTACAAGAGACAATTTCTTATAACAAAAAAAACCAAGAGGCATACGTCGCCATTGTTGTGAGAGTGAAAGAATGTGAACCGCCCACAACCCCACGCCCTCTTGCGTCATTTTACAACTGTGCATTCCTTGTGGCGACATATTCGGGATGGAAGGAATTTTTTAATAAATACCACAAAACTCACAGAATAAAATAATAATAATAAAAAAGGAGAAGTCAGCTACAAACATCTCCCTGTAGAAATTGAAAAACGATCCACTGTGGGAGCGTATGAGACAAAACTGTAACAGTAAAAGGGAAATTCTTAGATAAATTTTTAAAAAACAAAATGGAGACACCAACGTAATTTCCGTTATTTCGCGGAAGAATGCAAATGTGGAGGATGTCGGAAATGGTTGTCTATATTTCGTGCGAATTTATCGTTATAGCAGTGTAAAAGACTTCGCTATGCTATTGTACATTACAAAATAATTGTTAACTAAACATTTATTTCAATTAATTATTGTCATATCAATAATAAGTATACTTTGAAGTGAATTCAAACTTATTCTGAAAAGGCACACGGACACAAACACAAAGCGATCATCAGTTGATGGGCTGCTATTCGTGCTCGAAGCTGTAAATCATCCCCCCTCCCCTTAAATATCTTCGGCTGATTCCAAGACTTAACTTATGATTTAAACCCCTAAAATACATCAAATATTTATTTCGAAGTTGCTCATCAAGGGCCTTCAAATTAGGAGAAGAGGGAGAAATAAATAAAGGCACACACTATCATGGAGAAGCAAACAAGATAGGTCGAATTTTTTCTTTAAAACAGAATTCATAAGATACAAATCTTCAAATGAATTAGCCCTATCTGAAAGCACTTTTTAGTTGAGTAAATACGTTTAATTCATCGTCAAAATCACAGGTATCGATGTCGATGTCAGTCATCTTGGAAGAGGTGAAAAGCGCGATGGGAGTTTTCTAATTGACGATTGAATTTAACGGAAGAAAATCGGGCAGCTAAATTTTACTGATTCATCAGCGATTTAGTGATGGTGCATTAGTATACAGCCATATAGAATAGAGAGAGATATGAACCCCCCCTCAATTTTAACGTAATTAGAGGGTTATATTTCACCGCCCTGAGTATTTCACTTCTCACTTTTCTTAGCAAAGTAGGCTAAAACAAACGAAATCCACCCTCAAGCTCGATAATTAGTTTTAAAAGCAATCATATTTTGTCTGTCTCTCGTATTTAATTAAGGGGAGTCCGAATACATTGTGACCATCGCGGAAAGTTTTATGGATACAATTTATCAGGTGGAAAAAGGCTCTTAAGAAGCATGTTAAAGAAACTAGGCTTAAGTTCTTGCTTATAAATTTCTTTCTTTCTTATAAATCTGAGAATTATAATATCAAATTGTTAAAGAACTCAAAGCTACTTTCATTATTTTTTTAAATTTACATTTCTTTTAAATGAAAGCCGTGAAGGCCGTAGAAAATTTTTAAAAAATAATCATATTATTTATGAATTCTAACGCAAACAAGCTTATCTTTAAATTTGCCATTAGTTGAAAATTGTTTAATCCCACAAATGCTAATCCCTACTGTCACGGTTAACTATGGCTCATGAGATATCCCGGAATCCCCTTCTGAATGGTGTATTCTTTACCTTTAAATAAGTGTATTTTCGTTTGTGAATTCATTTACTGCAATTTAAGATGCTCTATCGTATTCTAGCTTCTAAGGTAGGTGACTTCGTGTCGGAGACGTTGCTGTTATCATTGTGAGCTGTGGCGTTCATCAAAATTAGGAAATGCGAAAAAGGATGGTTTTTTTTAGCATACAAGGACCAAAACATGAGGCTCTCACGTCAGTCAGTCTGTGAATTATGTGCTTAATGTTCCCTCCTAAAAGCAATTTTTTTACACGCTGAATGAATCTTCTTAAAACTTGGTATGCATATCCGAGGACCAAAAACTTCCAAATGGGTTCCTTACAAATATCTTCCAAATGGTCAAGATATTAGCGAGAGAAGGAGACAAACATTCCCATAGAAAAGCAATGGAATCTAAACATTGGATTTCTATCCTATTTCTATTAGTATCTCATTGTCTTAAACAATGAATATTAAATCTTTCTTTTTCAAATAAAGAAAAAAAGAAAAACAAAAGTTCGAAAGAGTTTGAAGTCTAATATTCTTAAAGCATTATTTCTCAAGATTTCCTTTTTTTTTAAGTTGTAAAAACGTCAAAACGAAAAGCCTACATTTATTTTCAAATTCTAATATTTATTGAATAAAAACAAATGTTTTCATTTTCTGAAAAAATTGAATATTAAACCCTCATTATTTATTTAAATGTTTAGTTTTAATCGGATAAAATTTCATGTGCAATGGATTTAGCTAATACTTACACAATATTCATTGTTTTAAAAGGGTTAACACAAATGGGACAGAAATCCATTGTTTTGATTCCATTGCTTCTTCATGGGAATTTTTGTCACCTTTTGGTGCTAATTTCTCGATAAGGACCCATTGGGAGTAAATTTCAAATGTAAAAGTTTGGATCTATACCAAGATTCAAGAAGATCAATCCAGACGTTCAAACGTTCATGGCCAACAACCACACATTGCAAAGTCGGCAGAAAATATAGACATTTAAAAAAAAAATATCATTTTAGGGAAAGTACGCGTCGACTTCTTTGAAAGTTATCGTTCGTTTCAAAATTGTTCTGGCTAAATTCAGGGTATTCATGGGTTCGATTGATTTTGACGTCTTTTAAGTTACTGCTATTCACACAGCTGCTAGATGTATTTTTTTCTTTATAGTCAAATATCCGTGTACGAATAATGCGAGCTGATGATTGTAATACATAAAAAAAGCCACCGTTGCGAAGCCAGAGCAGGTCGGTGTCCACGGCATCAAGCAGTCCGTGAATTATTCATGGTTTGTGTCCTTCGCAATCGTCGTGCGCTGCAGATGCTGATTGAAAGGCGGTGCTGTAACTACCAGTCCAAGTATTTTCCTGGTGCAATCTGCATGGGAATGGCGACAAGAATCCACCGAGTTTCCACAGGGTCAACGGGCAAAGGATCTGCTTCTCTATCCACCTTGAGGCAAAACAGTCTTTTTAAAACCTCGAACAGTGTACAAGTACCTTACGTATATATATTCAGAGAAGGTTTGGATTTGTTTTTATTTTTTTATTTATTTAGCAATAGAAAACTGAACTCATCAAATCAATCAGTCTGTGTTTCTGTCCATCTTTCCCTTTCTTCCCTTTTGAATAGCTCGGTTGGTGTTCTTGAAACTTAGTATGCACATTTAAGACTAGAGACCATCTAACGTTTATAATCGAAATCGTTTCCATGCGGGTCTTTGTCGATAAATTAGCGCGAGAAGGAGACAAAAATTCCCAAAGAAAAGCATCATCTATCCGATGATATCACTTAAGTGTGTAATGCGTGTCAGCAGAGTGCTTTTTGGAGGAATCTCGTAGCCTACCAGAAAACCTCGTTTTCTTACAGTCTGGGAAATGGTGATTAAAACAAAATCCAATACAAACATTTATAAAACAATCTTTATTAATAACGGGTATTCCCTCACCGATTTTATCAATTTGGGGTGTTGTTCTATTGTTGTTATTGTCTTGGTTTTGAAAGGACAATACACTTAAGTGGTATCATTGGATAGGTGATGAAACGATCTTTAAACTGCATTATTTTGATTCAAACAAAAATTGCGAATCGCGAGGAAAATATAAAAAAAGTAAAAAAATGCAACTGTGCGCTTTTTCTGCTGTCAAGTGTATTTATCCATACCCCTCACTTACACCACATATAAGGTTCCACTGTCGTAACTCGAAGCAGTGCCTGCTAGACTGTTCTTTCTTTTATGATAATGTTTAATCAGCAATAAAAATAAGAGCAAATTGAAGTATAAAACTGTTCGCACCTTTAAAAAAATATAGTTATATAAAAGAAGTCATCGAAAAAGTTCCTTCCCCCACCGCCATTAACTTGATAATGGCATTAGATGATGTCCGAAACGTTGGTTTTTTAACCCTTTTAATTTTCTTCATGACCTCCTTTTTTTTAAAGGTGCAAATAATTATGTACTTCAGTTTACCTTTTCTTTCCCCAGTAGATTCTGGTGTAACAGGCATAATCCCATAAAGGTAAGACTGTAAACTGACGACAGCGACGCCGGGCAGAAAACCGATGAAGACTTAGCCTCATATCGCTATGTTGTCAGAACTGCGATGCAAATATCTCAAGTCGAATATGGTGATAAGTGTCCTAAATCCGAAGCGTCACAAATCTGATTTTCGTTTGTATTATTTTCACGACTTTAGGTTTTAAAAAAGCAGCAAGATTTTGAGGAAAATAGACTAAGATCATTTAGCCTCTTCTTGTTTAATTTCAATAATGGAATGTATATATTTTTTTCCTTAATCCAAATGAAAGGATATGAAACGCTGCGAGCACATTCATTTTAACATTGAAGCCACGGGTGGCGTCTTTTAATGGAGTCACTTATCGAAAATTTTAAATTAACTTTGACATAGGTGGAAAATTAAGGCAATGAGGGATTAAGCAAAAGAATAATTTAAGAAAATCACAAATCACCTTACACTTGTTTTCTCAGGATGTTTCTTAGTATTTCAGTGAAATCTAAAGAAATATTCGTCTTATGTAGTTAGCGGTACTGGAAATTAAAATTCGAAATCATAAAACAGTGAATAGTAGCACACGTTGACCTGAATGCGAAACTGGTTACACTTTCGTGTTTCCGATTTCCAAAAAAGAATTTTCTTAAAACACTTGAATCATAATTAATTTCATATTTGACATATTTCAACATAATAAATATTAAGTTATGCTAAAAACTGTAAAAGCATTATCGCCATTATCTCCTCTCTTTCTCTCAAACGAGAAATAGAGGCTCCAGTGATACCTAACCTAATGAGACGAACTGGACCTCGGACGACCGCTTTACCCACTAGGACAGAAATTTAGTATCCATTCAGAATAGGACTGGGTGGATCCTAGATCCTTTATGGAGATAAAATAACCCGAGAAAAAATCTTCAATAACCGCCAAGGATGGAACCGGTTTCTTTCATGTATAGAGATAAACTTTACCCTTACATCTATCTAAATTGCGATAGTGTAAAGATAGTATTTTACATTAAACTTTCATTCAGCAAGCCCACAACTTTTAAATCCAAAATCATCCATATGGTAGTTAGTAGAGCTTTCAAAACTTCTAGTTCTCTTAAGAATTTTAATAATGAATTATCAAATATCACACACTTTTTAATGTCTAATAATTATCCTTTACACTTCATTCATAACCAGATGAAACTTGCCATGCAATGGTTGTATAATCCTTTATCTCGGGATATTAACAATAACCTAACTAATATATCCATACCATGTCATAGCACTTTATTTCTTACACTCAAGAAACTCCTCAGCCCTTTTAATATTATTTATTAACCTCGTCTATTAAATTAACTATCGAGTGTTATCACTAATTTTACGGTCCTGCTTCGCATGTCAATCCAAAGAGAGACCCGCCAGCCTCTCTCTAAAGGCATGACACAACATGCATATGCAATTCGCACGGGTGATTTTAACTAATTGACTGCTACGCATACCCGTGATTCTTATCATTCATTAGATTTCGCGAATCCTGTCATAATCGCTAATGAAACTAAAGATTTACTAAGGAAGTGCGAAGAGTCTATCATTCTATCTGATCCTTCTTGCTATAACGACATCGCCTTCGTAAAATCCATATAACAATATAGATTTCCTAAAAAAGAGGCAGATTCACTCATGCGCAAAAATAACATTAGTAACCCCCTCCATCCACCCACCCTTTTTTATCCCTCCCCCTTCCCCCACCTTTCTTTCTTCCAAGGGTTTTTATTTGGTTCGAATTTGAATTAAGGCACTTCCGTGAAGATAATTCCCTAAACTGGAGATGTTTACAGATGCCCAATACTGACGTGAGATGTTCCCGGTATTATGCTTCTGGATCATTATTCATGACTACTGTTAGAGGTCGCTACATGTCATATCACCTCACCTGTATGGTTATTTCTCCTATAAAACCTCTATATCTTTATGAATTATCATTTGTAAATGATTTGCCTGCCAATCGAAACGAGGTCATATTTTAAATTGTCTATATGCGTTTTTTAAACTTTTTAAATTGTGTGTCTGGCCTAATAATTGTTCACATCTCGACCAATGTCATCAATAGCTTGAAAAGCTAAATTAATATCACTTTTGTAATGTATTGTCTATTCTTACAGACTTGTAACTACAGTAACTGAGTCCCGAAACGTACTCCTAATAGCGAACCAAAGTATTCAAAGATATTAGATGGACAGGGAAGTCCTTTTTTAGTTTACATAAGATGAGTATGAATTATAATTTATGTTTTATTAATTTATTTATATTACATTTTGAGAGAACTGGTTATTCATGATTGAGATGTTTTATAGGGGAGTTATCCGCAGTGAAATTGCAAGGAGAACATATTTTCAAATAAGTAATTTAATACATTACTGATACAATAGGTAAAGATAGCAAAAAAAAAAAAGCTGAAGATGCGGATCTCACATGACAAAGGTTAATTGACTGCATAGCAGTGTTCTCTTATTCTCAGTGGACATTTCGCATTAGGATTACATTGGCACCACCATATCTCTCTAACCTTCCGTGAAACCGAAATTTCGTAACTGGAATCTTCGTACTTAAGAGAAGTATCCGTGACTTCTGTTTCCTAGAACTTTCGATAATTACGATTTTTGACATCGAATCTGACATCGAGATTCCGCTTGAAGATCAATTGGCAAAAATAGACACGAGATATTAAAGAAAACCAACAGTAGTCTGAGACAAGATAAAACTTATGAATTGGCTGATGAGAATGAACTGAAAGAGGAGAGTTAGAGAAGGTAACAAGGGATAGAAGAGATTAGCAAGAGTAGAAACAGCATTACTACATCACTGAAGTAGTTTCAAACATCACCCACGTTTGAAATATATTTCTCCGAGGGGCTGAAAGCTATCCTAAGGATTTTGCCAGAAGATAAGAACAATAAAGTCTCTTAAATTATATTTGTATCACATCTTCTTTATTCTAAGTTCTTTCGTTTTGTTTTTTTGAAAAAATGAAATGAATGTAGGATTTTTTTTTTTTAGTAAGAAATAAAAGTTTAATGTGCATGTATTTTAATATAAATCCGAAAGAAAATTCACATGATCTGCTTTCGTGCATTGAGCTATGATCGAGAGGAATCTGGGACAGCTGTTTCATCCTTTTTACCCTTGATGATAAGCTCAAACTGTGCGAAATGTAATGGATCCCATACCCGCATCCGGCAATAACAGATCATTTACTTTCTGCTTTATGTTAAAACACCTGCACGTTAAACTTTATTTCTTATTAATGTTTTATTTTTTTGGAAATTTTTCGTTCCTTTATTCAAATTCCTTTGAGCCTCGCAATGACTTGAGACAAGGATTTAAAATTCTACATTTGTTACAGCTTAATTTTGTAATTTTGTTTTGTTGGGGTACAACTCCCGGAAGCGAGACTGGGATCCACTACCTTTCTCACAGTTTGAGCTTATCATCGAGAATAAATCTGGCTGATGATTCCTATTACGGATGAAACGGCCGTTCCTGGTTCCCCTTGATGATAGCTCAATGCACGAAAGCACATAATGTACATTTTGCTTTCTTTTACAATTTTTTAAACAATTTATTTTTTAGTTTTCCGTGTCTTTAAAATACAAAAACAAATCTTACGAATATCTAGAAAAAGTAGGCACTGGGTTCTTTGTTTTGTTTGTTTGTATTATCAGAAAATAAAAAAAGTACTTCAGCAGAGATTATAATTTATAAATAAACTTTGTTTTTTTTTATAGTTTTCACACCTTTTTTTAAAAAAATTAAAAATAAAAAAAAATTATGGAGAATATTTTAATGAAAATAGGCTTAAAGTTCTTTCGGGGACTTTATTTATTTTTTTTTTCTATTTTTGTGTGGAAATGGACTCAAACCATCTCTTTTTTTAACCAATTAAAACAATCAGTCGAAATCATTTGCTTTATTTAGCAATTGAACGTTTAGTAAAACATTCGCTTTTCAATCTCCCTTAAATGGTTCTTTGTAGAAACGAAATTACAAAAATCACCATTGTAGCAAAAGGGTCAAAAAAAAAAAAAAAAAGAAAAGAAAATGGAGGAGGATGACGAAAGGACGGATAAAGCCTCGTGCTCAAGACTTCTGGGAAGTCATTAGTAACATAGCGAAGTCTCCGGAACAGAGATACCACCCATCCACCCACATATATTGTAATAGGAACTGCTTCTTCTCATTATCGTTCGTGTAGAGGTTTCAGTTTCCCTTTTCTGTTCTTTCTTTTTTTTTCTCTAATTCTTAACAAAAGAAACCTTTTCTTCCTACCCTCCATCCCCTTTCTTCATTCGTAAGTCAGTTCTTAAGCTTCCTTCCTCTCCTTCCCATCCCCTCATTCACATATTCTTCTTCAGCGTCAATACAACCCTTTCCAAAGAAAACGTTGGAGTGTCGTCGCGCTCCTCTCTCGTATACGAGGAATTTGTACGCAATAAGAAAATCTCCAATTCTTTTCTTTCCATCCTCGCCATTCATGCTGGAAGATAAAGACAAAAATACTAGCAGTAAACTACCCAATAAAGCCAGAGATTTATTTGAAAGCCTCCCCTCACAATTATGGGGCAAATGGAATTTTATTAACATACATCTCCTTTATATATATAATTTCCATTCAATTTCTTAAACTTTAAAGCCTTCTAAATTTAACGTGTGCATTGGTATGATCAGTCAGTTTGAATCTCACAGACACTGTTAGGTGCCCAATAATGATACAACTAAAATCCGTTTGATATGTGCTATTAAAGTAAGCAGTCTGTATGCCATCGGTTTGCCATTGGCTGATGGCCAGGAGATTGCTTCTTTGCTGTAATACAAACCGAGTCTATTTTCAAAGCATACTGCCGTCCATGTGTAGTAGCAATCTGATACCATCACATCTGGTAACAAATTGTAGAACTTGCAGTTCAATCGCATTTGCAATCTGTTTAATCGAAACTACTGATTACAAAATTGATATTCATGAAATGAAATCATCTTTTCAGAAGGTTTTCTTGAATATATCAGGACACATCTGTATTATTAATCCACATCAAGACAGAATTTCGGCCTAAAAATCTGAAGCCGCAGATCGATTGAATTCTCCAAAAATATCTCGTCGTTGATCGAGATTTAACGAGAATGTCTAAACTGAAAACGAAGAAGTCCAAAAAGATGAAAAATGAAATAAAAGTTTCCTTGCTTAATTAAAAATACTACATCGCCTATTCTCATACATTGATGCCTTTATTTATAAATCAATGTTTATTTTCGAAAGCAAAACTTAAGATATAGACCTAGCACTATTAAATTAAATAACCCAAAGTCATGTTCGGCACTTTGAAAATGGAAATGTTTCGTCTGGTGGAAGCGTGTAAGATCTTCTACTTTAGTCAATGGTAATCTACTGTCAGTTGCCATTGGTATTGCTTACTTCAATAGCGAGTTTAAAACGATCTTCAGTGTAATTTTTATATATCGCTGTTAGTATTATTGTGGCCTAATAGTGAACAAGGTAGGGATAGCGATTAGTAAACCGATCACAATGCTTCGCAACGGCTTCTGATTAATTTATGTTGAATTTCTGCTTTAATTTCCTTATTATTGTAAATGTGATTGCTGCGAATGCAAAAGGAGCAATTATTGCGATTATTGTGATTGTTGTGATTGTTGATGAGCTGTATTATACATGTGATTGTTGCGAATGCAAAAGGCGCAATTGTTGCGACTGCTGTGCTAAATGATAATTTAATGAATTTTAATGATACCTGTCCACAGACAGACGGACAAAGCGGGATTAGAAGGCTTTCTATCAGAAGCCTAAAAAGCATACGTCAATGTTATTGTTCTATGTTTATACATTGTAAATTTCTGTGGATCACTATTAGATGCCCAAATATTGTCCTCTCTCTTGTGATCATAATAACAGAACAAGAAGTTCGAAAGAACTTAAAACATACTTTCCTTTAAAACTTATTTTTTTTTTTTTATTTCTTTATTTTATTTATTCTATCTACGGAATACAAACAGTAACAGATTTTTCATTTTCTGAAAAAAAAATCCTGCATTATTTATTAAAATACTATAATTGACTGAAATACGCAATAAATCAGTTAAATTATTTTCATCTAAACACGCGCGTTGCCAAGCAACAGTATTATTGTTGCTTGGTCAACTGTTCGCAGCAATGGACTTTCGCAAGCGCGTTGCTAGGCAACAGAAGTATTGTGGCATGCGCAAATTTCCGACTGTTACAAATGGATTTCAATATTGTATTGCATGTATTCTTTAGAATTTAAACTTAAATTTATTTTTAGTTTTACCTTTAGTTTTTTGTTTACTTGATATATTTTTTTGGGGGGGATAAATAAAATATTGTTTTCTGTTACATAAGCGATCTAGCTACTGATTTTCAAGAAGATTCATCCAGCGGCTCAAAAGGTATTAGGGAAGAAACACACACACACACAGACTGAACGATTGGATAAGTCTCCATTTCCTAGGAAAGCAGCTAAAAAGAGATCTGAAGGTCGTCCGTAAAAGCCCCATAAAAAAAACCAACAGTCTTTACTATATCAGTAAAGAAAAAAGAACAATAGAAGCAGACTTGACAAAAAAATTCCAGAACAAGGCAGGCAAGAGTAGAGAAACTAAAAGGTGTCAATGGTTTACATCAAGGCGAAAAGGAGAAGATGCGGGGGTGAATTCTCTGATTGAATGATACCACAAGGCAAGAGAAAACCAGCAAAAAGGTTCTGTCTCTAAATAACAAAGATAAATGACCAGAGATCGATGACAATTTACTTCGGAAAAAGTAAAAACTGTCCATTGTGTTGTTAACTTCGTCAAAGTTACCAAATATGTATAAAAAAAAGAAGTTACTGGAAGAGTTTGGAACCTATTTTCATTTTTCAATATTTTTTTAAAAGAAGGGTTTCTGTTTATTTGTATACATAATGATACTCTTCGAATATAGCAATCTACTTTTTTTAAATCTTTACTGTATTTTGTTTTTATTCTTATGAAAAAACAAGAGCACGCACCTATAATATGAACTAACATGTTCTACAATTAATGATCCGTTGTTTAGATGTCAAGGAAGTTTGCTTTTCTTTTACGTCATGATAGTTCAAATATTTCGATTCTAAATGATTTCGTAATAGAGGGTAAAATGTTCATGCACATTCATGCCAAGTTTTAAGAAGATCTGTTAATTGGTTCAAAAGATAAGAAGCCTTATAACGGCTAAGTGATGGAATTATAGAGAATCATAGACTTTCAAAATTTATACATCTATATAAAAGTTTATATGTTTGTATGTTCTTTATACAAGTTTACACCGTTGACTGATTGGAATCAAATTTTGCATAGGTACTCTCTACTACCCTGCGGAAAATATAGGTTAACTTGGGAAGCGGTTAACCATCCCGAAGGGAGAGAAAAAGGGGTAAACTCTCTGAAATAGCGCCACATATGCACATAGTGGCGACATTGGAAACTATACAAATATTGTTCTGCAACGATTGGAACAATTGGGGAAGGTTTGATGTGGTAGGGTTGGGTTGAAGGGAAGAAACAGCCCTTCCTACCACCTCACCACCCCATCCCAGGCAATGCCGGGTACTTTAAGCTAGTTAAAATAAAATCACGAGGAATAATTTAAGATCAAATCGTGTTTTTTTTTTTATTTATCAGAATTAAAATTTATCTAAAAGTGTCGGACATTCTGTCTAATTCAGTGTATTTCGCATTTTAATTTTATTTTTATCCTCGTGCTACGAGTTCTCACCTGCTCGATACTGGGACACGCATTTCTGCGGGTAACTGGCAGTTCCGACAGCTTCTGCGCTTCCAATTGTTTGGCAATAATTCGTAGTAGGGGTCTGTTCGATTTAAATCTGCTTTTTTTTAAGGAAAAAAAAAAGCAAACATGAAAAAAATCTGTTAGAACATTCTTAAATAGTAAATGGAAACTTGTGATACCGGAGTCGGAATATCAAGGTGAGTTGACAAGTTCGGATTAGTCTGGGTTCTGATTGCTAGGAGCCCAGTTAAAAGATAGTTTTATTTAGGACAAAAATGCTTTTAAATTCTATCGACAAACCATGACAGGTGTCACAAGAAGTCTAGATCAACTCTATCAACTGAACAATGGAGAAATCAGTCCGACGTCCACCGTCATTACTTCTCGAAACAATTGCATTCCCCATTTAGTTGCTACATTGGCGGAAAAATAACCAGAGGAAATACCCTCTTCCTCCCCGGAGGAGCGAATCCCACTCCTCCTGCTTTTAGGACATACAATCACAATTGAGCTCCTGACCAACTTACTTCGAATTACAAATAGTCGTGGGTGGCTAATACAGAGTTACTTCTAGTCCATCTTAGGTTTGTAATTACACTGCCACATGCTTTCTTTCAATTAGGTCATCTAACAAATAAATAGTATAATTAAAATTAAGGTGATGCGCTATTACGATCTTCAGATATCTAGGGAACTGTCCTGAACAATGAAAACTATTTGTCTTCAAATATAGTTACAATGTCTTGACCTCTCTCATCCAATGCATGGTTTGATCTTATTCTCTGTCCTTCATCTTCTCTGAGATCCTTCTTATTACTTTCCTCCCGAAGGATATTTTCATCAGTAGCCAGAGAGCCCATCCTTTCGTTCCATAGATAGCCATGTATGAAATCAAGGTTTTTTAAATCTTCAAACTCCTGGTTAGTAAGTTCAGAAGCCTGGCATTTGCTAAATCCTTACTGCCTGCCATAAGATTTCATCATTTACAGAGTTTTCATTATTCAGAACCAGATACTTAAAGGTGTTTTCTCTGTTTTGATTGGCTTGGACATGTAGAAAGAATGGACAAGCAAAGAATACTGAAAAATCTCTTCCAAGGCAAAAAATGGAGGAAAGGAGGAGAGGTGGTAATGCAGGACCTTGAGGAGGACTTAAGGGTTATGAAGATTAGAAATTGTGGGAGAAAGTATTAAATAGAAGTGATAGGAGGAACATTGTGAGGGAGACCAAAGCCTACCCTGGACTGTAGCGCCGACGAAGAAAAAGAATAGCATAACATTACTAGCTATCTAGCAATGATCCAAAGAGATCTGAGATTTATTTTCTAAAGCGTTAGAAAAAGCATAAAATAGATACAGATACTACATCAGGGGAGTGACTTAGCAACAACATTTTTTCTGGGGAAACGTAATAGAAGAAATACTGGCCAAATTATTAGAACCCATCTTGCATTGAAAACACTGTCCAAGAATCAGGACTTCTATTACAGTATGGGGATGTTCTGTTGATATGGACTTGGTCCGTTCATTGCGTGATATCATCGGGAATATTTAAGTAAAGTAAACGATCAGTGTACCTACATTTATTTCACTTTTTCCCGTGATGTGATGCCTTTTTACGGATGACAACGCAACTGCCCATCGTGTCAAAGTTATGCAAGAATGGCTTGCTAAGCATAAAGAGGACTTTTGTCATCTTCTCTGACTGCCACGATCTCCCGATATCAATCCCATCGAGCACGTGTGGAACATACTGGAAAGGCTGGAAAGTCCTTCACCAACAACGAATACATTGTTGCACGGTATTTTGCTGCTAGAATGGTAATCTATAACAAAAAACCCTCCGGTATTTAAGATCAATGCCGCGTCGAATGTGTATCAGTCATATTGAAGTATTCGTAATTCTTTGGTAATTTTTTGGCCATTACGACATGACCTGGAAAAGAACAGTCATAAAGCGAGGTATAACTGTATTATGTCTAAGAATTTTTATTTAATTCGAAATGTCAGAATGCTTTGCAATGACATAAAGGGAAGAAAGGAAAATCAGAGGCTTCCATTTTTTTTAAGTGAATGTAAGGAAGAGAAATATAATGAAGGCGCTTCGCATGAATGATTGACGTGACCTGGGGAGACCATGGAGATGCTAAGGTAACTGGAGAAAAAGAGAGCACGAATTCACTCGAAGAAACGATGATATTAAGTGCGTCCATCACTTTTTTTTCTTTTTCAAGAAATCATTACTGCAAGGGGTAAAGAGACAGAGTGAGGGGGAGGCTTACCGATTGACAGATGGGTAGATGAATGAAGAAACTGATAGATTGAACACCCGGCTGCAGCTAACAGCCCCCGACGATTTATTAGGATTACAATGAAAGGGAGAGAAGGGATTCCAGGCTGAAACAAAGGAGGGGGAGGGGTAAAGAGGAGAAGAGGGGGGAAAGAGCGAAAAAGTTTCAGAAACAATAACGATGACGACCTCTTGAACGTGTTCAAGTTGCTGTATCACGAAGACCACGAACTCACCCCCATTCCCTATCCCCCTCTTCTTCGTCCTGCTAGAAAATGACTAACACGCCGGGAGCAATTTGCTGCACGAAATCCCTCCCCTACTCTTCTGCTTTTCGTTTCGGAAGTAAAAACAACAAGGTAGAAGAACTTGATGCTTACTTTCTCTAAAATGGAAGGTTTTCTTCTTTGAAGTCGTGAAAACGAAAAGCCTAAATTTATTTTGAAATTCTAATATCTATTTATTGCAAACAGTATAAATTTTCCATTTTCACTTAATCAAACAATGTGTAAAACAAAGATTTGCAGCGCGTACACTGTTTGTAATCTGGACGTCATCTGCATCATGTCGCAAAAGCGTCGAATCGGCGAATCAGTTGTCGCAAAATCAGAGAAATGGTGGCAATAGTCGTATTAACGTCGTGAAACGAATTGTCCTAGAGAGGAGTCTGATGTAAACAATATTTCTAATGAATGGTGTGTGTTTTAGCTCTTTTAATTCGCCAATATTGTGCAAATTAAGTCTTTTAATTCGCCAATATTGTGCAAATTAAGTCTTTTAATAGAAATATATAAAATATTTAAATCACTAGGCTTAAATTGTAGGTGCGAAGTTGGGCTATGAACCATTCATCAATGTTGTAATCTAATGGACTTAGAAGCTGAGTGTCAACACCATTAATAATTGCAATTTATCTAATGACGTTAACTCGAAAACTTTCAACTTCCCTTAAGACACCTGAAATTTTAATGGTAACTGAATGTAGTACAGCTCCCTACGGATTTCGGTAGAATTGGGTTTCCAAATAAGTAGAAGATCAAAATTTACAGTGAACGGAAGGTTTAAGACAGTGTTCTCAAACAATTTTAGAACACTGAACCTGATAAACGCTTACTGAGGAACCCGTATGTGTTCAGGTCCCTTCTCTTTCCCTCCACAACTAGACAACAAATGCTTGGCCCTTTAATTCAAAATTACATACTTGAATAATAGGCCTACTCACGGAGCCTCTTAACATCCCTGCTTCTGAATCCAGTTTGAAAGCTACTGATGTAAAGATGTAGTAATAACGACACACCTATACTACTTATTTGGGAAAGCTGAAATTTTAAAAAGTAGTTTTAGATCTGTATTATATAAACAACCCAGGGATTATTTGACACTCCTCAGCCAGAGCTACTCAGCATGCAAAAACACAAACATCGTAAAAACTTCTGAGGTAGGGGTAAGTCTGCCTAAGGTTCTAATTCAACATTTTGTTGATGTATTTTATTTTGCTTCTTTTTAGTTTGGAAAAGTCACTTACCTCTTCATGAATACATTATTCTTCACTTGTACACCTTTTAGTTTTTACTTGTTGAGTAGCTCTGGCTGAAGAGAGCGTAATAATCTCGAAATAGCTATCCCTGGTTCTCAGCTTAAAATAAATTCAAAAAAGCTTCCCATTTATCATATATCGCATCCGTTATTTAATTATTTTTTGTTTTAACAAAATACCGGTAAGTCTGTAATAAAAACCATTTATAACTCTGTAATTGTCATTAGAAAAGCTAATATTTTCTTATAGAAAAGAGTGATTGCTTCAATCTTTACGTGCAGACAGGTGAAAGGGGTGTCAAAAAGAAATTAAGATAAAACTCGCGCTTAAAACAAAGCCATCTATCTCACAAGTTTCTAAATAGACTTTAGCTGCAGTGTGGTGTCAAATGGTGGGGCCACACTAAGTCATCGCTCATGGACGAGAGGCTTCACTGTAACGACCCAATGATGAAGGCTCAGCATGTCCGAGCCCTTCAGGAAAAGAAAAAAAAAAGGCCTAAAAAAGAAAGAGAAAAGAAAAAGAATGACGAAAAAAATCTCTTTATATTAAACTTCAGAAGAAAAGAAGGAAAAGAAAAGAAAAAAGAATAATTGTGAGCTGCGAACCTGGCGTAAAGGGATTTCGGTGACAAGTTGTAGGATCACAGCCCGATTGTTGGAAAAAGTAATAGATTTTAAAAGTGAGGAAATGGGGGGAAAAAAAAGAAAGACATTGGAAAGAATAGGGGAGGGGGTGAAGGAATAGGGTAACATAAAAATAACGAAGGTGAAACGATTTATCAGTTGATGATTTGAAACGACTGAAATAAATGGCAGTTTCACGAACTTGTTCCACAGACAGATACAAAAAGTTGAACTTGGGAAAAGAAAATCGAACTTAAAAAAAAAAAAAAATAACGAATTCGTCATCTCAGCGTCATAGCTTTTGGAAACCCGAAATTTATTCAGTTCTAAGTAGATTGTTGTAATTGTAAGTGGTTATTACGAATTTAAGCAAAAGTTATAAAGAATTTGAGTCTACTTTTCTCAAAATGTTATTTAATAAAATATTTTTATTTTTTTAAAGTTTGAAAATAACAAAAACGCAAGGCCTGTATTTATATTCCAATTGTAATATCTAATGAATATCAAATTTTCCATTTTTCGGAAAAAAAAATTACAGCTACATTATTTAAGTTGTCTAAATCGAATTGATTTGAGTCGTATTAAACCATGCGAGATGGAGTAGACAAAAGGATTAATTCCCTTTATATTGGACAACAAAATATTAATAAAAATAGCGTAGAACATTTTTGTAATGTTTTTCTATTGGAATTCTTGTGGTTTTCGTGCTAATTTTTCGACAAGGGCCCAAACAGAAAAGTTTTCAAATAAAACTTCTGATCTTTTGTTGTCCATAAATCTGAATTTCACGTTTCAAGAAGATTTACTAATAAATTGTTTATTCTAAATCTCGATGGATTTTTATCTCACAAAACCACGCTTAAATTAATGAATGAACTGTTTAATATTCACCATTTACTACAGCGATGAGATAATAACAGAAATAGGAGAGAAATCCATTGTTTAGATTCCAATGGGTTTCTATGGGAATTTTTGTCTCATTCTCGCGCTAATTTTTCGACAAGGAACCACTTGGAAAAGATTTCAAATATAAACTCCTAGTCTTCAAATATGCATACTAAGATTCAAGAAGATCCATCCAGTGGCTCAAACATTAATTTGTTTTGTCACAACTTCTTTTTACTGTGTTTTAAGTTGAATATTGCATTAAAATTGATAACCCTGTAATTTCCTTCCATTGCTACTCTTTCCTTGGGTCAAAGTTGAAGCCACACAATTCTTAATACAATCAAGGTTCCTCTGTCTCTGGAAAGAAAACTTTCCTCATTCCAGATGAGGTCTTATTCTAATTAATTCCCCCTCTTCAATCATCGCCTTCTCCTAATGAACTTAACCCTTATTCAATCACATTAACACTCTTCCTCATTGCCACCACCTGCTACCCCCTTGTGAATTTCATTAATAATTCTGGTTATCCAACATTCTCTCCAATATCTTCCAATTTCCACGAAATTAGCTTGAAGATGTAAAAAACAGTCCAGATTTGTGATTTCATTGTGTACATTTGATATTTAAAAATATTAGTTGTGTTTCTCCAAATATATTGCAGATGCTTCTATGTAACTGTCTTCATTTAAACGTTTCTAAAAGAATGTCAGCCCTACTTTCTTTAAAATGTTGTGGTTTTTTAGCTTTTTCGGTTTTCGAAGTCGTTAATACACTACAGAGGAATAGAAAGCTAATTAAAATATACTCCTTAGAATACAAACAAACTATATTCAGTCTTGCCATTTCCTGGAAACTGATTAGATCCTCAAGAAATCGCTGTTAGATCGCTTAAATTCCTTTACTTTTCATCAAATCAAATTTTAAAATGGATTAAAAAGTTCATTGTAGCCAAGTGGTAACGCACTTGACTGCGGGTTGGAGGAGCCGTGTTCAGTCTGCGACCCCGGCGGAAGTTGGGAGATTTTTCCACGCTGAATTATCCTCTAGAGGATATCCTCTAGAACCCTAGGGTTCTAGGGTCTACCCAGACCTCTGTAGAATGAATATCGGATTTCTTTCCCAATGATACAGACGGGTGAGCGTTGGGCTAACCATCAGACCTAATCTCAGTCCCTGGTCATAGAAACATTGGGAGCCTCAAGGATCCCCGTGGGATATATCTATACTAAAGGTCATTACGACCCATTGTTACAGAATTGTTTGCCGACAGTTAATTGTTTCACTTGTAAAGCTTTTGTGTCAAGAGTTTTTGTCGACCTCACTCGAATACAAATACAAAAGATAGTTCGTCTCTTGTCCATAACTACATTTTCATATATGTTATGTACACACTTACATATTGGGTGAGTGCAAAAGTTCTATCCGTTTTTATTACCCATAAAGAAGAGCAAATAAACGCAAAATGAACAGTGCTCATTATTGTGCATAATCCTCATTGCTATCTAGGACCTCTTGTCATCTTTCTGGTAGGAGATGAATCCCACGGCGGTTTCGAGTCAAAAAAGTCTTGGATGGCAGTTTTCACAGCATCAAGATCATCAAAGATTTTCTGACTGAAGGAATTGTTCAACGCACGAAATAGGTGATAGTCAGTTGGTGCCAAGTCAGGAGAATAGGGAGGGTGGGGTAAAAACCTCCCAACCAAGCCCAGTAACTTTTGGCGAGTGATGACAGCAGCATGTGGCCTGGCGTTATCGTGATGAAGGATAACACCGCGACGATTGATGAGAGCTGACCGCTTTGCTACCAAATTTGAATGCAGCCTATCTAACTGTAGACAGTGGGAGGCAGCATTGATGGTTTGGTTGAGTGGCAGGACCTCCCAGTGAATTATTCCCTGCACATCCCACCACAAACTCAATAACACCTTCTTGGGATGAAGTGCAGCTTTCGAAGTCGATGCAGGCGGATCAGAAGGGCGACACGCAGTACTACGACGTTTTACGTTACGGTACATAACCCACTTCTCATCTCCTGTCACAATTCGTGTCAAGAATGGGTCATTTTTGTACCGGGAAAGCAAGGAAACACAGGTGGCGATTCGGTCATCCCGTTGCTTAGCTGTCAGGTTACGTGGAACCCAACGATCTAATTTTCTCGTAAAATCCAACTTAACCAGCCGTCTCTCGACCATTGTCCGGTGTACGTTGAAGGTCTCCGCTAATACTTGCATGGATGTTCCTTATGGCTTGGTCAATATCGTCCTCTCCAACATGTGATGGCCGTCCACTGCTAGCCTGATTTTGACAGCTTCTGTCTCCTTCCCTAAATTTACGAAACCATCGACGACATCTGCTTTCGATCTACTGCATCCTCTCCATGAACTTGACAAAAATTGCGACATGCTGCGGTTGCCGTACTCTTTTTATCGAACTCGTATAACAAACAATGTCTTATATGCTCCTTCTCGCGTTCCGTGTTACACCCTCTGATATTTTTTTTTGAGATGATTAACTTTGTGAGACACGATGCATTTATATGTGCGGCATCCACACGTTTGATTGGCAGACGATTTGCGTCATTACAATCTCATGTGTGAGGGCAATTCCATTGCAAATTTTTATATCCAAAAACGGGTAGAACCTTGATGACATAAATAGAGCCGTACACCTGTTTAATACTAAGAAATTTAATCAGAAATATTAACAAAATCACAACGTTTCGCTAGCGAGACGTTGTGATTTTGTTAATATTTTTGATTAAATTTCTTAGTATTAAACATGTGTACGGCTCTACTTATGTCATCAAGATTCTACAGTACACGTAAAACTTATCCAATGATACCAACGGGTAGAACGTTTGCACTCACCCAATATATACAAACAGGCTGACTTTATGAGCCCAGCTTTCCTTGAAAATACCAGGACAAAATTGTCTCGAGTTATCACCTTAACTAACATAGCTAAAAAGACTTGATGTTCCATGTATGACTTTGTTCCCGATTTCTTTAACTAAAAAGTAACTAAATACAAATAACACAAATTTCGCATTTTCTGGAGTTATTAAATTAAATTCACATTACTTACTGCGTTGTTTAAATCGGATTAGTTTTAATCTTGTCGATTAACTAAAAGGATTAATATCCACTGTTTTGAGACAATCGATAGAAATCCATTGTTTATAGATTCAGAATTTTGGACGTCAATGTTTTCGCATGATCATGACTAGCATTATATCGCGTTTTATGAACTATGTCTGTACGAAAAAAAGTATCTATGAATTCTGTACGAAATCCAAATACTGGCATATTTTCTTAGTTTAGTGAGCTCGTGAAATGAGTCAGTCAGTCTGTATGTGTATATATCACTATTTTTCCAGAAAAATATGATATCACACCTCGTCTTTCATAGGAGTCATAGAATATGTTGTTGTTGTTTGCCAACGCCCGGGCTCTTAGTATTTGCACTATTGGCCTCAACAAGGGGTGAGAAATGTGAGCATTTAGCCAACGAAACGGTGCCCAGGGTACGCAATAGGAGGAAGCTCACGCTACACCCTCAGAAACGGACGAAACACCGAAGAAAGTAACATCCAAGCCGACGCCGGAATTCGAACCCAGGTGCCAACACATCGGCCTCACGGCAGACCGCCGTCTGCATCGCTCGGCCGTGCCGGAACGGCAGTCACAGAATATTCTATCACAACAAACGGACTTATTAGTATTTTTTAATAACAGTTTCTTGGAATTTTTGATAAAAATAAAAAAAAAAAATAAAAGCAACAAAATAAAAAAAAAAAAAATCAAACATGTAAAAATAATTGACTGAGCATCCGTAGTATTATTATTCCACTTGAATATTTTTCTCGTTTGTTGGTCTTTCTGTCTGTTTGTCTGTTTGAAGGTGCATCACGCTAAAACGGCTGGACCCATTTCTGTAAAATTTCATACAATGGTCATTTATAGTCCAACTTAAAATATGAATAACGTTATCTTGGTCTCCACTCCTCCTCTGTCCTCGAAATAAACCCCCAAGCGCTGCATGTTCAGTTCTCACTACGCAATGGAAAGCAGGGCAAGGCCTAATATATTACATGCATGTGTACCTTATTTTAAATAAGTACTAATTTGAATTTAAAAACATATATTACCAAAATACTCAATAATATATTTTAATTTCGCCAAAAAACTAAAAATATGGAAAAAAATTCATTTTTTTTCTTGTAATTTATGACATAGGAGACGTCGTAATCTGTATCCCATTCAAAAAGCATGGTATTCTCGTCCCTACGTTAAGAAGCTCTGATTAAATGAATGAAACCTGTGCAAATTTTCTTAGTGATTGCAACTTAGGTCAAAAGTGTAAAATGTTTAAATTAAGGATTTCTTAGCATTGAGCATAGGTCGTTGTGGTCAAAAAATACATTGGTTTTGTTGATAGTTTCTAAGCGTAGTAATACTAAAGGATACGTTGTAAAAGTTGTTTCACCTGACACACTCTAGGTGGCGTGATGAGAGGCTCTTCCTTCACCAGTCTGTCAATTATTGTATCAACGTCAGAACTATAGAGAAAAAAATAAAAAGAAACAAACAATATGAAATATGAAAATCATTTATAATTTTTAACAAATATAGAAAAATCTTATCATCTAATTAAGAAGTTCCTTTAAAGCTTAGCTATTGGAACGGAGCATGTAGCGCGATATGGCGGGGGGGGGGGAGGAATGGAATCAACGTAAAGAAGTGTAGAGGAGGGAGATTAAAGAAGTCGCGCTCTTATTTTACAATGGATAAGTTAGTTCCGTACCAAATAGTCCACCCGTTCTATGCAAGGAAATTCGTGGCGAGGGAGGAGGCCATTTCTTTTTTTAAGAACGGAACGGGTGGAGACCGAAATAAAAGTGCCTAGATTTTAAGATGGAATAAGCTTCAAACGTTACCGAAATTTTACGAAAATCCGTCCAGCCGTTTTGACGTGATGCGCAGACAAATGAAGCAACAGACAAAAAAATGTTCAAATAGGATAATAAGACTTCCAAAGATTCGCACGCCCACAGTGATATATTGATTGTAGATAGAAATTCACATATATTTTCAATTGTGGATGCTGAAAGCAGATACACAAATACAAACATTAATAATGTTATGAACCTTAACATTAGGAAGGAAGGCTTAGAAGTTATTAGTAGCTGTAGCCTCGAGATATAGTAAATAAATAATTACGACGGTGGACTACTAGGAAAAAGAATGCTATATCAAGTGGAATCAAACCTTTATACATTATCACTACACATTCTAAAACTCATCAAAGTCTACTCATTAAACAAAGCCATGACCCTGTTCACTGGGTAAAAGAGAATGGGAAATTATTGCAAAGTTACCTCAAGTGGAAAAAAGATAAAAATCAATTTTACAACAAGATTTAAATAGGACAAGCTTATTACACCAACACGAAATTGGCTTCAATTTATTCCGTTTCACTAGTCTTCGGGGGTCAAGTAACACACGACGAATGATTCTCATTTTAAATATTTCAAAACTAGCAAACGTCAAAGTATTCTTTCCACTCGAATAACAGCTGAGGTCTGTATTTCAAATTTACATTCAAATCCATTGAATCGGTGAATATCTAAACCTTATAAAATCTGGATAGACACCAACAGTCCTGTAGGAGATCAACAAATATTATTTTGATCCAGAAGTTGTCGGTTTTAAAAATAAAATAATAATGAAACAGGATGACTTTTATGATTGTTTTTCTCACAAGATACAATTCCAAAAAGAAATAAAAATTATAAGGTTATTGTTATTATTATTATTATTATTATTAGTAGTAGTAGTAGTAGTAGTATTTATAGATCATTTTTACTGAACAAGTTTTACTATTTCAATTGAAAACAATATTTAACGTCATGAATAAATCGTTAATCCAAAAATTCCATTACTGGACAGAAAATTTTGTTTTTCAAGTGGACAGTTAAATTTTGTTTTCAATTGACAATTGGTTCTAGCCTCGTTTTTATTTTATAATTAAACTCCTTTGAGCCTTTCAGTGAAAGGACAAGGGGTTTAATGCCTGAATTTCACAGTTTTTTTTTTTTTATTTTGTTGTTGATACCATAGCCGGGAGCGGAAAGTGGTATCCATAACCTTTCGCACAGTCTGAGCCTATCATCAAGGGTAAATCCAGCTGATGATTCCTAATAAGGATGAATCCTAATAAGGCTGTCCAGGAGCCCCGTCGATGATGCCGCAGTGTGCCAAAGCATTTTTTCTGTCCGCTAATGGAATTTTTGGTATTACTATTTCACTTGAACATTTTCCTTCTTTGTTCGTTTGTCTTTTGTGGCGCATCACGCTAAAACGGAAGGACAGATTTCCATAAAATTTGTTATGTTCCTTATTTATTGTCCAACTTAGATTATGAGTACGATTATTTTCGTGTATCCCCACCTGCCCCGCAGTCTTCGAAAGGGACTTTTTAGTCTCGTCTGTATCTCAAATCTCCACTATGCGATGGATAGTTCAACCTATACTTTATTATCAAAAATTATAAAACCCTTATAATACATCAAAAATATATAGAAGAAAACCATGTAGAAAGATAAGTAAAATTACTTAAATGATAGATGGAATAACGGTTTCTTAACTTTCACATAATTACCTAAATTATGCAAAGAATTACATAAAACTGTGTAATTGACTGAGCATGCGTAATCTTACTGTTCCACGGACATCTTTCTTATCTCAATTCCTTCTTATCATACTTGAAATTAAAAAATATAAAACTCCTACGATCTGATAAATATTTTCTTTAATTCACACGATATTTCGATTCTCTTAACGAGAATCTTCTTCATGTTTAAATTTGAGGAAAAGAAAAGCTTTCTTCTTCCTCTACAACTTTTATTAATCGTTACGAATACAAAGTTTAAAAATTTACAAATATTAAATAATCAATTCTCACTTAATCATTCGAAGGTAAACCTTGTTTAAAATAACTGATTTCGTGCTTATTACTAAAGATGATACAAACAGTGCACAGCTTTGAACAAAATTTTGCGAGCGCAGTGGTGCCTCAAAAGAGAAAATGAGCAACAAAAAAACTTACTAATGAAAAATTAGTGAGAAAACTCATTTTTCATTAGTGAGTTTTTTATTGCTCATTTTTTCTTTTGAGGCACCACTGCGCTATCCATGATCATTCATATCAGCCTTATTGTTTTATTGCTCCTGGCTGATGATCGCCAAAGAGCGTGAAACAGCTGTTCCAGGATGTCACTTGGTAAGCAGTTTGGTCTCACCCATTGTTGTTTATTAAAATTTTGCATTGTTGAGGAATGATTGTAATTGAACAAATTTCAACCATTCTACAATTGTTCTTATCAAAATTACAAATGTTTCTCTTTATTTTTCATATTTTGTTTAATATATTCGAAATTTAATATATATTGCTTCCTTTCAAAAATTTATCTTTATTAATGCATGGTTTCCAATTTATTATGCTGGATCCAATATGAGCCTTTCTTTTTCATCCTGTATTTGGCAGATTATCTCTACTAGGGGATCGGAATTATGTTTTTCTGCTGACCAATAATCAGCCCAATCTGCTATGTTGTTCTTGTTGTTTCTGTACGCCCTAATATGTTCCGCTAGTCTTTATTGTAACGTTCTTCTGTACTTCCATAGTATGTTGCATCAAAATTCCTGCACTTACGTCTGTACACTATTCCCATTTGTGTACATTGCTTCTAAATCTAGAGAATATAACTTTATTCTCTTTTTCTTTTCTTTTAAACTTTTAATATTTTCTGTTGGTCCCTTTGTCTATTTACCTTAGTGTCTTTGTCTATTTGTACACGCATCACATTAAAACAGCTAGACGGATTTCAATAAAACTTGGTATGAAGCTTATTTACGATCTAATTTAAAACATAGATATATTTATCTTGATGCTCACCCCCAATCGCTGCTTACTCAATCAATAGCTGCTTGTTCAATCGCTGCTTGTCAACGCTATGGACAGTTGAGCGTATATCTAGTTAAATAGTATTTGCTTATAAAAAGCTTTTAAAGTAAGTCTAATTAATATTGTAGAATAAGCGTTAACTCATGTAATTATGTTAAAAGATTTGAAGTAAAAACAATCAAGCTCCCCCCCCTTCCCCCTTGCAGCAAGTAAATAGAATTAACGCCCCCTGTGCATTTTAAAATCAACTTTGTCACAAACGGTTCACGGAACGGGTGATATTTTGGTAAGGAAAGAGATGCTGATGATGTTCGAAAAAGAACAGGGGAACACTTTTCATACATAAAATGTGGAATAACCATTTTTTTGTCTGGTGTTTTTTTTTCGTTGCTGCACGTGCAAGATGAAATGTGTCGTTTAGATCTGTGTTTGTTATGGTGTAACTGCAGGCCCAACATAGGCAATCATCATTGCTCTCAATTCCCAAGTACAAGTAATCACGGGTGGAGAAACCATGAGGATATTCCCTACGGAACAACAGCGAAAAAGATACGCCGCTCCGAGTCAACAACGAAGCTTCAGAAAGGAAATTCCGACGCTTCTCACAGCGACACTGGAAAAAAAAATCCCAGACAGTTTTTACAGATAGTCCTGATTTGTCTACTGCTATAACAGTGCAAGATATTACCGTCAGTCAATAATGGAAAACGTTACGAGTTACGTTACAACGTTATAAATCACGAAGAAAAACAATGAATTCGAAAAAAACATACTGAAGGTGTTTTTTAACTGTTTTTTTTTTCCTTTTTCTTTCAAAACGATAAAAACGAAAAACTTCATTTTTTATTCAGATTCTAAATATAAACACTACAAATTTTTGATTTCTGAAAAATTAATTCAAGTTCCCAATTACATACATTGTCTGAATCCAATTAATTTAATCAAATTATTGATAAAACTCGCATAGACATAAATAAAGGATATTAATCCTAATAAAAACATCGATAGAAATTTTCAAGGCTTTTCTAATGGGCAATTTTTTTTTTCTTTCTCGGATCCACACAGAAAAAAGTTAAAGTATAGAAGTTAAGATTGTCTCTTGCCCTTAAATGTATATGCTTAATTTCAAGAAGATTCAGTCAGAGGTTCAAAAGTTATTACGGGAGGACACACACACAGAGTGACTGATTCCATAAGCCTCACTTTCTTAGGAAAGAAGGCTAATAACAATATATTGAAATATTTGTAAATGCAGAATTATCTCCACTAAAATCCTTCGATCTTTTGATACAGTTTGTATGAAAACTCTTGATATCAACAACTGAATTCCAAATAAAATTTCTCATTAAGGTGCTTTTTTATTGTAATTCTCCTGTGACTAATAAAATAAATCTAATTCGTTTCCAGGCTCAATTTATTCCGGATTGCGGCGACGAGACTAGCATTACGATTCCTCACGGGAACGGGGGCTGGGGGAAAGTTTAAAAAAAAAGAAGAAGAAAAGTTGAAGTGGTTCAGGGGGATGAAGTATCTAATTTCTGGTCTTCTGACTTTTCTAGCAAAACGAGAGGAAGGTGGTGGCGGGTCGTGGCTGTGGCTATGGCCGCCCTGAGAGCGACTGAGCCGGCGCTAGTGCAAAGGGAGCTGCGAACAAACCCACACATTCCCCATTACGATCCCCTCGAGACGCGCTCTCCATCATGGCCGTGGACCGTGGCAAGAGGATTTAGGACACCGTTTGCACAGCTTAATTTTTGATCGAGATATATTTCCAGCAGACGTATCGTGGGCCACTGAGTTCAGGTAGACACGTTCACATATGCGATCGAAGTGGCACTAAAGAAACCCAGCCATTTCATCTTTTATTATTATTATTATTATTATTATTACTATTATTTATTTATTTCATTCCTTCTGACATTATTACCCGATGTTATTCTAATTTCTTACATCTAGCCTATAATCCGTCATAAATTGATGTTTGACGTAGTTAGTGTCTTATAAAACGGTTACACTCCCCGCAGCTTTAATTTTCATATTCAAAATAGTCTACTGAATATAATGTTCCGTACAAATTCAAACTTTTGAACTAATAATATTGGAGTTGAACAATATTATTCAATTGCTGAGATGGTAGATGGTCTTGTGGAGCGTGATGCATCTTTTAAAGAAAAATCCCCCGCTTTCAATTTCACAAACCACTTTAGACGTGATTTATCAGTTACAACAGTATATATCTTTTTTTAGTTTTAGTCTACGTTGTATTTTTACGGAAATAATAAAGTATCACGTCGAAAATACACTTCAGTATCTATCACTTTAAAATAATTTTCATAAAATATTATCTCAATTACAAATAAATTATCAAGTAACATAATGCAACATAACTGTAGACAATTTTCAATTTTCATGTGGGTATCTCAGTCATCGATATTACAATTGTACGTAAGAGCCAAAATACGAATGAAGTTTTAGTTCAATCAAGAATATTTTAACAAAATCTACTGAAATGTCTAAAAAAAAAAAAAAAAATCTACTTACTATATTCTTGTTTTTGTTTTTTTATTTTTTTAAGTATTGTTTGTAGGCTATTTCCTATAATAGCTGTGTACATTTTTTATCTGTATAAAATAAGCGAGGAGGGTTTGTATGTTTGTTTGTCTTGCAATAACGTCGCAACGGATCTTAATCAAATTTGGCACGGAGGTTCACACGCATCCCAGAAATAATGCATAAACAACGAAAACCCGGATCAGGGATTGAGGGGTGTACACGGGGGCAGAAGGAACAAACATTCTTGACGGGTGCACATAACTCTGAAACCTCTTTAGTTGGAAACACGAAATTTGATTTGAGTGTTCATTCTCAAATTCTTAAATATAAGATATTCGAAGGGGTTTTAAAGGTTGGAAACGAGGGGGGGAGGGCGGAACTTTACTGCAGGGTATGCATATCTCCGAAATTTACAGAGTTGCAACCATGAAATTTCACATGAGTGTTCTTTGTCAAATTCTAAAATATATGCATTCGACGAATTTTCGATATTCGGATCCTAAGGGGTGCAAACGGGAGGGCAAACATTCTTCAAGGGAATGTGTATCTCCGAAACCGCTTGAGTTGCAAACATGAAATTTGGCATGAGTGTTCTTAATTCTAAGTTTCAGTATTTAGTTTGCTTACAATTACATCATTTGTTTTTGAAGAAATAAAATGTTTTTATAAAGTGATCATACAATTACAATTTCTTTGTCATCTACATCAGGACAACTCTTTTATAACCCACGCGAAGCATAGGTATTTTTGCTACTCTGTAATATACAGTTTGTTGGTTCGCATTCGGAGCCAGTTTGAGCTATCAAAACGAAAATTGGCAGGGTCATTAATTGGACCCTGAAATTGTCTTTACCCAAGTTTGGTTCCGATTCGTTCATATTTACAGAACCTATGCCCAAAAACTGTTTAATTGAGTAACACTAACGATGAGTGAAGAACAATGAAAATCTAAATTAAATATTTCTGTTTCGACAACCAGCGGCGCTATCATTAAAGGTAATGCAGGTAGCTTCCGTGTTCATTTGTTATTTTTGTGTGTTCTACTAACAGGCAACGCCAGGTCTTTCTCCTACTATATAATAATAAAGAAATAATAATTGTAAGTTTCTACGAGATCTCTTGTATTCGGCTTATTACTGATCAAATAAAATATTGATCAATGATAAGCGCTCGATTCTTATTTATACAATCTAAATTACCAAGAATAATGTTTCTAAAATTGAGTTTTAACCTACTGTCTGTTAACAAAGTGAAGGTGTTACACCCCTCATCAAATCAGCCAGTCAGTGTGTATGTGTGCCGCTAATGGCTTATGAACTCTGGGTGGATGTTTTTGATACTCGGAATCCATATTTAAAGGTATTAGGCGATCTAGCTTCTATCCAGGCGGTACCCTGGTTGCGGACGACCCGACTTACGGCGTTCCATACTTACGAACGGACTCCAAAGCTTCCCACAAGGATAATTATAATTAGATAATTTAATTAAGAATTCGGGAACTAATTTCTTCCGCGCATGAAAACAAACTCGCATGGATAGGCAGTTCGTGGAGCAGTATCTTTACGTTAGCGGTTAGTCTCATTATTTATACGGTAGCTTAAGCACAGCATCACTCTAGGTGAATGTTAACCTTTAATATTCTTTTTTAAAATTTCTCGTAACTAAACTTTTTGTTTAAACTTTCATTTCTTTTGTTTAAGCTTTCATTGAACTCCTATCCATGTCTTAAACAATTATCCGCCTTATAATCCTTTTATTATCTGCGCGAGCTTTAATATAATTAATGTGATTTACACAATTTAAGTAAATAATGCGGATTTACTTAATATTTCAAGAAATGAAAATTTTCTAATATTTTTAAGTTTCTTAATTTTCTTTTTCTTTCTTAAGGTCGTGAAAACGACATAAACGAAAAAAACCGACATTTCTCTTTCCATTCTAAATACCTCATGAATATAAATAGTATAAATTTTAATCCTATAAAAAATCAAGTTCAATGGATTAAGGATTTAATATTCATTGTTGACGACAACTGAGATATTAAAATAGAAATAGGATAGAAATCCATTGTTTAGATTCCAATGGGTTTCTATGGGAATTTTTGTCTCCTTCTAATTTCTCAGCAAGGACCTGTTTGGAAAAGATTTCAAATATAAAAATCAGATTGTCGCTAATCCTCAAATTTACATATCAAGTTTCAAGAAGATCCATCTAGCGATTCAAAAGTTGTAAGGGGGACACACAAACACATAGATTGAGTGATCTGATAATTCTCAGGCTGAAAATCCGGAGGCTTCGTTTGTATTACTTTCACCATTTTGAAAGATTCTAAAGAAATTAGGCTTCAAGTTCTTCATCTCGTTGGATCTTACGATGCTAGTGTTCCAAAGTTGGTACGTCAACTATATCTTATATCGATTTCTTGTTTGTTTGTTTGTTTTGTTTTTCCAAGCAATTTTAAAGCCACGTTCACAATAAAACAAAAAGGAATCGAACTTGTCACTTCATCTTCAAAGTTTAGAATTCTACAGCGCATCTAAAACGGGTTAAAAGGAGGCACATTTAATTCTCGCCTCTATCAGCAAATCGATTAGAATTTGTAGCTCGCGCCAGTCGGAAGAATTATATCCCAAAACAGGGCAAAGAACTGCAGTCGTGCTTTATCTGAATTTTCAGGCAACCTGAGTTATTGCGGATTTAACAACAACTCCTTCTCCTCTTCTAGGTTCAGACAGCGAAGAATAGTCGTGAATTATTCCAGATGCAATATTCGCCGTTTGTTGTACGATCTGGTCATTCATCATTGGCGCTAATGGATTACCAAACACCCACTTTCAATGCGGGGGTTATAAACACGAACAGGCAGGAGGGGAGGGATCTTATCAATGTTTAATTTTTCTTCAGCCCCCCCTCCTCCTTTCCCAATTACGAGTAGGTGTGTGTATATGGGGAAGGGGGTTGAGGTTTTCGTTCTTTCTGCAGCACCCGAGACTTGTCAGATGCAAGTGCAGGTGAGGTAACAGAGCACAACCAATACAGAATTTCTTTTGTAGCTGAGACACTTAAAAGTGAAACAAAGTGTAAAGTAAAACAAAACAGGATAAAGAATTGCTCTCGCAGAGCAAGTTGTATCAGAAGCCTTCTAATCCCGCTTTGTCCGTTGTCTGTGGACAAGTATAATTAAAATATCATTAAATTATCATTAGCAACCATCACAACAATCGCAACAATTGCGCCTTTTGCATTCGCAACAATCACATTTATAATAATAAGGAAATTAAAGCAATATCAATTATATTGTCTTATACGTATCAGAAGTCGCTGCGAAGCATTGTGATTGGTTTACTAATAGCTGTCATTACCTTGTTTTTTGTTGTTGTTGTTGTTGGTTAAGGGATCACTTTTTGGGTGCAGAATTGCTCTCCCTAACTTTTACATCATCAGAGCTATCGTCGAGGGCAAATTTGGTTGATCCAATTATTTCTATTTAATTATATTAAAGCACGCGCAAACAACAATGAATTACTAAACGGATTAATATGCATTGTTAAATTTCGATATAGATTCTTCTTCGATATAGATTCTTTAGATTCTTTTTCTCTGAGATTTCTTACGGAAAATTTACACTGTAAATTAATTATAATAAATTATATTTTTAATTATAATAAAGAAAGAAGTTTAGGAAAGTAGGCTTTGTGTTCTTTCGGACTTCTCTTTGTGTATATCAACAGTGATGTATCGAAAGTAATGGTGTCCGTATCTCATATTCTCCAAGTGGATCAATCTGACAAGAAATTCCTTTGCTGATTTAATATCATCAGCCGAAGTAAGTCCAAAACAATGGCGTTTTAATAGAAAAAAATTATGCCACAAAAATATTGCTTTTGACCAAAAACTCATATCTTCTATGAAATCATGATAAATCACAACAAGTTTCACGAAGAGGAGCAAACACAGACTGTAGATGGAACAGACCAATACGAATAGAACGAGTATGGGGGGAAAAGAGAATCCCCAAATTCTCCGCAAGAATTTTAGCAATGGGAGATTCTAGTAGTGCAAGAAACTGCTTTTTTTTTAAAAAAAAAAACAAAAAAAAAAACAACAACTTTGGAAACATGAAACGAAATCGAGCTGCGTTCTTTTATTTTTTTGAAAGAATAAAAAAACAAAGAAACATAAAAGGAAGATTAGTGGAAGAACAGACTCAATCGAGTGGATTTTCCTCCAAAATGAAGTCTTAATGCAATCAATACATTTATTTCCTTCCTGTTCCGTAGCAGAACAAAAAGACATATCTCGTTCGTTTCTTCACTGTTAAATAAAAATTAACAAACGAGATATGGTTGGCGTGCCAACTTTCATGTAACTTTATAGTTAAATTAACGTATCCCGGGGAGGTACGGCTCCCGGCATTTCGTGACCAACGGGACTAAGTTGAGGTCGGGTGGTCAGTCCGACGGACCCTGAAAGAAAGCCGGTTCTCATTCTTCGGAGGTCAGGGTGAATTTAGGGTTGTCTGGAGGAGAATTCAACGAATTAACTGGGTTCTCCTCAGTTACCGAACCCACGACATCTTTATACTAAGCTGGCAAAGAAAAAAAATGGTTCAATGGAGAGAAAAGAAATTGAGAACCTCGGAAATAAGAAGTCGTTAGGAAGATAAAGACAATCCAGAAGAAAGAAAAACTAAACAGGCTAAAGACTGAGAAGAGAGAAGAATGTATTACAGAAAAGCGAGCTAGTTTTTAAGGGAAATCCCGATGATGGGATTGTACGCTAATAAATTTTCGGTTTGGACACAGATCCACATTTTATTCGTTAGATATGTTTAAAACTCATTATGTGGCTTCCTTTTAACAAATCAAAAACAACCTATAAAATTTAAGGTTCCTTAAGTATAAAGATTCGGAATTACTTCAGTCGGGGACGGGCACACGGACACGAGTTTTATGACTCAAAATCTGCATTCTAAAACTTCACTGTATTCTAAGCCTTTTTTTACTTTTTCATAGACCAAACATACAATGTCCTTTTGTAGATTTATCTAGCGGATATTTAGATATCTTTTTATGTATAGAGATATGTAAACAAACAAACAATCTCAAATGTTGACCTCGTTTTTAGTCTATTTTCCTAAGGAGTCTGGCTCAGAAAATCCCTCAGTCTGCATGTGTGTGTGTTTTTTTTTTTTTTTTTTAAGGACGGTGAAAATGCATTTACACATACCAAGGAATTGGTAATGTGAGACTTAGTCATAAAAGACTACTACTCACTAAAACCCTACGTCCGACTTCCAAAACACCCTACACGGAACCACCGTCAGGTACTACATCGCGTAGGGCAGAATGACTAAAAGTCCGACTCACATATCATTTCGCAACTGATCAAGTCTGATTTTCTCAGCCATACGAAGTTTCCGTATAACAGTAGCAGCATAGTCAGCCACTGCCGTCCAATTAGCCTGGGAGATAGTCATTCTCTGGAGTCACACGCTGTCGAAGGGATTTCTTCAGCTCATTTCTATCTTCATGGAAGCGTGGGCAGACAAAGAAGACATGCTCCACATCCTCGTCCAAGAACTGGCAAGTCGGACATGACGCACTGTCGACAATTCCGAAGCGCCTCTGGTACGCTAGAAAACAACCATGGCCACTTAATAGCTGAGTCAGGTAGTGATCCATCTTACCATGCTTTCTTTCAATCCATGTTGTATTGTTCACTAATAACTTTTGATCCTGTGAATAAATCTTCTTGAAATTCATTTCATCTATTTATCATCAAGAGACGATCAAGCGTTTTCATTTCAAACAGTTTCTTGTCACTGTCGACAAATTTGCGTTTTCCTTAAACTAACGAAAGTTATTCAAGAACAACATATCAATAAATTCCAATATCTAACACTGCATTTGAATCCGTTGTTTAATCGATTGCGATTTGCGATTGTTTTGTTACGATTCGAATTTGGGCAATCACATTAAGTAATTGAAAATTAGTTATTTTTTTTAAAGAAATTGTAATTTTTGTATTGTTTCCATTCTGCAAGTATAATAATTTTTAAGAATGTATAAATTCAGCTGTGCTTGGCGATATTAGCATAGCGTTCGAAAATCATTAGAATTCACTATTATTATTATTATTATTATTATTATTATTATTATGTTTCAGACCTTGGGTTTACCCAGCAAAGACAACAAGGCGGGGAAACAAGACGACCAAAGCACATATGTCAAGTGTAAAAAAAGTATGCAAAAACGGTTAAGAATGTGTGGTTGTGTCCGTAAAATTTTCTAACTAAGATGCATGTTGTGTTGAGTATCACAGCCTTCTGGAGTTGTGCATAAGTGTTTTTACGAAATCCTAATGCGCTGAGGCTATAGTGCAGTGTGTGAAGCACCAGAGCAGTGGCGGAAAGGACGATGGGTACAATACGTACTCGGTCCTGCCTCCACTGCTTCTGGAGCTCGTGTGCTAGATCGGTGTATTTATTGATCTTGTCTGCGTGAGTTTTCTGCATGTTCTTGCTGATAGGCACTGCAATATCAATGAGCTTATAGCTTATCCCTTTTCAACAAGTGTGATGTCTGGTCTGTTGTGCTGTATGGTTTTGCTGTGTGAATAGGGCGGTCCCATTACAGCTTATGTGAGGGTGACTCTAATACGCTTTGTGGTGTATACGGGACCGTGTTCTTAATAAGTGAGTGTTTGTGTGGTAGCTGTTGATGAACGATCGACGCTACCTGATTGTGTCGGTGGAGGTAGTCTGTTTGGGAGAGAAGGGGACAGCTATTATTATTATTATTGAAGTATAGGAAGAATCTTGTGGTCCTTAAATAAAAGTAGGAAGTTTTAAGGAAATTGGTCAAGCTGTTTGTGCGTAATGTAAGGTGTGATGCCCTTAGAAATATTAAGAATGTTCTATTTATTTTTATTTATGTACGGAGGAACGATCACACAAAGTTGTCCACATGCCTGTATGATAATAATCATGTAAGTAGCTCATAAACAGAAATCCTACAAAATATTAAGGAAATCTGTCGAGCTGTTTTAGAGTAATATGCATACAGATAAATAGAAGATCTGAAAACTGAATACAGACTTCGCATGGTCAGTCAACAAACGGACACATTTCGTTTGCATGTTTTTCCCAACTTTAAACATAAATAAACAAATAAACAAATAAATAAATAAATGAAAATAAAAATATGGTATTTTAAGGAAATAAGAACTTTTAGGAACTTTTTTTTTTATTTTTAGAGGGTGGAGCAGTTGGTTAAAATTGAGGTGAGATTCGAGAGGCCAATCTCCCTTCGAGTGACACTCTCCATTGCAGGCGATTTTCAGTGGATAATATGGCAAAGGCAAACCAAAGTAAAAAAAAAAAAGGGGTGAAGTGGTGGGATAGGGGATGAACAGTTCAAAGACGAATTACGGCGAAACCAAACGAGTGAAATGGAAACGTTTCCCAATAAAACCCGATTCCATCTGCGAAAAAGGGAAAAGTTTAAAGAAAAACGGAACAAAAAAAAGAAATCGTACTTAGACGCCCGCTTCACTCCATCTCCTCCAATGACGTTTCTTAATTGATTCGTTCTCGTTCTCTTTTGCCGCCGCCGCGTGTTAATTGAGATAAACCCCTCCAGGAAGGGATGGAAGATGGAGGAGGAGGAGGGGGACTTTAATTCCATTCTCTCTTTCTTTTAGCTCCCGGAAATCGATGGTGAAATCGAAACTTATGGCAAAGCTTCGATTTTAGATACAAAGCGAAGAAAGATTTCCCCAAATAAGTATCTACTGGTTCAACTTAACGGGTTTTTTTTAAAACCTGAAATCAATGTTCGGAGACGTCGCAGTTGGCGTGACAACTTTCGGAAAACTGAAAGGTGCAAATCTGAAAGTATTTGTTTATAAGACAGTGAACAATTGCTAGTAAATTTTCATTTTTAATCTACTTTCCAATAGGAAGTGAGACTTCGTCTGTCTGTCTGTATGTCCTTCTAATAACTTTAGAACCGCTAGATGGATCTTCTTGAAGCTTCGAATGCATAATTAAGGACTAGGGATGGTGTAACTTTTATATTTGAAATCGTTTCCACGTGGTTCCTTGTCGAAAAATTAGTGGGAGAATGCGACAAAAATTCCCATAGAAAAGCATTGGAATCTAAACAATGGATTTCTATCCTATTTCTATTACTATTTCATTATTTTAAACTTGAATTTTAGTCATCTGGAAGCTAATGCATTCCTGATGACATAATTGACAAGCAAAGAAAACTTTTGTGCTAAAGCAAAAAATTAAGGACGACCCATTAAAAACCCACGCGGACATTGCAGGTGTGCATAATCAATTAAAAAAAAAATAGAAATAATTTCTACACTGAAATGTCCGCGACAGGAATCGAACCTGCAACCTTCTGATCCGAAATCATTCATCCATTAGGGTAAGACTATATTTTAGTTACTGTTTAAATAGCTCTTATCACTCCCTCTGTGCGACTGACGCAATGAGAGAAGAGCCATAATAAAGTTCAGAGTATGCCGATATTATTTGCAGACAAGAAAAAAAAGTTAAGTTAGCGATTTTTTTTTTCTGGACAACTACTAACTTCATTGACTTGAAATTTGGTTACGCTCGAATAAAAATATAGATTCTACAGTAGATGCTCTAAAGCATATCCAAATTTCAATTCGATTAGGTCAGTAGTTCTCGAGCAAAAAATTCCAAAGTCGACTCTGTCCGCATTTTTCGGGATAGGCAGAAATAAATGCCCATTCCTACGGTGTTTGGGTCTCTGAACACGATGATGAAGTCCGTTTGCCGATCCGACCTTCCGTTCGAGAGTTGTTGGGATGACAGACACAGTCTGTCTTAGGAAATTTTTATTTCCTAAGACAGACGGACAGGATAAACGCAGATAGTTTTAATTAGCTGCCTACGTGAATACTAAGACAATTTAAATATATAATGAGAAATTAATTATTCTTTTTTATGAAATATATTTGTACTGTTAATATTCAGTAGATATTAGAATTAGAATATAAACATGGGCTTTTCATTCTTTTTATGACTTTTAAAACTCAACAAAGAGAAAAATAAATATAAAATTAATTTAAAGAAAATAAGATCATAAGGAAAGCTTTAGTTTCTTCAGAACTTCGGGTTTCTAAATATTGTTTTCTTTACGACGATTACAGAGCTTTGTGGAATTTCGAGAAATGGGATTTCTAATGCTTTAAGTTTCAGACTTAAAGGTCAGATTTCTATTAAAATCAATAGAGACTTCAATGAGTACCGCTGAAGTTTCAGCTCCACTAAGCTAACTTGTTTCCAAGTTACTTTGATAATTGTAGTTGCTTTCAGTAAAGTAAGCTGATCATGTAAGCAAATGACTTTGGATTTACTCAACCACGTGACATCTCGCGTTAGTTCCTTGTTGACGATCTGGATCTTTTCCTTCTTGATGATCCCAATTTTCCTCTGTCGAGGGAGATACATTTCCAAATTACTGATATTGCATTTTCTGACTTCATTCTGCATAAAACTAACGTCTGCATCTAGTCTTCCCCTGTATCTAGTCTATTACCATGTATCTCGAAAACTTTCTTAATCTTTCTTTCTTCATTCGTTCTGTTAACGGTACTATCCATTTGAGATCTGCTAATTTTGATATAGGGGACTATATCCACATCTTTCTGTAAGGCATACAGCTCATTAATGTTGCTAATATCCAAATCGGACATAGCTGAGTGACCAAGCCTCGGCCTGCCATGCGGTTAATAAGCCCGAACTTGGGTTCGAATCCCAGCGTTGAGATTGAATGTTTCCTTCTTTCTTCCTTCTGTACGTCTTACTCTTTAACTTTAACGACTTGTTTTCACTTTCATACCTTGTGTTGACGCAATGTTGCTCCTGCGCCGTTAAAAATCTCACACTGAAATAAAGAATACAACAAACAATCCTTTACATGTTACCATAGAAATTTTCCTTAGAATCCTTCTTTTTCAGAGACAGCCAGTCTCATATATCTCATGTCAAACTTCAAGCATTCGATTTCGTAAGAAAGGACTGTTCTTATCACTGTTGATTCTTCCTTCAATTTCTTGGTTGAGCTCCTCATGTTTTGTTTCCACGCTATTCAAAATACGATAAAAAGTAAAACTGACAATTAAAAAATAAAGTTTATATTTGAATTTTACAATAATAATATAACACGCCCAAATATAATTACAGTAAAGTACAATATCGCACTATTTTTACATTCATTCATGAAGAGTTAACAACAGTTAATAACAAATGTCGATAATGTGCCTGGAATGATTAATCCATTACTCCTTACTACGCGCCTTTTGTATTCTTTCGTGAACTGAACTATGTATTGACTGTTGCGAGGACTATATACAGATTTAAAAACGACATTAATATACGAGATAAAAAATAAATGAACACAGATAATCAAATGGTAAACGCACCTACAATTTGCAGTCCAGAGATCGATCTTGTATTGTTAAGGATCTTTGACGAAAATACCTCTGGAATATGAGTGATAGTTTTTTAATGAAACTTGTCGTTTATGTAAGGCGTTGGAGTTTCAAAACCAACCCTATCCTTTATAAACGGTTTTGGCTAATCACCGAGAACGTAATGACACCTTCCAAAACAGTATACAAACATTTCTTTTATCTTATATAAGAACAGGAGTAAGTTTTTTTTTGGAACATCATAATGTCACAATATGATTCAGGATTGCCACCTGAACAAACATCCATCTTTAATTCATATTTTTCTGTGAGAGGGGGAGCGATAGATGGATAAGATTGATTTTGAAACACAACGCTTCATTTATAGGTGGAGATAATAAATCTTACGGGTTGAATTTAGCAAACGTTCTATTAGCCTATTTTATTTTAGGGAAATGAGGCCCATATGATACACTCAGTCTGTATATATGTCTCTTCAGCGTCCCTTAATAACTTTTGAACCGCTGGATGGATCTTCTTGAAACATGATATGCATATTCGAGGATTAGGGATTATCTTACTTTATTATTCTAAATCTCTTCCAAATGGATTCTTGTCGAGAAATTAGCGCGAGAAGGAGACAAAAATTCCCATAGAAACCCATTGGAATCTAAACAATGAATTTCTATTCTATATCTATTAATACTTCATTATTTTTAAAAAAATAAATATTATCTTTTTAGTTAATCCATTCAAGAACGCGGATTTGTTACCATTAAAGTTAATCTGAATTTAAATAACTCCAGAATGCGAATTTAGTTCATTAATTTAAAAAAAAAAAAAAAAATTATACTGTTTGTATTCAATAGATATTAAAATTTGAAAATAAATGTAGACTTTTCGTTTCTTTGGTTTCACTAATTAGGATTAATTTTTGTAAGGAAGTAGGCTTTAAGTTCTGAGCAATTCTTCTACTTTTAACCAAAATAGATAACAACAAGATTTTTTTTTATACAGTGATTTACGTATTCTTACTTTTATTACTGTGGAAATCAAACTAAACCGATGTCAGGTAATCCAGCAAATGTTATTTTATCGCTTCAACAACATTTCAATGGATATTTACTTTCAATTACGATTAATTAGTTTTATGAAAAGTAATTTTAAAATTTCGAATTTTTTATCAATGTTTCATTGCGTAAATTTCAAAAGATGAATAAATATGCTTCTGAAAACGTTCAAAAAGTTCCTGAAAGAAAGAAATGTCTACTTTTTTAAAACATTATTCTCAATTTTGTTTTTAAGTCGTGAAAACAAACGAAAAACCTATGTTTATTTTTTTCTATTTATATTTTATAATATCTTAATACAAATTTCCATTTTCTGAAGGAAAAAAATCTGCTTTCTTTCCTTAGGTTGCCTAAAGCCGATTAAGTTTAACCGTATCATTTCAAGGCCGAATTAAAGGATAATCGTTTGGGTTGGCCGAAAAGTTCGTTCGTTTTTTTTTTACGTATGTTGGCTCTAGTAGCGCTTAGGTGTCTTTAACGTCATTCGACACCATTTTGTTAGATTGTATTGTGACGGCTGTCAGCTTGCATTTAAAACAAAAACTGATCAAAACTGGTTTATTTTGTTTCACTAATTTAGTATAAAAGATGGAAGACTATAAGCACGCAAGACTGTATATTTCTTTGATGACATATAAAAACTATTACAGCTCGGCTGAGAAGTTCTGATTTATCCGCCCTATTCACCAGACATTGCACCTTCGGATTTCTATTCATTTCGGTCTTTACCATATTCTTTTAATGGAAAAAATTCAATTCCTGGAAGACACCTGGAACATTTCTTTTTCTTCAAAAAGATAAAAAGTTTTGGGAAGATGGAATTTTTAATTTGCTTGGAAGATGGCAAAAGTTAGTGGAATAAACCGTTGAAGACGTTGTTCAATAAAATTATTGGTAAAAATGAAAAATATGTCTTTTATTTATATTTAAAAACTCAACGAATTTTTTTGGCCAATCCAAGAAAAGGATTGCTACCGATTTTTTTTTAAAACATTGCTAGAAATCGATGTCTTGAAACAATCGATTGCCAATGATTTTTCTATGGAAACTTTTTATCAACATCCCGCTCTTTATTTCTCAACAGCGATGCAGAATGAAAAAAATTTAAATGCAAGATTGAATTTTATCCTTAAATGTGCATATCAGGTTTAAAGAAGATCCATGCATCCCCGGTTTCGGAATTTATTAAGGATACACACACGCACGTTGATTGATCCGATGAGATTCGCATAGGAAATGAGGCTAAAAATCCTTCTCGAATTTTGTTTTTAACACAATAAAAACTGATCAAAACATGAAGTTCGAGAGAACCTAATACATGTAAATGTTGTCTTAAATAAAATAACATTTTAAAGAAATTTATTTCTTTGTTTTTCCTTAAATCATGAAAACGCCAAAAAGCTTATATTTGTATTTAAATACCAAAATAAATACTCGGAATATTATACCACTATTTTAGATTTTGCTCCTTTGTATATCATCATCATAAATCCCTATTTCTTCCTAAAAGCTGTTGCTAGATGGATAAAGTAAAAAAAAAAACCCTGTAGAAAAGTGAAATTTACTGGGATTTTATGGCACCCAACTACATTTCTCACGATCATTTTCCATTTTTTATAGTTTGGCAATTGGCTTGACTAATTGGCGTGTCATTCGAAAACTTCCAGAAGCTATTAGTCTCATTTTATTCTAAGGATGCAACAATGTAAGAAAGAAAAAAAATCTTCCAAAAAAAATTGCCGAACGCTATTATCTTATGCTTTAAGCACTAAAAATTATTTCCCGCCCGAGAGATGCGGTGAAATATAATGAGCAGGAGCGCTTTATCTAGTTATTTATTAATCAAATAGAGGCTGTAACTCAGAGACCCGTAGCTCATCACCCAATCAGATGTCTCGATGGAAGACAATGTGGAGACGGAAAAAAGAAGATCTTATCGACGAAAAGGGAAAACAGAATGTTAATTTTTAAAAACTGTTCTTTATATTTATTAGCTGGCATTATTTGGTAGAGTGATTAACACCCCCGCCAGATAGACCTCCTCCGAAAGGAGAAATAAATTTCTTGGTAATGTGCTTCCAGATAGCTGGCGTTTATAATTGCCACTGTGTAAAAATCCATCTAAACCCCTAATTTGGATGTGGGAGACGAACGCGGAGAAGAGGATAGGAAAGGGAACTATAAACCTCCGTTCCCTTGTCTTGAAATAAATAAATGATGATGATGAAGGATGGAAAGGATAATGACTTTTCCTCTAAGAAGAATACGGGCAATTATAATAAATCTTTGGACGCCGCAGTCACTCAGCCTTCCCGGGCTTCGTCGTATCATTAGAAAATCATTCGCCCGCGAAAGAGCTGCCAGCGCGAGCCCGTTAAACTTTAACAATGCCTTATTTGTCTACTTAATCCAATATCACAACAAAACCTCACATAACTGGTCTAATCTCCCGTAAGGCGGAAGCGCAGAAGAAAAAATTGAGACACAATGTGATGTTTCTTATTTATCCGTCGGAAGTGATAAAGACAGGGAAATTATTGGTGGAAAATGTTGTGGTTGTATTAAGAGACTGTCAAACTGGAAGAACATTGGAATATGTAACCTACTTTACAACAGGCAACTGAGGCTCCAGAAATGACTCAGTATCAGTACTTGTTTTTGTGTGTATACACAAATAAAATGATATACAAATTTTAAGGGCGTGGAAGACATTTTTGATAAGAAATAAAGGCATATAAACGCCCACAAATTAAAAGGTTCACCGAGCTATTTTTGGATATTTGTACCGGAAACCCAAGCCCGGAACCGTTTCGAGATTCCTATCTCTCATCGGTTGGGTTCGCCCAGTACTCAACAGCTCAGTGGAACCAAAAGAAACATAAACAAAGAACAAATAACAAAACAATGACCCCCTGAGTTAAAAGACATCAATATATAAATTAATAATAAAAAGGATAATAAATTATATCCCCGTTACCTCAACGTTTAGCATATGAAAGATTAATTACATAGAAATCATACACATAATATATAAATTTAACTCCTATCTCTCATGGGTTGGGTTCGCCCAGTACTTTGTTTTTCTTTTTTCTTATAACTTAATTACTTTACAACCGCTGCACAGATCATCTTGAAACTTGGTATACATATTACATGACCAGCGACGATCTATCATAGTTGAAATCTTTCCAAATGGCTCCTTGGAGAGAAGCCGATAAAAATTCTCATGTTAAATCTTCGGTTGAATATGAAATTTTAGATACTCCATTACACGAAGTTTTCATAAGGTTAAATTTAAAAAGGCTTTACATTCACAAACGCACAGACACTCCTACACATACTGACAGAAATTGGCTCGAGACTAAATCTCAATGACCGGACAGAGTAGATCTCCGTTGAAATCCATAGGAAAATATTTTGTTTGATTTTGTATTATTTTATATGAGGGGCGTTCAAAAAGAAATGAGCCGGAAGCCGAGGAACAGAAACCAGTACAGATATGTCAGAAGTATTGGCCCTGGCTGTTGAGGCACTTGTCCCACTGCGATACAAGGCGATGAATGGCTGACTCGTAAAATTCCCGGGGCTGCGTTGTGAATTTCAAAAAAACCAGTTCACAATGTCGTTGTCCGACATGCAGTGAAGCCTATGTGAAGCCTATGCAGTGAAGCCTAAGCAGTGAAGCCTATGTGAAGCCTATGGGAAGCCTATGCAGTGAAGCCTATGTGAAGCCTATGCAGTGAAGCCTATGCAGTGAAGGGACATGCAGTGTTCACCGTACACTTGTGACATTCTTCGATGAATGTCCGTTCCCCCTACTCCTTCTGTTGTCAGAAAACGAACACCTCCTCTTTGCTCTTCTTTAGACGCCTCCATTGCACTGTTTCACTGCTTACAACGTGAATGACCTCGTTGGACGATTGACGCATGCTTCTGCTAGCTTTTAGTCATGTGACTTGCACCCGTAACCCTCTAGCGGCGGGCTGTGAACTTCGCACTCACTCGTGTCGGAACCAATCTTGGTTACACATACAACGATATTATCCTTCTGTCACCGGTTTGCCCATTACACACTCCGGCTCGTTTCTTTTTGAACGCCCCTTATATATTAGTTTGAGAAAAAGTCTAATAATAGATAATTCAAGTAAATGATGCGGTTTTAATTTTTTTTCATTAGATGGAAAGTTTATTGTAGATATTAGAACAGGGATGTATAAATGTAAGCTTATAATTTTTTCTCAATTTTCACAATTTAAAAATAAAAAATCAGAATTAATACTTCAGAGAAAATAGGTTTTAAGTTCTTTTAAACTTCTTGTTTTTTTATTTATTTTATTTTCTCCAAACTATTAAATAAATTAAAACAAAATTCTGCAAATACTTTCTTCAGATATTAAAGGAAATTCCCTATTTCCGATCTTACTGAGTATTTTTCAAAAACTGTATATATGTATTGGAGTGTCAACAGGATTCTAAACAACAGACTTACCTACACAAATAGTAACGCACTGATCTACATCAAACTTATATATATATATATGTATAAAGCCGGGCAATGATATGGGATTTGAAAATGCCAATACAAAAAACGCATCATTGTTTCTATGAAGATACAGCCAATCTATTTTCACGTCTTAATATTATATATCCATATGTGAAATCCATAGCATTAATCCCTTGTCCTTTCACTGAAAGGTACCAAGGAATTTGATTACAAAAAGGCAACATCATAAGTTCAATGAATAGCAAATTTAACGTCCGTAATAATTCGTAAATAGAGAGAAAAAAAGGACAAGGGATTAACACTGTGGTTATCACAGGACCTTTTTTTTATTTGATTCTTTTTTATCTAGGCGGCCCATTCCCGGGATCGAGAATGCTTTTAGGTAAATCTTTCGCGCAACTGAGCCAAACATCAAGGGTAAATTCTGCTGATGAATCCTAATAAGGATGAAACAGCTGTCCAGAATTCCCGTTGATGTGGGCTCAATGTGCGAAGGCGTTGTCCGCTTGTGATTTTTTTCTCTCTATTGAATTAAATTATATAATAACAAGGTTTCTTAACACTTTTATCCTAATATTGATACTTTTTTCTGCAAAATTAATTTTAGAAGGGTTAACCCATATTACGGTAGTTAATATTTTCCGGTAGTTTTTCTCTCCGTGTGGGTGTCAAGAAATAAAAGAAGCTACAATATTAATTTGCAGTTTGGAAATACTTTTCACACAAGTCATATTTTATTGTAGTTTCCAGGGGAAAGCAAGCATGTTAAAGATGCTTCCTGCTAACGACTTACGGTGTTTTTTCTGCTACATCTTCTACTCGACAATTAGACAAAAGCCTTCCACAAACAGCTCCTATTAAGCCCCATACCTGAAACACACTTGTCGCTTCCCACACAGATCCCCTCTTCTCATTTATCCTAGAACTTTTCCGTGAAGAGTTTATTTATTTATTTTGAGATTCAAGTAAATGGGTTTCGTTGCTCGTTCTGGGAACACTTTCCAACACTTATTTTTTCCAATTTGACTTCTTTAACGACGCCAGCAATACACGTTACTTTCATCATTAAAACTGCTGCAGCCAAAATTAAGAAATAACGAATAATAGCTGCTAAACTTCTCTGGTTATATAAACCTACTTCCGTAAGAAAGTAGGGCTTATTAGATCAGTCTGTCTGTAGTGTGTCTGTGTCTAAGCTAGCCTTAACAAAAAACAAAGTAGGGATAGCGATTAGTACACAATGCATCTCAACGTCTTCTGATATGTTTATGAAAATACAATTGATATTGCCTTAATTTCCTTATTATTATGTGATTGTTGTGCATGCAAAAGACGCAATTGTTGCGATTGTTGTTATTGTTGTGCTTAATGATAATTTAATGAGATTTTAATGATACTTGTCCTCAAAAATGGGATTATAAATCTTCTGATACTTGTATCAGAAGACTAACAAGAAGTTCATGGGAGAATTTGAAATATATTTCCATTAAAATGTTGCGGTTTATTTAAATTTTTCTTTGTTTTAGCTTCCTGTTCTAGTGAGGTTTATCATACCACTCTGTGTATATGTGGGTGTCTTTACCTAAGAACTTTATAAAACCGTCCAGGGATCTTCATGAAACTTAGTATGCCTATTTAGGAGCCAGAGACCATCTAACTTTAATAGCCGTATGGTCATCGGAAACGCAGTGATGACTCATTGTTGTTTAATAGTTGTATTTGAAATCTTTTTCGAAGTGAGTCCATGACAATAAATTCGCCCGCAAAGGCGACAAAGATTCCCATAGAAAAAATTTACATTGGAATTTAAACAGTACATTACTAAACTACAGTGAAGCTCGGTTATATCGGGATCTTTCGGATCCAAGATCTCGAAGATCGCGATCTGCCCGAGCTTTTTTTTACTTCGCGATGTCAAATGTCGTATACTCGAACCCTATTATCGCCCACACGATTCCAAATCGATTTAAAATGGTAATTTCGCGATTACCTACATCATTCAGAGCGATGTGAGAGAATTTTATATTTATATATCATTACCTTTTCAACACTTTGATGGGTTATATTAGCCATAATCTTCATATTTCTGTTTTCTTACGGTTAGGCGCCGCCATCTTGGGATTAGCAGTATTACTCAGTGAGTATTAATTGTAAGTAGCAAATCACGAGGAGCTCTCTAAAATCAATCGATATTCGTATTGTTTTGGCGAAAATATGGTAAATTCTGCAATTTTGAAATTATACATCTTTTTCCAGAATAGAAGTGGTCCAAGACCAAATCGCGTTATATCAGAATTCACGATATAAACAACCGTGTTATAGCCAGCTTCACTGTATTTTGATTAATATTTCATTGTTTTAAACAACGAATACTAATCGTTTTAGCTAATCTATTAATTAAGTTAATCCGATTTCGACAACTTAATAAGAATAAAAAATAAATTCGCTTTACTTGTTTACAGAAAATGCAAAATTTGTACTTTTTGTATTAAGCAGATAGTACAATTTGGAAATAAATGTAAACTTTCCGCTTTTTGTCGTGTATACGATTTTACAAAAAAAAAGAAAAAGAAAAAGAGAAAAATATTACCAAAACTTAAGAAATCACATTTTAAGGGAAAGTAAGCTTTAAGTTCTTCAAACTTTTAGTTTTTAGAACAAAACAAAGCTTCGAGGCTTTCATACTGAAAAAAGACTGTTTTACCTGCAACGTCGTGAAAAAAGTGGCCTTACAAAATTTGACAATTATTCTCTTCTTCTTTTTTCAATCTAAACTTGTTCGGGCAAATCTGTTTTGATAGAGAAGCAGTTACAAAGGCACATCACAGAATTACAAATGCCCTACTCTCTTGGTAAAGCAGCAAAAAATTCTTGAAAGGACGGAATGTATACATTACATTTATTTCATGTAATATCCTATTATATTTTCCTAAAGTTTATTTTTCTTTTTGTGAAAAAATAATAATAGAAATGCGCATAAATTGCGTGACAGTTACCACTTGGCGATGTTGTTTTTGGCCACTTCAGGAGCTGAGGTAGTAATCTCAACTTTGTCATACACTCTGAGCCTATCATTAAGGGTAAATCTGGCTGATAAAGCATAATAAGGCTGAAACAGCTGTCCCAGATTCCCGAAATGATGGCTCAGGATGAGAGAACTTTGCTTTATTTATGCACATTTTTTATTTTTTTTCCACAAATTTATACACATGCACGTGAATTTATTTTCTTTATATTATTTGTTTATTATTTTACTTATTTAAGTCGTGACAACAGTAGGACTACATAATCTCTTTTAGAAATTTATAAAAGTAATCGTCAGTCTCATTTTGAGCCACCTAACAATGGTCACAAGAAATCTATAAGTCTAAAAGAACTAGAAGCCTACTTTCCTTCAAACGTAGAGCTTTTGATTTTTCTTTTTTTTTTTTTTTTTTTTTGTTAAGTCTCCAAAATAAAGTTTTCTTTTATTTTTTAGAACTCTAATAATATAAATTAAACTGTAACGTGTGGAATAAATATTATCAAAATTTGAATAACAAATCAAAAATATCGCACACATTGGAAATTATATATATAAACATATTGCCACAATCCAGAACATTACGATCTGTGGAAAACTGCATGAAATCACCAACTGAAAAACCGCCAAACAAAAATATTTGCGATATTTGTTTAATTTGTTGTATAATTTTTAATAATATAAATTACTGAATGTAACCGGCAAATATTGCACCATCGTACGAAAATGATTAATTCAACCTGACCTATCTCAGTCAAATTAATATCGAATTAATATTAATGATATCGAATCACGCGCAAATTAGTGGTTTCCATACAGGAATTAATATTCTACAACATCAACAGAAATCCCATTGTTTTGGCTCTAATGTTTGTGTTAAGGGAATTTTCGTCGCCCTCAGAGTGCTGATATCCACACAATAGTTTTCAAGTATAAAACCATAGATCGTCTCTTGTCCAAAAATACGCATTTCAAGTTTCAAGACCATCTAGTTATTTTAAATTCAAAAGTTATTACGAGTAGAGATACTCACATATAGACAGACTGATTGATTTCATGAGTCTTCCATTCCTATGAAAAGTAAAGTAAAAACCGGACCGTAAACAATTATGATCTTTAACAAGGGTTATTTTTTGCAGTCCATACAAAACTATTCAAGGAAAGCTGACCATCAAATTCTAAACTTTCTAATTTGATATGAGAAGTCACCGAACCACCTACACCACAAAAACTAAACCCCACCCCCTCTATCCACAATTTAAATAAGACGATATGAAAACCTTAAAGCTGAACGGACAAACGGAAGCAACGCATTCCACACCAGCAGCAATTCAGTTCGTCAACGGCTCTTTTATTAGCGAGTCCTATTCAGATCTGCTCTTCAATTCAAAAAAAAAAAAAAGAAGCCGAGAGGTAGAGAGAAGGGTCTTTATAACGTGACTGTCTTGTGCAAATGACGGTTTTACAGTGATATAATAAAAACTCATAGCCATCTTCTCTTAACTGCCCCCTCCGTACACACACGCGCGCAAGCTCTTCCTTCTCTCCTACCCATCTCTCTTAAGTCAAAACTTAAAACCACACTCACACACACACACACAACTGCTTTTGCAAGCGACAGTTTTTATGGCTTTGCGGGGAAGCCAACTCTGCAGGCGGAGCTTTCCAGCTACGCTCCACGTTCTTAAATGCTCAGCAGATCTTGTGGGCGGATATTAAGAGAACTTTACAAATTTTCCACCAAAAAAAAAAAAGAAAAGAAAAGAAGACAAAGGAATAATAAAGACAACGAATGCTTTTCGAAGGATTTTTATTTGGCGCAGTGGAAAAGAATTTTAAAAGCATTATGAGGAAAAGTCATTCCCCAAAATCAAAACAAGGACGGAAGAATCTTCTAGAAATAACAATGAAAAGGGGACTGCAAGGGTCCTTCCATGTTCTCAAATAAACTAGGCAATGATTTTATACGAAATCTGCTTCCCTTTAAAGGAACGGCTTAAATTAGAGCCTTTTTTTATGAAATGAACTTATGTTATACTATAATGTTTCGCTTTTAAAGTTAAAAATTGACTTGGAATACTAACAAATATTCTGGTAAAAACTTAAACTTAGACTTTCCGTAAAATCTTAAAAATAAAATAAGAAAAAAAAAATAAGGTCGAGAGAAACAATACAATCGTAAGCTTTCTGTTTTGTTTTGTTTTTTAATTATAACTAGCAAACCTGTAATCACGTGATCTTGGATTCTGAGAAAATTTTTTCACCACCCGTGATCGCGACCGCTTTCTCAGAACTCGCGAGCGCATCTCGGAGATCTCTTGCTTGATCGTAAATCAGGTGACTTCCGGATGAAGAAATTAGATAACAATGAAAAAGTGAACATCCTCAATACTATACCTAACATTTGTCGCCTTATTTGTATTTCTCTATCATTATCCTATGGCATTATGAGCAGATATTATATAAAAAGTTTATTTTCGTTTTGGTCAATTGCAAACTACGCTGTAAGATCTGCTAAAAACAATGAAAGAGATTAAGATTTACACAAAAATCGAAAATGCCATTTAAACGTCGAAATTTGGACGGCGCGGCGTCCTCAACTACAAAAAGCAGAAAATCACTTACCCTTGAGGAAAAAAATGGTTTGATTCGACTCGTATCATTCGAATTAAGATGTAAGTTGGAGCCTTCTTCAGTTTTACCGTACGTTGGTCGCTTGGGGGCGTTGGAGGTGTAGATCTCAACGATTCGCGATTATCGGAAGATAATTGGGGTTTGGTGATCAGTACGACGCCCTCCCCCTTTAGCCTCGGGAAAGAATCTTTATTTTCACACAGGACTGGATGAACCCTAGCACCCATTTGGGGAAAACGCCCTACAAGAAAACCTTAACCCGTCCCTTTTGCCTGCCTGCGGTCAATCAAACTTCCTCTGTGTTTGGAAAATTAACATCAATTTCCTGTGGGAATAGAAATAATTTCTACAATGAATCGTCCACGATGGGAATCAAACCTACAACCTTCTGATCCGAAGTCAGACCATCCATTAGACCACGGGGACTACATTAAAATTGTTAAATGTCCTTTATCAGTCCCTCTGTGTATATATGACGCAATGATAGAAGACACAGAGAAAAAAAATAACTCATTAATTTTAGCCTACTAAATTAAAATTAAAATTTCAAAGTTCATTTTATTAGCCTACTACAAGCACAAACCAGGCGAGCATTAGATGCAGAAACCCTCAGTGACGAACTGAAGAGTCCTCCAAATGAATAAAGAAATTAAAAATAATATTTCAACAGATATTTTAAGTAGAAGTTTTTTTTTTCTATCTCAACGAAAAGCCGTCACATTGTTCTTCCGTCGTTGTTGTCAGGATACGTATACGCTAGTAGTAAAATAATTATATAATAAATAAAATTCTTTATTAAAAATCGCAAAATTATTAACTTACAAGGATCAGTATCTTTACTGAAGAAACCACAACACTTTAAATATATTGTAACTTTCCCTCAATTTACAGCGGTGAACATTACGAATCTAACCTCATCGGAAAATGAAGCTTTCTTGTATATTTAGTATCCCACAGGATAATACTTCTTATCTTTCCGTACCAGTTAGCTATCCCATTAATAGTAATTCCAACTGTTAATAAAGTAATATTAAGAGCAAACATTTTCTGATACTTTTTTTCTAGAATTTTCTAGAATAGTTGTGACGCCACTGCTTCCTGTTCTAGGTATCTCTATCCATTTGGGAAACCCTTATCTCCTGATCGTTGATCTACGCGCGAATCGATTTCCATTACGAGTGAAACGAAAACAAACGCCTTTTGTAGAAAAAGGTTAATGAAGGCTAGTGTATTAAGTGGCCCCTTAGCGGCACCCACGCTCTCCATCATGATATACTAAGTCTTCTTATCTGCAATCCCCCCCCCCCTTCCTCTTTTTGTTTTTGCGCCAAGGTCACGTGTCACTTCGGAACGCCGTCGGCGTCTCTTCTATTCTCAGGTCCGTCGCTTCTGCTAAACCCGTCCCCGTAACTCATGTCCAGATCTAAAGACAAGAACCCCTTCCTCATTCCCCATCCCCTCTTCCTGCACTTCATTACCGTAGATAAATTAAAAAAATGAAAGGGATCTGCTGAATATATGGCTACGGCCTGCGAACACCACCTTGTCACACAGGGTTAGGGTTAGAGACGACGATAGAAACGCACTGTTTATGCCATTCATTTTAGCAGCCACAGTAGGACCGAAAAAGCACCCTAATAAATAACTATACTTTTCGAAAGAACCACAAATCTGCTTTCCTTCAAATGTTATTTCTTAAATAGTTCCTTTATTTAACAGATTGAAATGAGTCACCACATATAAATTACAAAGTCCCCATTTAAGATCCACCGGTTTCAGTGTTCACATTACACACTTCTTCAGGATATAAATTGCAGATAGTGTCTTTTCTTTGTCTTTATTTTTTTTATAAGACGTGAAAACGATTAAAACGAAAACCATACTTTTCATTTCAAATTCTAATATCTGCTGAATATTATAACAACATAACAATTTTCTGAAAGAAAAAAATAATTAAAAATCCGCATTACCTTAGGTAAGTTATTTCAAACCGCGCGCAAATTAGTGGATTAGCTCAAAATTAATAAAAACATTAAGTTACTGTTTATATTCCAATGCTTTTCTATGAGAATTTTCTCATCTTATTTTAATCGACGAGAACCTATTTGGAAAAGAATTCGTGTAGATAAGTTAGATCGTCCCTAGTCCTCGAATACGCATACCAAGTTTTAAGAAGATCCATTCAGCGATTTTTTTAAAAATCCCTTTAAAAGTTATTTTAAAGGTGAAATATACATCGTGACAAGGGAAGTGCCTCGAACGCTGAGAACCGCACGAAAATATGCTTAGAATATAAATCGTCATCCGTAAAATAGCGGTATGAGTCATTCCCATGCAAAACTCAGCTGTTGTCTGCTAGCGCCATCCGACGGCGGCATGTTGTACCTGTACTAACAAGTACTTACTCTCAAGATATTGCCACCGAAGACAACAAAATATTTACAAAAAGAGGGAAATATAGCAATATAGTGACGACATTGAAATATGTGTGTTTTTGGTGCTATTATATCGATATTTTGTTTCTTCGCGTTACCAAAGTTCCTCTCTCGGACCTGAAATAGGTGATCATTCAAAAGTCTCCCGTGGTAAGACGCGCAGTTTTGCATGAGAATGACTCATACCACTGTTTCTGACATGAGCGATTTATATTCTAAACACATTTCCGTGCGGTTCTCAGCGTTCGAGGTCACGCACTTCCCTTGTGAGTGATTTGACGAGCCTTACATTTCCTATTAAAAAGTAGGCTATAAAAATACAAATCATTCATTGATCGGAGAGAAAGAAGAAATTAGCAACAGCCTTTCAAATACTTAGCGAAAATTAAGAAAGAAAGAAAAAAAGTAAACAGTTCAAAGATCAACGGAGAAGAAAAGAAAGTGTTGCAGGAAAAGAATCATATTTTTTTTTTCATCTTCATATTGAAATTGATAGTTATTTTGCACCATCTCCTTTCCTCATGTTCCGATATATATCAAAATTATTAAGAGATTTTTCTTACATGAGTCTAAATTTTTTCACCTTATATTTTTTTACATAAAAGCTCTTACATAAGAGCTGAAAATTCTCCACTAAATTTTCACTCTTAGAGATAAAAAGTTTGCGAATTATCGTGATCACAGACGGACATGACTATTTCGATTTAAAATTGCATTTCACAACATTGTTATATCATTTGTTTCCTTCCTTGATGCATATGTTGAATGTTGTAATTGTTAAGCCTTGTGTCAAGGCGGAGGCCTTCTATGAGGCAGCTGTGTGGGAACCTGGGTTCGAATCTGGCGTAGGGCTTGGATGTTACTTTCTTCTTCTTGTTTCTCGTCCGTTTCTGCGGGTATAATGTGAGCTGCCTCGGCAACAATTCTTTGGCTAATGACTCACAGTTCGTACCCCTTGTCGTGACAAAAGACAGAAGCGCCAGGAGCCTGGGCTTAGGAAATAATAATAATAATGTAAATGTTAAGTCAAATATGTATCATCCTGCATGAAATTAGAGCCAAAGATAAATTCTTAAAGAAATAAAAAACCAAGGTTTACACATAAATAAACTTTCACGCCTTTGAGGGGATGAAACGGACGTTCCCGATTCCCTTTGATAATAAACTCAAAAGGCACGAAAGCTTGTTTATGTGTAGGCCTTGGTTTTTTATTTTTTAATGATTTCTCTGCACGTTAAATTCGTTTGCATATGATTACTAAGGCTATTTTGTTGGCTTTATTTTTCTTTTTAATTAAAAAAAGCCTTTTGCATCTAACATCTGTTGCGTCAAGGTTTTTTTGAATGCACTTGATGCACTTATTTTTTATTGTTGCTTATTTTGTACGGAGATCACGTACAAAATAAGAGCGAAGGTGATCTCCATATGTTTATCATCGAAAGGTTAGATCGGGCTCATGAGTCCCAAAGAAGGACGAAACGACCGTTCCCCATTCGCCCTGATGCGTGAAAGCTAATTTATATGTAGGCCTTAGTTTCTTTTTTATTTCTTTACTGATTTCTCTGCACGTTAAATTTGTTTGAATAAAATTTTAAATTTTATACACAGTTATTTTAAATCTTTCAAACGATCTGTCGTAGACAGATAAGCAGTAACATATAATAACCATTTCTAAAGTCCATCGATTAGTTAAAAACAGATATTTATATTGTGTAATGCAATCGTTACATTTTATATTTGGCTTAGATCTTGTTTAGACCTTGTCATTACACTGATTTCAGTGCAGTCATATTTCAATGCGCGATTTGTAATGGTTGCATCTAGAAAAGAAGCTGTTCTATCGAGAACGATTTGTAGAAGCAGGGACAGAATTCCAGATAAGACTGGAGATTTTCCCAGGCGGCTTTCCAGCCTTCAGATAGACAGGAGAAAGTTGAGAGAAACATCCCAACTTCCCCGGATTCGAATCCGTGAAGTTTCCTAATATGTTGCAGAGTCGGAGATTAGAGCCATTCAACTACCGCCAGGCGTTAAAATCACGTGTAAATAGAGTTCAGCGTTGTACCCAACTATGCAATGGGAACCAAAATATTCGTTGTTGTGATTAATCTTCTTGTGGCAATTCATTTTTAAACTTCACATTTGTGAAATTTTGGAATTTTCTAAAGTTTTGAGGTAGTGGTTTATTCCAAATATAAACCAGGATGCTCCACTGTCGGAAGTTGGCATATTTAGATATATTAATAATACTTAACTCAACGCTGAGTTGTTTTTTTTTTCCTTCTGCCGTGTTAGAGTGGCTTTTGATGGTTTTATATTCTACCATCGCTAAATCATTGTTCCTCCATTTTGACGATGCCAGGGTACATTAGAGCCATAACAAGAAAACCACAACTTCTAACTGGAGGAAGAGAAATAAAAAGCAGTGCCCGTTTTAGTTGGACGCTTTTTCACTCCTTTTGCGGCAGTTTACTACGTCTAAAGAACATGGCACCTCCACAACAGCTTTTCTTAGCATTATGATAAAAGCCAACAGATAATTTCTCCTCTAACACTGGAGGCGTCAGTTTCATGTTTCCTGGTAAAAAAAAAAACCAACTCTAAATGCTTACGGCCATAATCTTACCTCTGGGATTTCACACAAATACAAGACGTTCCTTTCAAAAAACTTCAAGCCTACTTTCCTGAACTCTATTTTTTTTTATATTTTTAAAATTTTTATCTTTTATATATTTTAACTATTTAAAAATCATTAAAAATAATACAAAAGACAAATCTCTAAATTTATTTTAGCGTTGTTCCAATAGAAGTGTGAGGTTCATCAAGTGAGTTAGTATTTGTGTGTTTGTCCCACCCTAACAACTTTTGAACCGCTCGATAAATCTTCTTGAAATCTAGTATGCATATTCAAGGATTAGGAACAATCTTAGCATTTTTATTTAAAATATTTTCCAACTGCGTTCTTGTCCAGAAATTACCAAAAGAAAGGAAACGAAAATTCTCAAAGAAAAACAACGGAACTAACTTATACAAATTCATATCCTGTGATTATATCTCTTGCGCTTGATTCCTTTTTGACGTTTTCACGATTTAAAAAAAAATAGAAAAAAAATGATTTTAAGAAACAACGTTTTAAGGAAAGTATTCTTTTGAACTTATTAAATAAATAAAATAATGAATTGTTTAATTTGTTTGCACCACCCGACAAGTCACAAATCACAAGTTACAAATCACAAACAGACTAAAATCTCCAAATGATATCAAATTCAATCGTATTCCTATTTTAACGTAACCTATAAATGTAAATATAGGGATGTATAATATCAGAAGGATATATTTTGAGGAGTGCATAGTGAACAGTTACTATTATAATATATTATTTATAATATTTTCCTTTATTCATAGTTGTGTTTCAAATTGGCACCTAAAGAAGAATCATACTAAGTTTGAAAAAAAAAAAGGTAATTAATGCTTTTAGACAGTGTCAAAAGCAAAGCGGCCCCATAATATGCACAATTTTGTAAACAATTTTTTGTTGTTTAGAGACCGTTCTTCACGCAAGCGTGAAGCTTCTCGCTTTGCATCAGCATCTCGTTTTTCCGCATGTCGCGACATTTTTTCAATTTCAATCACAACAATCGCAACAATTGCGTCTTTTGCATTCGCAACAATCACATTTATAATAACTAAAGAAATTAAAACAATATCTATGATAGTTTTATTGTGACAGGCAAGCTGAAACAAGGGCCGCAAAAATGCTTTGGGGGGTCAGGGAGTGGTCCTACAGGTCTGATTATTTTTACATCGACACCTATTTTTGATGTTGAACACAATGGTGAAGGTTTCATTCTAATATCTCTAACCGTTTGGCCACTACAGAGTGTGACAGATTGTGACATCCAGCAGACATGAAACCAAGAGCGGTCCCCTACGTTTTACAAGCAAGCTGTAACATAGGGGCCGCTAAAAACATCCAACCAAACAGACCAGCTGTTTTAATCGTGGGGAGGAGCAAGATCACTTTTGAGGGATTGGTTGGGGGCGGAGACTAAACTAACCGTGCTCTTGTTTTAAGTTGGACCATAATTAATCATCGTAACAGATTTTACAGACTTCGGTCCAGACGTTTTCGAGTGATGCGCATGCAACAGATACAGAGAGAATGAAAATGTTCAATGTGGAACAGTAAGTCTACTTGGCATCCTCAGCTTAACTTGACGTAGAGTTGTAAATTAAAAATAAATACAGAAATAGAGACAAATTTTCATCTCTAACAGAGTTACTTAGCTAGGGCGTTACAGCACTGCTTCAAATTATCAGGCAATCCGATTTCCAATTAGAAATTTAAATGTTTCAATGTACTGAAAATGCAGTGAAATTTACTATTTCAAAAATAGTCAGCAAATGCTTATTCACAAAGTTTTCTCGGGATTGCGAAATCCACAAAATATACAGAAGTCTAGAAAAAAAATCAGTGTTGAGAGTCTACATTAACATAAAAATATTTATACACAAACAAACAAAAATTTCCAAGAAATTCCACTAAAAAGTAAAATTTAATATTTCACTTCCAGTTCATACACAAACACAGAAATTCCACAAATTCCAGGCTACCTACAAATGAATTCCTTTTGTACACAATAAACGAAAAACTGTGCCAGTTGCACGAACAACTGAACGATAAGGGAATTCAGGTCAACTGCTCTATAATCGGACACAGCATAGGTGATATGATGGGCACCACGTTAATTTTATTCAATTCCGGTTTAAAAGTGTTTTTTTGTTTTTTGATATTAATATAAAAGTACAAGTTCGTTTTTATTATACAGTAAACTCTCGATTATCCGCGGGGTAGCGCGTCAACCACGGATAAGCGAATTCCGCGGATAATCTGAAACAGGACGAAAATCAACACAAAAATGCTTTAAACATGTTTTATTTACATTAAAATGGCAATACGTACAGTTACAGTACAAACATTATAAGCAATTATTTTATTTTAAATTATTTATTTATTTTAAATTTTATTATTACGGGAAGGCTCTCCCGTAATTTAGTGTAACCTGCCGGCCTAAGCTCCGCCCACAAGGTCATTCTTTAAATTGTTTGTCTATAATTGTCTTACTTATTTTGTTAGCCTCTTTTATTGTTTACCTTATTCTAGATTTATTTATTTTTTAATTCCGTAATTTATTGTACAGAAAAAAAAATGGAAACAGGAGAGGTCCCGGATAATCCACAAAGCAGATAAGCCGCCCGCGGATAATCGGGAGTTTACTGTATTACCGAATAGTTTTACCATATTTTTATATCCACAGGATATTAAGAAAGTGAGACTTATCAAATCAGTTTGTGTGTTTAGTCGTCTGCCCAATAACTATTTAACAGCTGAAAGGATCTTCTTGACACTTGGTATGCATATTTGCGGATTTCGGACTATTTAATTTTTGTATTTGAAAACTTATTAATCGGATCCTTAGCAAGCAATTAGCGCTAGAAAACGACAATTGGAATCTAAACAATGGATTTGTATTGTTTGTTAATCTCTCATTGTATAAAACAATCAATATTAAATCCTTTTGATAAACAATTGCGCGTTGTTGATACGATTAAAAAAAAACAAAACTCAGATTCAAACAACTGAAGTAAAAAAATGGGAATTTAACTCATTTTTATTCAAAAACTGGATAATTTGTACTGTTTGTATTCAACAAGTATTAGAATTTGAAAATAAACGGAATCTTTTGTCGATTTTACGACTTTAATAATAAATAAAAAAGCAAGCAAAAAAAATATATAAATAAATAAATAAAAAACAGAAATTTCTAAGAAATTTCATCTTAAGAAAAGTAGGATTTACATTCTTCAAAGTTCTTGTAATTTTTCTTCTTATCATGATATTCAAAACACTTCGAACGCCAATATATTTTGCGAATATATTTTGCCAATATATTTGATATTTAACATCTGTAAAATTGTTGTTATTTTAAAACTTGATAAAGAAAAAAAGAAAATTTTCCGAAAATTCGTTTATAAACATACATGTTTTTTTATATATCTGGCATTGGAAGTGTTTTGAATATCATGATATGATAAGAAGAAACGTTATAAAGGAGAAGTATGGACTTATGTTCTTGTAATTTTTTTTTTTGTTAAGATGGAATTTTAAAATACGAACACTAGATGGCAGAGGTGTATTTTCTTCCTCTCCTTTAAAATTCCTACAGAAAATAAAGCCTGAAGATGAAAATTTTTCTTTTAGACATCACGTACTGTTTAGCAATGTACAGGAAAAATTTCTCTTCACAAAAAGAGAAAAAAAGCAGGAAAGAGAAAAAAAAACAACTAAAAAGCCAACACATACACACAGACACACACAAAAGATGGAGAGGGGAGAGGTAGAAGCGGATAAGCAACACGCTAGCGGCACCGGAGGCGACTCTGGCATGTTTCTTCACAAATCCCGTGTAAAAAGAATGCAATCCCATCCGTGCCTCTTTACGGGCTGAGCACAGCCTCTCTTCGCCTAATGCTACAAACTCCCATTGCAGCCAGCAGCGGCAGCAACTCGCTACCAACGCATTATCGCCTCCACAACACCTCTGCGAATCCAACGGAATAAAAAAATAAAGAATGAATTTCTGCCCTCTGCACTTTTTTCTAGACACAGGCTATCGCCGAAATAGGATGGCATGGAAAGACATTCTGGCTTTTTTTCTTCTTGTTATTTCTCTTTTCTGATTTCCTATTTACCTCTTTTCTATTTATTTAAAATGCATAGCACGTACACAATACCCAGTCTGTATTCCTTTTTCTGTTTTTTTTATCTCTTTTTCTTTACAAATCAAATGAAGCTAAAAATAAAAGTTTGTTTTTCTTTTTGGTTCAAACTTCCTGAATTAAATTAAAGGTGTTTTTTTTTTTAAGTGAGGATTATCAAATCACTCAGTCGGTACATGTGTGTGTGTGTGTCCGCGTGTGTTACTCCTTACTAATAAACTCTGAACCGCTGTATGGATCTTCTTGAAACTTGGTATGGGTATTTAAGTACTAGAATAGATCGAACTTTAAAATTTGAAAATTTTTACAAATGGGTCCTTATCGAGAAATTATCGCGATTAGATGACAAAATTCCTGAAGGAATCTAAGCATTGGAATCTAAACAACGGATTTCTATCCTATTTCTATTAATACTTGATTGTTTTAAACAAGAAATCTTAATCCTCTTTTATAGTCCAACAGACGGATCTTGACGATCTCGTATTTTCGTGATTTCACGTAATTTACGCGAGAATAGCCTCTATCCATGTCTTCTCACAAAATGGCTTAGTAAATTGAAATATTTAAATGAATTATAATATGGGGAAATGCAGGAGACTTTTACTACATTTTAATATAGTTTTCATAAATTGAAAACAGTTAATAAACAAACAATAAATTCATTAGGTAGCATTTTCCTAGTGACAGACATTCAAAATAATAAATTCATTGAGATCTGCTGAAGAGGCTAATGGCCAGATCTAGTGTTTTTCGTAATTCTCACGCAAACGAGATCCAACTGTAGGTAACCCATTAATTGCGCACGAGTTTGATATTTATGAAAGATAATGGAAATTCGATAATTTCAATAAATAATGCAGATTTACTTAATTCAGAAAATAGAAAAATTGTAGTCTTTTCATTTAGTAGATAATAGAATTTTAAAACAACTACAGTTTTAGTCTTCTGATAAGGATCAGAAGACTAATATTCTCGTTTTGTCTGTCTGTGGACAAGTATCATTAAAATATCATTAGCAACAATCACAACAATTGCGTCTTATGCATGCGCAACAATCACATTTATAATACAACAATCACAACAATTGCGTCTTATGCATGCTCAACAATCACATTTATAATACAACAATCACAACAATTGCGCCTTTTGCATTCGCAACAATCACATTTATACTAATAAGGAAATTAAAGCAACATCAATTATATTTTCTTAAACGTATCAGAAGAAGTTGCGAAGCATTGTGATTGGTTTACTAATCGCTATCACTAAAAAGTCGTCGCGGCGAATGTTGAAACCGGAAACACATTATCATTGACTAATTTCTCCAGTATCAATGCCTTGAGCTCCGCAGGAAATATCAACCTCAATTATCAAAAATAGGAAATATCAAAAATCTCACATACATCTTCTTGAAATCGACGAGCAACGTTAATAATAATTTCCATAGCTTCATGTAGAGAACTTTACCTTGTCGAAATGTTGAATGTGAAGCAGCGACCGCCATTTTCTCTGCTATTTGAATGAACGACCGGCCAGGAAAGGAAAATCTATAATCTGCGTTGCATTCTGGGAGTTTTATCTCTCGCCGCGAACACTTTACCTTGTTTCGATTTTGTCGTTTTCACAATTTAAAAAAAAAAAAAATTAAATAAGATTTTAGTAAAAATAGGTTTTAAGTTCTTCGAATTTCTTGCTTTTTATGAAACAAATTGATGGTTTATTATTATTATTATTATTATTATTATAATTATTACAGATGCAACTAAATTACGCAAAACTTTAAATTTTAATATAAATATCTAATTCGAAGATATTTTTTTATTGTGAAGTAGCGGAAGGATACGACGTTGCCCGAGACAAAAAAAATAACGTACGAGTCCTTTTATTATTGCGTTATCTTCAATGACAGCGTCGTTGGTTGTCGAAACCAAAAATAATAATTTATATTTTGTTGGTCCCATTCCTAACGTTAGTGTTAATAATCAATAGGTTCTGTAAATATGATCGAACTGCAATCAAATTTATGTGTAATACATCTCAGATATTAAGTAACGACCTAGCGAATTTTGGTTTTGATAGCTCAAACCGACTCCGAAGGAGTAGCGTACAAACAACCGGACAAACAATCTGTGTTGTATAAATATTATGAAAGAACTGAACATATAAACGTTACATCAGATATTTACAGTTAATATCAGATATATTTTCTGACTGTAAAGCTTTAAGAAAATTTACTGCAATAGGTTTCATACAAGGATTGTAACTCGAATTGCTTATGTTGCAAACGGCGAGATTGCGACTCCCAAATCATTAGTTTATTTCTAGGAAGATGAACCACCACCACACTGTTCGCAATGAAAGAAAATTTCCGGATCGATTGTTTCTTGGCCTTCTCGGTCTCTTGACCTAACGCCTTTGGATTTCTTTTTCTGGATCGACGATAAAGTGCATGCACTGCTGTGCATGTGCATGGAGAAGGCGAATTAGCTCAAAAGACTAACACGCAGATTGCAACAGATTCTATAATGCACTATACTCTACGTTGAAAAAGTGAATAGAAGCAAACTAAAATGAACTCCATGGCAAAGATTCACTAGCGTGCAACCAATTATACGATTTTATTTCGAGTTCCTTTATAATTTTCAGGAAACAAGTTTGTTACCACCTCCTCAGTTGATTTTTTATTGAGTCTCAGAATCTGATGTATAAATTGCAGACACGTTGCATTTATAAGTACTACAGATAATGATCTGAGGATTTTCAAACAGTAAAGTTGTGTAAATCTCATGTAGAAGTAATATAGGGTGGGCAAAATAAAACTGGAAAACAAACTTACCGTTATATTTCAAATATTGACAATAGGACTGACCCTTCTTAATAAATAGGAGAACTGCCCGGTTACTTCAATTTTTTTTTCCGGGCCAGTTTTATTTTGCCCACCCTGTACAAATTATAATCCAGATCGTGACTCTGTTTATCGTAAATATTATTACTACAACAGTAGGCGTCAGCTGGTTGTTAGTTAATTAGATAACACTATTAGCCTATTTTCCTAGGAAGTAAAGGCTAATCACATCAGTGTTTGTGAGTGGGTGTTGGATAATCCGCCTGATTAAAAGTGTGTGGAACCTTCCGTATATAGTGATAAAGTCAACAAATCCCTATAGAACAGAATTAGAATGGACGCAATTCCTTTACACTGATGTCTTAAACAAAGGATATTAATCCTCTTATTGTCTGCGCGAGCTGTGAAATGAATAAAATTAACTGAATTTAGACAATCTGAGAAATTTTTTTTCAGAAAATAAAAAAAAAAAAAAAAATCTTTATATTTAGCAGATATTATAAATAAATAAAAAAAAAAAATAAAAAAAAAATAAACAACAAAAAGACTTGAATTATTTTGACAACTAAGAAAGAAAACGTACGATTGTCAAGTAGGTTCAAGTAATTTCAGGAATCTTTGTTTTTAAAACAAATTATTATTTTCGGAAAAAAATAATAGATGGTAATTGTTTTTTTTTCTTTAATAATAATAGCATCTAATTTTAAAATCCAGTTAATATATTTAACTAAAAAGAATCGTAAATGAAATATTATGAAATAAAATCTAGTTAAATACTAATTTAATTAAAACTAGTTTTAATTAAAGTATTGGGAGGCCATTACTTGTTCAGGCATCGTTCTGAGAATTACAATAAAGTACTTTTAAAGTACAAGTGTAATAATAATAATAAGTTATGTCAATTTTTGAATTACCCTACACACAAATCAATTCACAGTCTCGTACTAAACATAAAAACCAAGAGATCCTACCCCCACCTACATTTTTCATTGTATCAGACGCTTGTGACATTAGTTTTGATTGGCACGCAAAATGAGTTTATT
>JAFIDM010010028.1:57953443-57972389 GCA_023159025.1 Thereuonema tuberculata | reverse complement strand
TAATTTCTCCACAAAAACCCAGTTGGAAAAGATTTCATTGTCTTGTCTGTTGTCCTTAAATAGGCATACTGAGTTTCAAGCAGATTTCTCCAGCTGTTTAAAAGTTACTAGCGAAATAAACAGACACATACAGGAATGAGTGATACAAGCCTCACTCTCCAAAGCTATATAAAAACAAAAACAAATTAAAAAAAAAAGCAATATATTAAAGGGAATACATTTCACGTTCTCTCATAAACTTCGTGTTTTTTGTAAAGGAAAACTTGCAGCATTAACCCCAATACATCTTGGGAAAGATGGGATATTTACAGCACTCCAAATTCCGTTCCATCGTAAGCAATCTACTTGTGTTAAAAGTAGTCATTCCTAAAGTAGTAAATAAAAATGTTTTCCTTTGTGAGTGTATTATGTACTTACATTGTTCTCTTTAATTAGAACATCATCGTTTAATGACGCAATTATGTCTAATCTGCAATTACCTCTTAATACGATAATCTTCGTGGCTTTTGCTTTTCACACTCTTTCATATAACCAGGCAAAACGAAGTACATTCACAAAACTTTGTAAAGATAAGAAGCTAATGACAATAACACGACACCAACACACATTAAAAAGCCACTTTAATGAATTCACTTTTAATTTCTTCGGAAAGTTGGAAATTCTGATTAAGTGCGTTGACGACCCAACTATCGAGAAATCCTGTTTAGTACCATTATACAGAAAGTCATTAAAAAAAAAAAAGAATACAAGAAGATCCTTAAAGAACTAAAAGTCTACTTTCTAAAAAAATAATATTAAAAATGAGAAAGGTAGTTTTTCGAGCAGAGGAAATATTGGAAATATTGGAAAAAGGGAAATCTCCCATCATGCACTAAAACAAATTCAAAGTCAACTTTAACATGTGTATTTTATAACATAAAACATAAAATCAAAATAAATCAAAAGAGGATTTCCCATCTTAGATATCCAGATGATGTAGTAATTATATCAAGAAATCCCAAGCAGCTTGAGAAAATGTTAATAAATATAAACCAAGAAAGCAAACTCATAGGATTAAAAATTAATAAAGGAAAAAAACCAGGTTAATGTTCAACAAATTTGTGGAACCAAGGAGTATTGAATTGCAAAATCAAGATATTGAAATTGTAGAAACATTTAACTACCTAGGACAAATATTGCAGATTAATGGAGGGATAGAAAAGGAAATCAAAAGAAGAATTCAATTTCGGTGGGTGGCTTTCAGGGAAATGGGATATATTTTTAAAGCAGATATACCTATAAGCCTAAAAAGACAAGCCTACAACCAGTGTATCCTGCCTGTGTTAACTATGCCGGGGAAACATGGACAATGACTAAAAACCAAGAAAATAAGATTAAAGTTTCTCAGAGACGAATGGAAAGACACATGTTAAATAAAGCATTGAAAGACAGGAAAAGAAACACGTGGATCAGACAACAGACCAAGATACAAGACGCACTTATATGTCTAAAGAAGTCAAAGTGGAGGTGGGCAGGACACCTGGCCAGAAAGACCAAACTGGACGAGCTTGACCACCGGAAACCCTCCACAGATCAAAGGAAGAGAGGAAGACCAAAGGGAAGATGGATGGATGAGATGGAGAAGTTTGCGGAGAGGAGATGGAGAGATGAAGCTGGTGACCGTAAAAGGTGGAGATGTATGGGGGGAGGCCTTCGTCCAGCAGTGGACTGATAAAGGCCGAATGAATGAATGAATGAATGATGAAACATAATTAGGCCACCACACATAAAATTTAATATTAAAATTTACTAATGAAATACGAGCACTTTCGAAACGCTAAACGTTTCTTTGTCGAGTAAGATAAGAAGCGTTGAGCGTTTCGAAAGTGCTCGTATTTCAGTTGTAAAAAAACAATTCATGCTTCTAATTTTGTCGTTAACGGAGAATCTGGAACACCTGTTTCATCTTTGTCGTGAATCATTAGATAGATTCACCCCTCAATAACAAGATCGGAGAGCATAAAAGACCATGGAACCCAAAACCGCAACTGGTTTTTATTCGTTTGTTTTGTGTTGGATCCCACGGCCGGGAAGGGTTTTGGGTTAAAATTGACTTTCATGTTTTCCGATCTCGTCATTGAGTGGCAAATCTAGCTGATGATTCACGATGACAAAACTAGAAACATGAATTGGTTTTTGTTGATTTCAGTGCATGATGGGAGATTTCTCTTTTTTTCTATTATTATTAAAGTTTTTTTATTATTTTTCTTCGTTTTTTTTTTTAAAGTCATGTAAACGACAAAAGCAAAAAGCCTACGTTCATTTCTAAATTCTACTACATGCTGAATGAAAACAGTATAAATATTCCAGTTTCCGAAAAAATATTTTTAATTAAATCCCCATTCACAAAATCTCCAAAAACAATCTCCAATAATATAACATGCAATATTTCGTCCCTCTCACCAAAGGACTTTATCCAGCGAAATACAACAAAAAATGAAAAGGAAAAGGACAATTTTTATTTTCGTTTAGATTTTATGGGAAGAAGACGGTATGTCTTTTCCTTTTTATTTTTTGTTGTATTTCGCTGGATAAAGTCCTTTGGTGAGAGGGACGAAATATTGCATGTTATGTTATTGGAGATTACGTTTTTGGAGATTTAATGTATGAAGATTAATAAAATAATTTAGTTACGTCAAGATTAATCAAATCCCCTTTATTTTCTTGTGGTTTTTCTTTTCTTTTTTTTTATCAATTTTAAGCGTATCAAGCCACGCTCACATGAATGGATTAGCTAAAAGCATTAATACCTCTTTTGTATACAACATCGATGGAAATCCATTGTTTATAAGAATTTTTGTCAACTCCTCGTGCTAATTTCTCGACAAGGACCCATTTGCAAAATATTTCAAAAATAAATGTTATTGTGTCTCCATTCCTTAAATATTCATACTAAGTTTCAAGAAGATCCACCTAACAATTCAAAAGTTTCATATTGTGTTGACAGTATTATACTCGTATCTCCTTTCCTATCCGATTTCTATCCAAAGTCATTATGGCTCTTCCTTCTAAGTACCTGAACCTTCTACAAAAGATTCTTCTTTCTAGGGCAAATATTTCTTATCAAGTTATCGTGATTTGAAACCGAAGGTAACGACCGGACGAGTTCTGACCCCTAGCCTTTTACGTCTGAGTCCGAATGTACTAAAATCAATAGAGGCCTTTCTTGCAACAATCTACAATTACCTCCAAAATTTCAGCTTCATTGGAATTGCAGTTGTTGATCATAGAAAGACGGACATGCGTACTTGGGATTTTATTTTTGTTTGTTTTAACCGTTTTCGATATATTCATTATAATGGAACACACATTAAAAGTGGTACCTCCCACAACTTAAAAAAAAAAATTAAATACAGTAATAATAGGAAAAATAATACGAAAAAAATCACTTGCCTACTTTTAATGCAAGCCACAAATGACTTTTGAGCGCATTGAAAATAATTAAGGATCACAGTTCCAATCCTAATTAATATACGTATAAAGTGAAAAGCTATAGTTTGTATATCGTTCAATCACGCCTCAACATTTCAACGGATAGCAATAAAATTTTTCCTGCAGATAGTCTGGGAAACGGAGAAGGATTCAGGTACTTTTAATCCCGGGCTATCAAGTAGTTCCCACGGGACGAATGAAAAATGTCTCAAAACTACCCAAAATGAAAAACTTCCCTAAGATCTCGAAAGATGGTGCCACCGTAGTTTTTTTATCGAGTGCGTCATTCTTTGCAGGCGACGAACACGATTAACTCATGAGTTACCTGATAATTCTATTATGCGACTTCTACAGTGATAAACATGATATACGATGCGGGTAATTAATACCTTAGATGTTGTTTACAATTTAAACTTTAATGTAGAACATAACATTAATTTCTTATGATTTCATGATTTTTTACCAACTGCGGAAGATTTCAAGTGACAGAGATGTGAAGAGGGCCACAGAGGGCTGGGAAGTCGTTTATTCTCCGATCTCGATATTAATTTGCTAAATAAATAAAGCGTTTTTTTTACGTTACATCTGTAAGGCTTCCGGAGCGAAGCCGGCTAGTTTATAATAATCATCAATGTACTCTATAAAAGAGCTTAATATAGATATATGAAACATGAAAAAGAAAATGCAAATGTTTATAAGAACACAGTGGGACACTGGGATAGCAGTTATTAGCTTTCATCACTTGTAGTTATCCATTGATGAAATTCTCGAAGGGTATGGGAGAAGGGTTACGGAACTCACTCTCGATCCCACCAGTGGTTCCCCAAAACAAAAGAGCAATATGGGATATTATTGCAGCCAGAACAGATTCCAAAACTTGACCACGTGTGTGTTTGTCACAACAGACATTTAAATCGGCACGAAAGCTATTCTTATTATCGGTTTCCGCACTGGGGTAGTTCTGGCGGAATCTCGAATTGAGATTCTTAATTACTGACGACGTTCCGAGCTGTTCATCAACCAGCTGTCTCTATCTGATGGTTGGCTAGTAACCACGAAACAGCTGTGCCCGATTTCGTTGTTAAAAGCATATTGTGTGCTTGTGAAAATGTGTTACTTTATTTATAGAATTATTATCAGAGCTTTGTTGCTTTGGTACCGTTAACTCTCAGAAAATTTAAAGAAAACAAAATATGATAAACCAAGAAAAAAGTCAAAGATGGCGTGCAAACTTTCGAAGACTCAAAAATCCAAGCAGCTATTCAAAGATAGCGATATCCTAAATAACTTTCAAAATGAGTGGTGGTTAGTTATGACGATTAAAGCTCTTTAAAAAAAGTAATAGATCTTCGTCTTTCCATCATGTAGTGTAGGTCCATCATGTACCAAAATCCATAATACCCAGCTAATTGTGAATTTTGTGAATTACATTAATCGATTACTAAAATTTCACCCTTCTAAGATCAGTAGTTTCTGACGTAACCTGATTACAACCTTTGAGCTTCAGTTAGTTGGTGATTTTTTGTCTCCACATTCTTACCCACTAGTTTACAATGTATCAAACATCACCAGATATCTTTGTTTTTAAAGCGTAAGTCTCAAATAAAAGTTTAAACCTCTCAGGCTAAGTAATTTTTAAGTTATTTTTCTTGGACAAGCCTGTACAACCTCGATGAAGTAAAGCAAAAGAAAAGCTTCACTCTGAAAACGAGATAAAAAAAATTGCTTCAGCATTGTTATACTAATATCATGAAAATGCATTTGATGGCCGTCCCAGCTGATGAATGCCAACAAGTGTGAGACAGCAGTTCTACAATTTCACTTGCGTAAACAGCGTTTTATTTACTTACTTTGAAATATATATATAGTCTTTCACTATATTCCACTTATTTTATTTCAGAGAAAATATACTAAAATCTCAAGTGTTTTCTCACTGTAAAGAGAAGCTATAAATCTAACATTCTTATAAATTTACTTTCAAAAAAAGAAAATAAAAATACCGGACTTAATACCACTGAAAAAAGCACAAAGTCACTTCCCGCTTCTTATTTTTTTCAATTTCCTTTTTTGCAGCGAAAGAATTGTCCATAGCGCCCTGATACGGATTACAGTTTGTTATTGCCTACAAATTGATTTCGAGTTTTCTATGGCTCTGCCTGCAAAAGCCATTTGCCTCTGCCCATCGCCGCATCTATAACCCTCGCCTGCGCGAGCACCAGCCTCCCCTTATCGTTCTCCTCGGGACGTAGTTTATGAAGGTGTGTTGGGCATGCAAAAATATTCCAATATTTGCAGTCGCCCGCGCCGCTGCCTGTGTACGTGCAACGCTCCAATCCCAGGACTTAGCAATGAAAAGAGAAAAGGAAAAATGGCGGACAGCGAAACGAGATGGATGCCCAATTTTTTTTGTTTTACTTTTCAACCGTCCATTTCCCCTCCGGAAGTTGAAAGTTCTTACTACGATTTCGGATTCATTTTTCAATTTTCATTAAATAAATAATTAACTGACTTTATTTTACAGAAATGTTGTGCATTTTAATAATTTATTTCAAATTAACAAAGCGGTAGTTTATCCAAATAAAAGTCGGTCTTCCGGAGTTGTATTGGTTTGTTTACACCGGAAGTGCATTTATATCCCATCCACCCACAGAAGATAGATGATTTTCTTCCATCGCTACAGTGAAGGCACTCGTATAAAACTTCAGTCATAATGAATTAAAACAAGACGTTCCTGAAGGAAATTACGACCTATTTTCTTTAAAGTGTAGTGTTTTTAATTTTTATGTTGATGTATTGAATTCGAAAAGATTCTTGATTTTTAAACGAAAACATTCCTCCAATAGCAAACATTCTATCTTCAAATTTTCCCTTTCCTGAAAGGTAACTAAATTCGAAAATACTTATATTAAACTGCTTAAATCCAATGAATTGTAAGTCCGGGGAAAGAAACGTTTTGAAATTCAAATTTTGCCATCAGTGAGAGTTAATTGTTACTCTTTTTAATGATTCTACAGAAAGTTTTTCCATTCCAAATTACGAAAGCTTCCAGATCATCTATTGTCCATAAATATGCACACCAAGTTCAAGATGATCCATTCGCTGGTTCAAAATTTACAACGGATAGTGAAACATAAGTTGATATAAAAACAGCCAGAAACACACTGTCATATGCATATATAAGTTGCCAAATTGAAAATATACAATAAGAAAATTGGTAGTTCAAGAAAATTGAGAAACACTGCTTTAGACTAATGTAAATAAATATTATCTCTGCTTGCATCCACTCCGATAAATGCATTTCCCAAAGGTGAAAAATGTTGAAAACTGCATTTACAACTTTGAGGTCATGCCCGACTTCTAAGCCCTGCCCCCTAAAAACCCGTGAAGATATGTCGACTTTCTTGTTACTTATAGTTAAACCAATGCCCTGAAAGCTCTAAAACGTCTGTGGCAAAAACTTTACAAACAACTTGAATATAAGGTTTTGAAGATAGGAAAAAGTTAAAAAGTGAAAATTTTTTTTATGGGCCGCCATTTGGAAATGGGTGATCCGATTTAACTGAAATACAATAACAATCGAGTACTTAAGGGTATCTAACACCCATAAACGTTCTAGCACCCAAAATCTCAAAAGTTACGACACTTATCCACATCAGAACTTGAAGGCTCCCTCCCCCTTCCAACTTCTAGAGTCTGCCCCACTTCTAAGATAAAAACCCGTGAACAAATTTCGACATTTTTGTTACTTACTTCTAGTTAAGCCATTGCCCTAAATGATCTAAACATTTCGTGGCAAAAACTCTAAGAACTTCGTGAGTACAAGGTTTTGCAGAAAGGAAAAATCTTCGAAAAGTGGAAACATATATGTTGTTCAGGTATGGTTGAATGCAATATATATATTTTCCAAAGGACCGGAATATTACAAAATCTACGTTACAATGTTTATTAACAGCTGAGAAACTTTTCATTCATTACAAAGTGCTTCATCTTAAGAAGACCCTGGTCTTTTTCGTACTGTGCCAGTCTCTCTGAAGTGATTCCAGAGTCTGCTAATCCCACCTTGGGAGGTTCCAACTGCTGCTGCCACTGTCATCTGTGTTTGGCCAGCTTCAAGATGCTCTATGATTCTCCATGCTTCAGATTCGGGTAAGTCACGTTGCAGGGTCATTTTCAGGTGACGCTCAACAATTCTGCCACTTGTTGTTGATGCAGGAAAGTGGAGATAAACCAGCAGCGCCAGTCTCTTTATACAGGGTTGTGGGCAAACATGCAAAGTAATGTTTTGCACCTCATTTGCATATTCAGACAACTTCCATTTTCGTGTCATTTGCTTCTCTGATGATTTTATTTCATAAAGAAACGCAAGTGCCTCTGTTTTTGGGTGTATTACATTCATTTCGCAATATTCCCTAAATTTTGTGAGCAGTGTACTGTATAATGAATAATCATCATAATTGTGGTAAATAATCGTAGCATAAAGTTCCTTACAACTTTTGATGTTTTCCACACCGAGGAATATAAAGAATAACAATTTTTTTAATAGCTTGGCCTTCACTGTCTCCGACCCTCAATCTTACAGACATACTGATATTCTTTAACTATCTTCTGAAATGTTCGATATTTCAAAACTTTTATTCGACACTTCTCAAAGTTCTTTTGAGGATTCACCACATTGTAAGTCATCAAATTAAACTCATCAATTATTATATATAAGATTAAGCATATTATAAATAAAAAGTTTGGTCTGTTTGCCTATGTCAATGTGACAACGTTGCAAGGCCTAGAAGACTTACATATCTTATTTTTTCTGTAAAGCTTTCATTCAAAGTTCCAGCATTCCATATTCAGGTATTTCCCTTCCTGCTTCAGTGGTTCTTTGTAAATCCATTGTTTCAATTTGTATGTTCTATATCTCATATTTGAGTCATCTTTTTAACAAAAAAATAAATCTGTTCTTATATTTTCTTAAGTTAATCATCATTTATAGGCCAGTTCGCACTTTAAAAAAAATGCGAAAACAGTCGATTGCTGGCGACTTGTCTTTTTATCTGTATATCTGTATGTATGTATGTACCAACTCGATTCCCATTGAGCCGATTTACGTGGAAACCGGTATATAATGAGATGGATGAAATTTATCAATCCATTCCAAATTTCATCAATTGATGAAGTTATGCGCCGTAAGTTTTCATAATAAATAGTTCATCATCAAATGCTACAAAATTTATTTTTCTTTGTTTTAACAAAGTTGTGAGAACAGTTCAATCGGAAACTCTTTCTGTTTTGTAATATCTGGCAAACAGTATCTTCAAATTTTCCATTTTCGGAAAATTTATTAAAATAGCAAACGCTAAATCTGATCTAAATGTTAATAATCTCAAAACATGCGCAGATCACAGTGGATTATAAATGGATTCATACGCATTGTTTGACAAAGATAGAAAATCATTATTTCAATTCCTGATGCTTTTCAATGGGAATAGAACGCGCCAATTTCTCGCGCCAATTTTCACGCGCCAATTACTCGATCCCGAAAAGTTTTCAAATAGGAAAACTGGATGTGTTTCCATCTAGTGACTGCTTTTAAAAATCCGTACGTCCTTCGAGGGCTGTAGCGCACAAGGCCCATTAACTTCAATGCATTTCAGATTTGTATAGAATGTTTCTAATGATGGCATTAACACATACTTTCTTTCTAATAGGTCAGTGAGCAGTGCTAATTAAAGATTCGCTGTTACGGTAAGTTAGCGTAGAGAAGGGATTCATCAATGTCTTTGCTGGATTTACAAAGAATGGTCTTCAAACATATAACAAATGCTTAACATTGAAAGTGAACGTTCATAACATAGGTTTAATTCATTGTTACGATGAACTAAATGCATCAACGTTAATGTTTGGCCACTTAATAATGGTTCAAAGAAATCTGAGAAGCCCTGTAATAATGAATAACCCAGATAACAGCGGACGCGCATCAAAATGCTACGGTTTACCGCGCATGCTCTTCTGTTGTGTTTCATGCTTATGTACTGGCAGGAAGTGTAACAGAATCAAGGTTAAGAATACACTGAAATTTAATTAAGAAAAACAAAAGATTAAAACACTAATATATTAACAACTTTTCGCCTTTTTTTTTAATCAAAACATTACCTCTAAAAACCGAGGAAATGGAAGAGTGGAAGACGTGCAGCACCCAACGAAATTTACATAAATACTTTTTGTTTTCGAACTTCCCATTAATCTCTCATTAGCACTCATTACGAAATTAATGTATCATTAGCACAATGTGGAAAATATCAGACAAAACTTGGGTAAGATTATTCGAAAAAAAAATACAAAAATGCAAAAGAAAATCTCCTTGGATGCCCTTCAAATCCACTTGACATTTCTCGAATTTTCTTTCAAGCTAAATGACTTTTGAGATGAAGTCCATTTATTCACCGAATTAAAATTCTTCAATTGCTTTTCTTTTTTTTATTCGCTTTCTTTTCTTTTTAACCTCTAACTTCCTGATGTGTTTCGTTTCTGTCACTGACATTTATCCAACGGAGGCAAGGAAATGCGTGCGAGGGGAGAGGGTAGTAAAACGTCGATAACCCCTCCTTTTCTCTCAAATAATATTAATACTCATTGGAGTATACAAAATTTTGACAGACCTCCTCTAACCCGTCCTTTCAACCTGACATACGACGAACTGAAGCGGAAAATGGCGAAGGAAAGGAGAAGGGCGGAAGACGAAAAAAAAAAAATGGTAAATTGAGAGGGAGGGAAGTTTTTTTTTTTTTTTTTCCTTTTTCTTTCTCGTTTCGTTTTCGTCTTTGCGAAGAAGAGTTCTTTCTTGGTCGTATCTTTTATTTCATTTGCAGATCAACTCTTGGGAGGGCGATGAGTTTGCAGTTTCTGGTCCTGTTTGAACAACGGGGTGATGGGTTGGAAGCATTGGTCACAGACAACAGACGGCGGTCAATGAAGAACGCCACCCAACTTAGGATTCACCACGGCGACAAAGAGCTTTCCGGACAAGTGACTCCTGCTTTCCACTGCTAATGAAGTAGTCCACGACGAAAACTTTGTTCCGAAGTGATAATGTTACCGCTCCAATATCCGTCATGATCGTAATACATATTCCAATGGAAAAATGCAAAAAAAAAAAAAATGATATTTTTTTTTAAACCCTCATATTTGAAGAACTTCGGAAAGAAAAAGCAGAGATAATCATCCCCCCCACACACACACACAGACACACTAATTTGCAATCGGGAGGGAGCCATAATCTATATTTCGCCCATCTGGGTCCTGTAACCGAGTGGTTAAGCATTTGGCTACAGGCTGGAGAAGCAGCGTTCGATCTCCAGCTGAGGTTGGGGATTTCTCCAACATGAATTCTCCTCCCGACAAGTTGGGGATTTCTCCAACATGAATTCTCCTCCAGACAAGTATCTGGGACCACCAGCCCTCTACAGAATAGGTACCGAGTTCTTTTCTGATGGTTAAAGGAGTGGGCTGACCTCAACGTAATCCTAATAGTCAGGAAACGCAGCGAGATTTACATTCCAAGGATCATATAAGATCTCCAGTGGATATCTTAACTCACTTAACTGTGGATAACTTAATTAAAGTACAGTTGCCGCCAAGAAAGAAAGATTGCCATGTATATAAATGACTTTAACTCTTAATCATCTCTGGAAGTCGTAGTGACAGAAGCTATTCAAAAATGTGAATAAAACAAAAACAATTAATAAAACAAAATTGATAATTAACACGAAAGTACGAAGAACAAAGCTAATTTTCATAAAATGTCATTTCTTAATCTTTAGTATTTTTCTTTGTTTTTTATTTCTTTTTATTTTTGAAGTCGTGAAAATAACTAACAAAAAAAAATATTTACGTTTCTTCCGGAATTCTAATATCTCCTGAATATACATAACAAATTTTTCAGCAGAGGGAAATAAACCACAACTGGATAAGTAAATATGCCTTCTCACACTGAGCCAAGTTCAACGGGAATCCTGAACAGCTGTTTCATCCTTATTAGGAATCATCAGCAGAATTTACCCTAGATGTTTGGCTCAGTTGCGCGAAAGCTAAGCTTAAAGCATTCTCGGTTCCAGGAATGGGCCGCCGAGATAAAAAAAAACAATCAAATAAAAAATAATTCTATGAAATCCACAGTATTAATCCCTTTTCACTGAAAGGCACTAAGGAATTTAATTACAAAGAAGAAACATCAAGAGTTCAATGAAAGGCAAATTTAACGTCCATAGTAATATATAAATAGAGAGAAAAAAAAACACAGCTGTTCAGGATTCCCGTTGATGTTAGCTCAGTGTGCGAAGACATATTTACTTGTCCAGTTGTGATTTTTTTTTTCTCTCTACTTATATAGTATTATGGACGTTAAATTTGCTTTTCATAAATTTTTCAGCTTCTAAAAATATTTTTTCAGAATTTCATATCATTGAATTCGTCTTTTTAACTTAAGTAATCGGAATCAGATTAATTAAATCACTTACTAATTAATGGATTAGCTAAAAGGATAAACATATTTAAGACATTGAAGTACTTATTAGAAATACGTAGGATAAAGATTCATTGTTTAGATTCCAATGCTTTTCTAAGGAAATCTTTGGTGCCTTCTCGCCCTAATTTCTAGACAAGGACCCATTCGGAAACGATTTCAAATACAAAATTAGGTCGTCCCCTAATCCTCGAATATGCATACCAGGTTTCAAGAAGATCCATTCAGCGATTTAAAAGTTAATAGGTTTCGCGCACACACCGACTGATAATTTCATGAGTGACTTTAGTTCTGTTCTGTTGCCCACAGAAAGCCTTCTTTCTTTGAAACGGAGAGAATGGTGGAGAAGGTACAGAAACTGAAGAACCCCGAGAAAATCTGCCTAGCGAGGATCGTCTATCACCACGAAATTTGTATTGAATCTGATCACGATGATTTCTCGACAAGGATATAACCAGAAAAAAAAATATAAAAGTTAGATGGATTTTATTCTTAAATAAGCATTCAAAGTTTTAAGAAGATCCATCCGAGTTCAAAATTTATTGGACTGAGTAGTTTCATACAGACTGAGTGGTTTCATGAATCTCACTTTTCCAGGAACTCTCATTATGTAGCCGAGCGTAGATATCAGACGATTCATTTATTATTCATTTCTAGTTTGATTTATAACTGATAAGTCTTATTACTAAAATTTTTACTTTTATTTTACCAAAATTTTAGCATAAGCATAAATCTATTTCAGAAATATTAATAGATGGAGGAAAACAGGATTAGAATTCCTTCCTTTTATCGATTTTGGCCAACTAGGGACCACGTAACTAGCTCAACCTGACAACGCCAGGGCGAGGCTAGTGAAATTCAAGAAAGGGGGGACGAGAATTACACCCCGTAGGATTAGAATTATCACTATAAATTAAAACTAATTTATCAAGTACCTTAAATACGCTTATATTTACGCAACTACGAATCATACGTCTTTACCAATCTACACGTAACATGTGAGCACGAGAAAATTTGTGGACTAGTTTGAGACGTAGTTAAACTGCACTATCCATCTTACAGGAGCTGCTCCACATATCTTCATTGCACAAATCCAAAGTGTTCAAGAGACGTTTTATTTGAATTATCCAAATACGTAGACAATGAATCAAAACCAAGTAAATACGAATAGTGTTCTTTAAGTCATAATGCAGAGATAGTCAGAACCTTTGACCAGACCTATGATCATCGTTCAATTAGTTTTCTTGTAATTTATTTATTAACTATCGTCTCATCAACAATGAATGCAATTATATGACTGCTTTTACTTGAGATAGAGTATTTTAAGTAGAAGTTTATTCTGGGTTCAAATATTATTTTTAATTTCTTCCTTCATTTCGAGAAATGTCTCTAACGACTCTTCAGTTTACCGCTGAGGACGAGTTTCTGTATCTAATGTTCGTCTGGCCAGCGTATGTAGTAGGCTAAAAAAAATGAACATCGAAATTTAAATTTTAATCTACATACATACATAGGTCCTTCACTGCAAACCCAGCATTCTCCAATCTTTCCTATTTTCTGCCTTCCTCTTCGTCTCCACAAAAGATCCATTTACCATAATGTTGTTGATCATCTTAAATCTTTTTCTGCCTCGAACTTTTTTACCGTTCACCATTCCTTCCAGTGCATCCTTCATTAGGGAGTTTCTTCTCAGCCAGTGACCCAACCAGTTTCTTTTTCTCTTCCTGATCCACCTCACTTCTGTTACTCCCATCACATCCACTCTGTTTCTTCTCATTTCTTCCTTCAAGTTTTCCAACTTCCCTGCTTGAAGAAGAGTTCTCACATTCCATGATCCAATCCTCAATCTTATTTTCTTCTGTCGGTTTATTTGCTTCATAATGTAACCTTCCTCAGTATCCCCCTCCCGGACATCCGAATGGGGGGATAGTTTACGTCCGGAATTTTTTGCCGAGGAAAGATTCATCATGTCATGTTTGCAGTTTTTCTTGGGAAAACTAAATGCGGTAGCTTCCCGTTGCTTTCCGCACACCACTCTCTCTTTCGCATCTTAAAAGATCCCAGGGGGCCCCGCGTGGAGGTGAGGAAAGTGGATTTGCCCAATTAGGTCCTCCGGACTTCACCGAAATTCACCGCAAGAGTTAAATATCAGTTCCATCAGGGTTTTTGACCCGATCAGAGACTGGGAAATCCTAATTAGCCTTTAACAGGCTAAAATTAAAATGTTATTTTTTTTTCTCTGGCTCTTCTCTCATTGCGTCACACACATAAGAAGGACTGATAAGAGATTTTAAACAATTTGAATGTAGTCCCCGTGGCCTAATGGATAAGACGTCTGACTTCGGATCAAAAGATGGCAGGTTCGATTCCTGTCTGGACTTATCATTGTAGAAATTATTTCTATTTTCACAGGAAATAAAAATTATGTTAAAAACACAGAGGAAGTGCGTTAGACACAGAAATATCTGGAAAACTATTTAAAAGAGTTATTTTTTTCTTGTTTTGTTTTTTATGCAGGTCACGATTATTGTCAAATGTAAGTTTTAAAAACTGAATAGTTTAGCCTATTTTCCTACTGAACTATCATGAAAGATAGCGATCAATCTATGCATCCATGTAAACGTGTCTCCACTCCTAATTTCTGAACCACTGAAAAGATCTTCGTGAGATTTGATTTGCAGATTTTAGGGCTGTAGACAATCTAACTTTTATTTATGAAATCGTTTACACATGGGTTCTTGTCGATAAATTGGCGCGCGAAGGCGACAAACTTTACCCAAAAGATTAAAAGAACATAACCAACTTGCAAAAATTAGTATTAATCCTTGTAGCTAACTCATTAGTATGAGATGGGGAGGGTACTGTTTAATTTTAGCAGTAAACTCAAACAAATTAACAAGATCACGATTATTACAAATGTATTTACAAATCATTCATTTCTTTTTTTTAGAAGTAAATGCTTTGTACAGGATGTTCTCAGGGAATAAGTCAATACTGGGAGATCATAACATCAGTCATTCAAAGAAAAGAAGTGTTCGGTGAACATGTGTCCTATTGCGAAAGGTTTCCGAGACAGAGTTTCTGATTGTACAGTATTATGAATTTCGAGAGCAATATTGTCCCCTATCCTCTGTGGTGTAATGTGCTACCGTCTGAAAGACATGAATGGGTATGAAGCGTCAGTTTGCTGACTATTGATAGTGACATAGTCCAGAGGTTGTTAAAAATCGGTCGTCAATCGGTCGTGTCGGTACTATTCGCTGGCCACCAAGATCCCCAGACCTAACACATCAGATTTTTTGTTTATGTGGTTAGATGAAGAGTGAAGTGTACAGACGAAGAGTGGATACATGTGACGAACTGCTCGATTGCATAATAAATGCTAGTGCTCGCATAAACTAAAGTCAAGATGCACTCAGACGAGTAAGTCGCCACATTCTTAAGTTGCAAAGTGCATTGATGTTGACGGTGAATATTTGAAAATTGATGATAAGCTGTAACGCATTTATCACTTGAACAATAACTATTCAGGCCGCTTTACATGTACCATTTCACAGGCCTTAAGCTCGCCATAAAGGTCGCCATCAGCTCGCCATTTTCGAAGAGATGGCGAGCAATGGGATGGCTGGCTATCTGACACTAGCGCTCCTGGTGACGAATTGTAGAACTAAGTCCAATCGATTTATATCTATTTATTCGAAATTACCGATTACAAAAACGATATGCACGTACGGAGGTCATGTATTCCTTATGTTTTCGTGGATGCTTTCAGAAAATGTTACATTAGTAATCAAAATCATAACAGAATTTCGTCCTGAAAATTTGAATCAACGAGCGATTGGAATCTCGAAAACATATCGTGGTGTGGTCGAGATTTAACGAGAACTATCGAAACTGAAAAACAAAGAAATACAAAACGATGAAAAATGAATATTTAAATAAATATTTTCTATTTTAATCAATTAAAAACATTCTTTCACCTATTCGATGCATTGAATATTTGAATATTTATATAAATCAATGCTATTTTATTCGTAAATAAAACATACTTATGATGACAATTGAGAAGTGTAAATTTTCCGCGTGATAAAGGTGATATGGTACGTGTAAAACAAGAGAAAAAAAGCTTGCTTTTCACTGGCCATCTACCCTGACATTGCCTGCGTTATGGTCTGTTGAAATGGTACATGTAAAACTGCCTTTAGAAACAATACATAATACCTTTTTCTCATCAACAATTTTGCAACTGTAATTCAAATAGATCTAACTCGGAAACTGCTCGGAATACGAGATACCAGATTCTAGTATTTTTTATTTGTTCTTAGAATGGCCGATACTAGAACCTCCCTTAATACTGACTTTTCTTTCTTGGACACACTGCATACCATCTACATGTTTCATTAAAAAAATACATACATATTACATGATATATTAATTCATGAAATAAATTTAATATATTGGGTTGGCCAAAAAATTCGTTCGTTTCTTTTACGTACATTGGCTCTAGTAGCGCTTAGCTGTCTTTCGACACCATTTTGTTAGATTGTCTTGTGACAGCTGTCAGCGTGCGTTCAAAACAAAAACTGATCAAAACTGGTAAATGTTGTGCCGCCAATTTAATATCCAAGATGGAAGACAATAAGCACGCAAGACTGTATATTTCTTTGATGACCAGACTCAAACTGTTACAGCTTGGCTGGGAAATTCTGATTCATCCGTCCTATTCACCAGACATTGCACCTTCGGATTTCCATGGATCTCCGTCTTTACAAAATACTCTAAATGGAAAAAAATTCAATTCCCTGGAAGACACCAAAGGCACATGGGACATTTTTTTTGCTCAGAAAGTCTTGGAAAGATGGAATTATGAAGTTGCCTGAAAGATGGCAGATGGAAAGATAGTGGAACAAACCGTTGAAAACGTTGTTCAATAACATTATAGGTGACAATGAAACATGTAATATTTATTTTTACTAAAAAACCGAACGAACTTTTTGGACAACCCAATATCAACTTCATAATTTCTTCTTTCTTTACTTTGGAATAAGGTAAAAAAGAAATTATGAAATTGGTATACATATTACAATGTTTTAGAGTGAAAATATTATTAAATGATTCTTATCTCAAGGATATCCGTCAAGCATCTTTATTTATCTACTTTCTTAGGCTTGTGAGAACTTTTTGTCAGCTTCCCAACCTAACTTTTTCAACAATTAATCACACAATAGAATTTCAAGTTACATCGTCTTAAGTACGAACAACAAACTTTAACGAAATCTATCGAGGGGTTAGAAGTTATTAGATACACACATTAAAAACTTTGTTAGGAAAGAAGGATATAAATAATATACGTAGCACTTATGAAAAGAAAGCTTTAATTTCTTCCAGGGACTCCTTGTTAGTTTCACATTCTTACTTTTTTATTATTTTATTTTGTTGCTTCATTACATCAAACTTCGCTGAACGATTTTCATGTTTAAAATTAACTTTAAAAATTCGCATCTAAAGCTTACGGAAGGAACCACCTATAATAACTTCGAGAAGTTAGAGCTCTTTTTTAACGATTAACTTTTTTTTCTTTAAGTTTCCATTCTTTTGGGCTTTTTTGTTTTTTTCCTGTCATTGATTCTGATATTATTTATTCACTTCTTTGGCTTCAGATTCGCTCCAATTTTAAAACATTACGAAGCTAAATGGTTTACAACAAAAGGAAAAATATCGCGGGAATACATGAGTTATTGCTGCAAAAATTCAGCAACACAATTGAAGTTAAAGCGTCTAGTTCCTTGGATGTAAAAGAAGATAAAAAAAAAATGAAGAGGAAAGAGTGATTTTTTTCTTTCTTTTACTATTCTGCTGTTTCGTTGCCTCTTAGAGTACTTTGCACAAATGTCAGATCAAAATTTCTCCTCTTTTTATATTTTGAGAGATGACTCCAAAATGCCTCCCTCACTCAATAAGGCATTCTGTTTAGCGGCAGTCAGTTGCCTTCTGCCGTACTCCAGTGTTATATGTGACGGGTAATGGGCAAGTTTTGCCGCGTTGGCTCGTGGGCAGACCAGTAGCTAAAAAAAAAAAAGGAATGGTCGTTTCACAAAGATACGCTGCGCCGTCAAGACACTCTCCGAAGGCACTTCACCTGTCACCGCTTAATAAACAGGTGGGTTTCAGGGGTAAAGGTTTCGAAAGGAGATGAGTGGGTGGGTGGGTGGAGTGAAGAGAAAAATTGCCACTGGTGTTAAAAAAAAAAAAAAAGGGAGCCGGGATGTGATGATGAAAGACGTATACTACGAGAAGGCGAAGAGAGTAATGGGAGGGAAGGGGGTGAAAGATGAAGAAAAATGTCAATGGCTACGTAAAAAGGGTATGAGGCGGTACTGATCTATAATAATAAAAAGAAACTTCTGAAAGAACATGAATGAAGCTTTCCTTAAATATTCTTTTTTTTTTTTTCATTGTTTTTTTTAAACAACCTGTACACGAAAGTGTAAAGGACTCTTATGTCCATTTTGTCCGTTCCTCACTACTTTCTTAGTCCAAACTACAGGTCGGACAGACATGAGTCATAACTTATTGGGATCGTTACGACTCGTAGAAGTGACGAAAAAAACCAGCTCCGGTCTGCGGTCACTCTCTGTCTCCGAGAAAGTGATCGAAAATGAAACATGTGCCTTGGTTTCGTTGGTTCACTATGAAACCACTTTGCTTTTTTCCTTGTGTAAAATAAAACAATAAGTTCCTGAAAGAAATATTACTTTTTATTATTTAGTACTTATTTTCCACGACTAGGGCCAACGAAGGGCCACGTGCTAGCCCAACCTGACAATGTCAGGAAGAGGCTAGGAAATTCGGGAATGGTGACGAGAAATCGCATCTCGTCGAAAAGAACCCTGAGAGAGTAAGTCCCTGGGAGAAACGGACGAAACACAGAAGAAGAAAGAAACAGCCATGCCAACACTG
>JAFIDM010010028.1:57935832-57953343 GCA_023159025.1 Thereuonema tuberculata | reverse complement strand
AAAATGGCAGGTCAAGGACCAAAGCAGATATTGCCAAGTGTAAAAAAAGTGTGCAAGGGGGTGAGGGATATTATGGATGTGTAGTTGTGTCCATGAATTTCCTAACTATGCGTGTAGTGTTGAGTACCACAGCCTTCTGCAGTTGTGAATAAGTGTTTTTGTGAAGTCCTAGTGTGCTGAGACTGTGGTGCAATGTGTGAGGCACCGGACCAGTGGTGGACAGTCCTGCCTCCACTGTTTCTGGAGCTCGTGTGCTAGGTCTGTGTATTTACTGATCTTGTCTGTGTGAATTCTTACTGATAGGCACTGCAATGTCAATGAGATAGGTCTGTTTGTTGGCTTTATCAACTAGTGTGATGTCAGGTCTGTTGCAATAATTATTATTATTATTAGTTATTAATTATATGTTTCTAAAATTTGGGTTTCCCCAACTAAGACAACAAGGTGGATCAAGGACCAAAGCACAAGTTACCAAGTGTAAAACAAAAAATGTGCAAAGGGGAAGGGGGATTTGAGATGAGAGGGGGGGGTGAGGGATGTTAGGGATGTGTGGAGTATCCATAAATTATTATTATTATTATTATTAAGTTAAAGTTGCGATCAGGCCCAGAGGACCGCGCAATGCTGCTGGAGGGTAGGCTCCAGAGATCAGAACCTACGGGACAAAGTTGAGGACGGAGGGTCGGGCCGTCGCTCGCCCACCTTTAACTCCCGGGAAAGAAACCCGGTACCCATTCTATAGAGGGCTGGGTAGACCCTAGGGCCCGTTTGGAGGAGAAAGAAGCGTGGAAAAATTCCCGGCCTCCGCCGAGTCCGGGAATCGAACCCTCCACCTCCAACCCGCAGCCAAGCGCCCTTACCCACTCGGCTACCGGGCCCACATTATTATTATTATTTTTATTATTTTATTTAATTCAGAAAAACAATACAACCGATAAATCTCCATTTATTTATATAATATCTACTGTATGTCTAATATGAGATTTCGGAATTGCGTATTACACTATTTAGGGAGTAAAAAAAATACTTCTGGCAACTCTAAATAATGCTGTAATAGTTGCAGGATGTAACGCCTAACAGTCACACTTACTCGTCTATCATTAAGCCGTTCTGCGTAATGTAATTTAAGATGTAAAAACGCCAATTTTTTAAAAGCTCCATATGGCTAACTCATGGCTGGCATACCAGGGGACTGAGAGCTACAGAATGTTCCAGTAATGATGTAAGAATCTTTTTATCTTTTTTTTCGACTTTACACGCATATTCGGATTGTAGTTGAAAAGATACAATTGACGTATCAAATGATAGGCTTAAATCTATCCATGTTTTACAGAAAAATCAATTTACGAAAATTACTATTAAACAAATTCGAAGACTGTTGAGCCTATTTTGCGTAAAATATTACTTTTTTTTTATTTCTAAAAGGATTTAATTTTCATTACTTAAAAAAATGGTGTATTAACAGTAATAATGATATAACTGCATGGTTTATATTCCAATACTTTTCTGTGGGAATTTTTTTTCAATTTCTCGCATTAAATTCTCGAGAAGGATCCATTTAGAAAAGATTTCAAATACAGACGCGTTAGTTCGAATATGCACACTAAGTGTCAAGATGATCCACGCAAAGATTCAAAAGTTATAAGGTATACACAAGTAGAATATACTAATAAACTGATTTGATCGAGGTTCACTTCGTACTGAAAAGCAGGTTCAAAAGACAGTGATGAAATATCACATTTCATGATGGCACAACCGGTTTTTATCTACCTATATAAAACTAAAAGTCCTGACTCACTCACTCACTGACTCATCAACGCCCAGCCCAAACCCTTGGACCTAGAAAGCTGAAATGTTGCACAGAGTTTCCCTTTACGATGTAGACAAGGAATAAGGCGAGATTTTTCGAAATTCTCACGGGATAGGGAATAAAGAGGATATATATTTTCGCTTTAAAGTTGCGTTATCGATATATAAGTGTGGGGCGCCAACCCGCAATACATCTGAGTTTTCCGGAGAAGGCCACATCGGGCTGGGAACTCGTATATTTTCCGATCTCGATATTAATTTGCAAAATAAATATTTTTTTTTTATGCTATGTAAGCAAGAATTCCGGAGCAAAGCAACGGTACCCTGCTAGTTAATTTATATAGTTACAGCTAGTTAATATATATTTATATTATAATCTATATTATATTGGAATTATGAAATAGGTCAGAAAAGAAAACAAAAAAACAAAAACACAAAACAAATTCACCAACACAAAACAAATTCACCAACACTAAACAAATTCCCTCAATTCTAATCACTGTGTAATAATTATTTTTGTATTTTCCCTATAAAGATTCCTACAGAAGCTTCGTCTTATTAATTTCTAATTTGCTGTTTTGAAAGGTGAATCTGATTCTTATCCCATTTTTTTATTATCTCATTATCCTAAATAATCAATATTAAATCCTTAATACATTAGTTTGTTCTGTTTAAACTAATTGATTTAAGTAAATAATGCGGATATAACTCATTTTTTTAAGAAAATTTATGCGGTTTACATTCTATAATTGAAATATAAATGTAAGCTTTTAATTTTTACGACTTAAAAAAATAAAAATTTATCGTAGTTATCTCTAACAGATATTTGAATTTGTAAATAAAAAAAAAATTCGTTTTTCTAGTATTCAGTCTTTATAAATATATGGTATCGCAAAGAAAAAAAAAAAAAAAAACAAAGAAATAAAATAAGAAATTTTCAGAAATCTTTTCAGAAAAAGTAAATTTTTAAGTTTTATGGAGTTCTTTTTGAAACATTTGGATTAGAAGTAATAGCCAAGATGTCTGATCTTTGTTTTTCTTTCAAATTTATGAAGATTAAAATAAACAAAACATGAAAAAAAAACTACAGATAAATAATGTCATATTTCAATTACAATATTAATAATTGTGGTTAGAGAACAAATATTAATAAACACTGAATACAGATTGCAGAGGCAAATCAACTTATATATTTGCTAATTCCGTCTGTCTGTCTGTCTGTCTGTCTGTAACTTGATATAATTAAGCTATTAAGATAGATCCAAGGTTCCCAATGATACCATTGAATCAAAGGTACTCAAATTGGATGAAATATTAGTTCATTTTGTCATTCCATGTTGTTTCCATGAAATTTTAACTGAAATTCTAACAAAACATACGTTCAAAACCAAATAATTTTGTTACCACTGCACCGATTTTGATGAGATTTGGCATACTTACTCAGGTTTTTATGCTGATTTTGAAACTCAAAACCATTTTTGCCGTAGAAGCTTCGTTCAGAAGTCAGCGCAGTATTTAGATTATACAAAGGTGAGTTTTAAATGCCTTTCGGCGTTATGAGTCAAAAATAATAATTATTCTTTAGATAAATTAACCTTTAGATATCGTTGGTATTTCGTTTTTCTTTTTGGGTGGAAAATGATCCTTTAGATCAGCGGTCGGCAACCCGCGGCCTCCGTCTGAATTGCGCCATCTAACGGAAGGCTTAAGAACTACATAGATGGACTTGTTCAATGTAAAGAACTGAAATGTAATTCTCTTTTTACATTTTATTATTTAATTAAACAAAAGTTTAAAAAAAAAATCTCTCTTGTAAAACAATGCTCCTATACTGAAGGCTAAAAATGAATGTTTGCCTTACGTGATCTATTATATCTGAACTGAAACGTCACATGTGAACAACATTTTAATTGTTGGCAATTTTTTCCCGATCGTCAATGATTACATATTTCTATCTGCAATTCTGACAAAAAAAACCTGGAAACATCTGACTTTAAAATAATCAACATTATGTTTTAATAACGTGATTGGCGTTGTCGCTAAGACACTGGCCTCTCACCTCTTGAGTCCAGGGTTGGGTTTCATGATGGTGGACGATCCGCGCCGGGCAGGTTTTCTCGGGGTTCTCCCGTTTCCCCTGCGAGCCTCCCACCCTACTTTCTCAGTATTTCTGTCCATCTGTCCTCATTTCCGTGGGTTTAGCATAATACATCTACTGGTCGCGGTGCTTGGCTTCCTGTCGCCCACATTCACCCCATTCTAATGTAAAGCTAATCTTGTTTTAAGAAATTAAATAAATAAAAAATAACATAAGCTAACGACGTTGGCATGAATAATCGATTAACAAACATTGTTTTACTCATTTTTTATTTTGTGTTATTTATTTTTTTTATATCCCACTACAGAATTCTACGGTCTTTTAGGTCGCTGAGATAAGGCTCCCGGCGTTCCACGAAAAACTGGACTAAAGTTGAGGTCGGGTGGTCAGCCCAACGCCCGGCTTCTTTCACTTCTAATACACAAACCCAGTTCCCATTTTATAGAGGGCTGGGCGAACCTTAGAACCATCTGGAGACGAAACACCTCCGTCGGGAATTGAGCCCGCAACCTAGTGTCTTAGGTACCAGGAGGCCCATTTATTATGCATTAGTAGCGTCACTAATAAAACTAATTACAATATGTGTATTAATTATATATAAAAAACATCCAATAGATGACGCTCATCCATTGGCATGAATAATCGATTAACCAGCACTGTCAACACTTCTTATTCATTGGCGCGCCCATAATATAAAGTTAAACACCAAATAAATATTACTGGCACGTCTGGCAGAATTACACCTACCAAGTAACGAAAGGCATGGGAGACTTTTTTTTTTTTTTTAAGTTCTGGCTACACGGAACATCCGGAATCACAATTTCGAGAACATTCTGAAAAGAGGACTTACTCTGGCTTCAGCTCCAGGAGATCAATAGTTTTGCTGTGTTGAAGTCCACTTTTTTCGTACACCAGGATTATACCTGCAAAGAAAAGAGAAGTTAAATTAAATGCGAGAAAGAGGGAGATGGGGGTAGGGGGATAAAGCCGTGAATCTTCATTTCCAAAAGTACACGACAGAATCAATGATAACAGGGAAAAGTCCTCTGGGCAAATTACATTTGCAGAGCTTACGTTGGAGCGAGAAGCACTACAACTACACCTCGTGTGCCAATTTTTCCTCGCCATCAACTGACATAAAAAGAACATTTGTGAAAAAAAAAAGGAGAGACGAAATGAAATTCATTCAGAAATAAGGTAAATAGGGTTCTCTTTTCTTGTTTTTTATTTTCTGCCTGGCAGTTTTCCAAGAAATAATATTCAATATGTCCGTTTTAAATAATTTAAGGCAAAGTCATTACAAGATGGAGAAGAATGAATCTTTCAATTAACAGAAGAGGTTGGTTTTCCTACAGTCAGATGGGGGATAGTTTATTTATGCGGCGCTTACTCCATATCTTTCAAATTTGTAGGAGATTTAAGGCGCCAATATATCAAAAATTAAAAGCAAATTTAACGTGCATAATAATATATAAGTAGAGAAAAAAAATCACAACTGGACAGTAGATATTCCTTCGCACATTTATATATAATTACGGACGTTAAATTTGCCTTTCATTGAACTTATGATGTTTCTTTTTTGTAATTAATTCCTTAGTGCCTTTCAGTGAAAGGACAAGGGATTAATTCTGGATTTCACAGAAATATTTTTAATTTTATTTTATTTTATTTCTCAAAAAGATAAAAAGGTTTTGGAAGATGGAATTGGATTGTGTTATGCATCATTTGAACACGCGCGAAAATTCGATTTTGAGATATTCGCGCTTATGTATTACTTCACATTTTTTATGGTATGAGGAGTATTATACGTATATCAATTCGAAGATATTTTCACAGGACAGTTCTAACCATTATCAAAATTAATAATATCCTTCAAATGTCGTTAGTTAGTTAGTCACATGATGCAAATCTTATTCGTTACGATAGCCTAGTGGCGTTTATTCAAAATTAATTATCCGCAAAATTATGTTGAGATAGCAAACAGGAACAATTTTTTATAATTTTTTTACACCTTTCGCTAGTAGATGGCGCATTAATCTAAAAAAAAATCTATTTTGGCGCTTGGTCAAATGATGAGTAATACCATCCAATTACGAAGTTATCTGGCAGAAGGTGGTGGAACAAACCGTTGAAGACGTTATTAGTGACCGCGTATACTGGCAGAACTGGACAGTCGAGTGTTGAAGAAGGATATTCTTGCAAATAGCCAGACAGTGATTGAAATAATCGCTCCTGAGTTTCACATTAGTCCTAACACTCTAGCCAGCAACATGACTGATCATCGAAAGGTCAGAGGATTTGGCTTTCATGGTCAGCAGCTGCTCACAAACCAAACATTTCCCCTGTGAATGCTAAGAGCCGTCTGAAGTAGGGCAAAGACAGACGCCACTGGATAGTAAACAGTAGAAACGTGTGATGAGGAGTGATGTATGCTCTATATCATGTGGCGATTCGATGGCAGGGTTTGGGTGAAGCGAATGCCGCGGAATGATATCTGCCATAACGTTTAGTGCCAACAGTGAAGTTTGAAGGAGATGGCATTACGGTGTGGGGGTATTTTTCATGAAAATGGACTCCGCGTTCTTGTACCACTGAAAGGCTATGTAAATGCGGAAGGGTGCAAAGACATTTTGATCAGTTCCGTACTGCATACGGTAGAGAACCACTTCGGTGATAACCATTGCCTCTATCAGCATGACAATGCTACGAGGTCTGTGACGGAATGGTTTGTGGACAAAAAGGTTCCGGAAATGGACTGGCCTGCCCAGAGTCCCAAACTGAACAACATCGAACGCCTATAGAGGAACGTCGACTTCGCTCCAGAACACAACGTTGCACATGACAACCTGCTCTGGCTACAGCTCTTCAGAAAGAATGAGATGCCATTTTTCCGGAGATGTTCAGGCACCTGGTGGAAAATCTCCCCAGCAAAGTTACGACTGCGATGAAGGCGAAAGGCGGACCCAAACACTTATATCCACTACTGGGGAGTGTGTCACAGGAAAAGTCTGACATAGTTTCGGATACGTCACATATTTTTGATCACATAATGCATATTAACTAAACGATGAGGTGCGCGTATTGCAGGATTGTAGGAGCACGGTTCGATCCCCGGCATTGCCTGAAATTTTTTCTTCCTCCGTATTTCTCAAAAGAAAAATCCAGATGAAAGGTAATATACCGAATTGCAATAATAAAGTCTGTAAATAAAGCAAAGTTCTTAATTTCTACAAACTTTTGATGTTTTTTTCTAGGCTTATCGAGGCAGTATATCAAATTTAAGTTCTATAGCCAATTTCAGTTGTCTTACTGCAATTTTTTAGTTTAAGTTTTCACTAGGTAAGTAGGACTCACTAAATCAGTCAGTGTGTGTGTCTACATCTAATAACTTTTTTGTTTCATAATGTATTCAAGTGGATATTAGAATAAATGTAGGCTTTAAGTTTCTATCGTTTTCATGACTTAATAAACAAGAAAAAAAAAGAAAAGAAATAGCATTTTAAAGAAAGTAGGCTTTGAATTCTTTCGTCAAATAATACTTGTCTGCTGTGTAATAAGAGATACGCTTTCTTTACGTAAATAGCATTTAATGCTATTTTGCTGTTGGCGCTACCTGGTGTTCAAAGGCAGAAACAAAAGTTATTTACATTCGTTATTACATATTCAATATTCCAACTTCTCCAACCACAATAAAATATTTTTTTTACCGCCTTCCTATCTGTTAATTAAAACATCCAATCAAATGAACCAAACTATTAATAGTTAAGCTCCAATACCTTATCAATCATCGCAATGAATGCATTTGCAAACCAATCTTAATGTAATTGAAGATTACAAGTGTTTTGTGCGCCCCAACGATTAACGGCTAGCTATCTAATTAAAACCCATTCACAATCCTCCTATTAACAGCCGGTTTAACTTAAATGCCACCATTGTTTGAATATTAAATTATCGATATGGCAAGAGATTTGTAACAGTATTATTTTTCCGATATGAACTATGAACCGGAAGCAATTAGGATTTGCAAAAGTGGTGACGAGAGCTACGATTGAAAGTTATACAATCAATAAAATCGCTGTTAGTTCTTCTATAGTCGTCGTTCGTTATCCTAAAGATATACAACGTAATTCCGAATCAATATATCCTTTCTGCAACTGTTGTTTGAAGTGAATAGACGCCTAGTGGAGAATCACCGCAGTCATCTGGATTCAATTCGCAATGAATATCTTTTGAAAATATTTTAAATTTTACATTAAGAAATAATGTAACCTCGATGATGAATATTGGGCCTGAGTGTTACAATGGCAATTCATTAAAATTTAATTCCCCGTTTTCTTCGAATAAGCGCTTGGCATTATTTTGCAGGAAGTAGAGGCTTCTGCAATTACCAGCCTATCTCAAATGAAATTGATGTTGGATTGACCTGTCTTGTGCTTTCCGCCATTTGACAGAAAAATAAGCTTAATCGAAGACTCGTGACATTTCCGGTGACTCGTTTTTGTTCTTAAGGTTCAACTTCTACTAAAATCAACAGGGAGATCACATTTGGTAACGTTTATTTACAGTAACAATTTAATAATTCCAAAATGATACAGCGATTACCGAGTTTTAACGACAACGTATTTTGTCGTTATTTAAACAAAATCCTTATCTATTGATCGGATATAATCTTTCTTGGAACAACTACAGTTGTCTCTAAAACGAACAGTTTTTAAATTATCTTGATGACAGAGAAACGGACTTACATTTTTAACTTTTTTTTTATTCTCTGTCTGATGCATATTCGAGATATTACAAACGGAACACCAAAACTTTACTAGCTTGAGATACTTAACTATCATATAATTAAACTAATAAAAAGATTAAGCAGTTAAATATAGAAGATTGAGCACTCGAAGTCTCAGTATTCTACTCCAATCTTTGTTTAGCGATTATCTGTTTATAAGTGCATCACTTTAAAACGGCTGAATGGATTTTCATCAAATTTGGTTACATTGCTTATCAGTGAATAACAAATTTATAATAATTTTCTGTGTCTCAGGTTCTAATTGGTGTTTCTTGTAACTTATCAACTTCATTGTCAGGATATGTTTTTGAAAATTTCCCATCTTTGTCCAATCACAGAAAATTAATTGTGAAGTTTCAGTATTGTCTACGGAAAAAGTTCTAAAAATTTGCCAATTTATTTTTAGTAAAAACATTCATAAAATCTTCGCTTTTCTTATTGAAATACCACTTTCAGTGTTTCTTAGGCTTCATATAAAATGGAATTAAATTTCAATCTTCCCTTAATGTTTTAATAACTTAAGCAATACTATAAATAAGGCATTTAAAATAAACATTTGTGCTATTGTATATTGTAATTCTTGGATTTTCAAATTCGTTTTAACTGCAAGTAGATATAAAATACAAATAAACAGCACCTGAGTGTTGAAGGAGAGCGAAGATAGAGTGACGGAGGCTTTCTAGGCATGCTGCTTTTCGTGTTAGTGCAGAACAAGCGCATTACGACACGACCTACAATAGTGATGATGGCATCTCACAACATGCTAAATGCAGCATTAAAGAATGGGATCGCTTTCAAAATGGTGATTAAAAACTTCCTTGAAAATTATTAGGCTCCTAATGTGCAGAGTTCGTTGATGAACTGCTAGAGAGCTGCAAAGAGCTAGACTGCAACATATCATTGAAAATATATTTCTTAGCATCACATTTTCGATGTCTTACCACCTAACTTTGTCGGTTTTAGCGATGAACAAGGAGAGAGGTTTCTGCAGGATATCGCAAAAATTGGAAACCCTATCATGCTTGCAGATTATTGTTGAAACCTCAAAAGCCACAGATAAAAGAAAATCAACAAAGACAGTAATGGAAACCTAAGCCTTGTAAATCAGGGTTATTTATGGATCAAAAATATAGGTTTTGGTTTCGTCCCTCAGCCCTGATCAGTCACCACTTAGAAAGAAATTCGTAGTATTTACTTAAACTTTCTAATTCGGTTTAATTTTAACCATATTAAACTGCACTGGATTAATATTCAAGCTAAGATATAATATTTCTTGTTGAATATAAAAAAATATTAACAGAAATAGAATAGAAATCCATTATTTAGATTCGAATGCTTTTCTCTAGGAATTTGTAAGTTTTCTTGCGCTAATTTCTGTACAAGGACCCACTTAAAGACTTCAGATACATGAAGTTAGATCGTTTTCTTGACGTAAATGTTCATGAGAAGTTTCAAGAAGATCACACCATGTATTTTTTCCGTTCATTTCGCTGTAAATTAAGTATTTGTTTTATTCTGACGAATCCACTCTTCACTGAAACAGGGGGTGAGGCGAATATTATTGGTAAAATGCAGGAGAACGGTGAAACCCACCAACTAATAGGAACTCGTCAAAATAAAGAAAATACAACGACCTGACAGTAATCTCCGCCTGTTTCTATTGGACCTCTCATTTCGCCTCCTTGTGATGGAGGTACCCCCACCCCCAACATCCCAAGAAATTAATCTCGAGCCAAACAAAAAGACAATATATCATTTCCAGCCATCCAACTCTCCCCAATCACAGATATACCTCTAATATAGCAACGTGTAGCGCATTTAGAAGCGGCTCTCTTTTCGTTTTTTAACTCTCTTGTGGTTGTTTTGGTTTCTTTTTTTCAGGACTTTTATTGATTGCTCGTGTCCTTAAATTGAATTTACAATATCGTATTTAGTAGGAATTTCTTTGATCTTCCTGACCGCTCACGACAAACATAGCATCCACGAAAATAAACTAAGCTTTTTGGAAACCTAATAATACATTATTTTTCTTGAGAGTCGAAGTATACGGATCTCTAGTTATCTTATCCAATTTGAAAAGATCAGAATGCTTCTAGGGAATTGACCTTTCTACTGCTAGAACGCAATAATAATGAAAACAACAACAAACACACACAGCGCAGACGAGGACGGAGAATAGACGAAACAAAGGGAAAAAAAGTTTCATTTCATATTTGTCTGACTTTTATCTTCTTCCAATAACAAATGAGCTTCATCAAATCAGTCAGTCTGATGTCTGTGTGTATATGTGTGTGTATGTATCTATTTTTGTGTATGTATGCTTATGTATTTTTTCTGTGTATGTTTGTTTGTATATTTTTTCTGTGTATGTATGTGTATGAATGTGTGTATGTTTATCTATCTATATATATATATGTTTTGTGAATATGTATGTTTTTTTTTTTTTTTTTTTTTTTTTTAAGGACTGGGGAAATGCATTTACGCATACCAAGGAATTGGTAATGTGAGACTCAGTCATAAAAGACTACTACTCACTAAAACCCTACGTCCGACTTCCAAAACACCCTACACGGAACCACCGTCAGATACTACATCGCATAGGGCAGAATAACTAAAAGTCCGACTCAGATATCATTTCGCAACTGATCAAGTCTGATTTTCTCAGCCATACGAAGTTTCCGTATAACAGTAGCAGCATAGTCAGCCACTGCCGTCCAATTAGCCTGGGAGATAGTCATCAAGCCAACGATGTTCTCTGGAGTCACACGCTGTCAAAGGGATTTCTTCAGCTCATTTCTATCTTCATGGAAGCGTGGGCAGACAAAGAAGACATGCTCCACATCCTCGTCCAAGAACTGGCAAGTCGGACATGACGCACTGTCGACAATTCCGAAGCGCCTCTGGTACGCTAGAAAACAACCATGGCCACTTAATAGCTGAGTCAGGTAGTGATCCACCTCACCATGCTTTCTTTCCATCCACGTTGCAATATTAGGTATAAGATTATGAGTCCATCTTCCACTGGTCGATGAATCCCATCGTCTCTGCCATCTTTCCGTTGTCTTGCTTTTCACGGCCTTCCTGATCTTGGATCGGTGAGCGTCACGACGTTCCCGAATACCACTGCATATTGCGCTTCTCTCACTTGCTAATAGATCGATAGGCGGCATCCCTGCTATGACGCACACGGCATCATATGAAACTGTTCGAAATGCACAAGCGACCCGTAGAGCGCATTTCCGGTGAACCGAAGTCATTTGACATACATATGATTTAGTCTCCATGGCATGGAACCAGATCGGAGCCACGTAGAGCATGGTAGAGATAGCCACACTGGACAGGAGTCTTCGTCGGCTCTGCCGAGGTCCCCCGATGTTCGGCATGATCCTAGCCAAGGCGTTAACCACTCGTGCAGACTTTTCACTCACGATTCGAAGATGTTCATCGAACCGAAGCCTTGCATCAATCTGAACACCTAGATACCTGAGAGAAGGCTGCGACAGAATGTCATGATCACCCACAGTGAGGGTAACGACCTCCCTCGCTTTCCTGCTGGTCACAAGAACCGTCTCTGTCTTGTGATCTGCTAGTTGTAATCCAACCGTTGAGAGCCACTGACGGATCCTGGCAACAGCCACATTCGATGTTAGGGTGACAACTTCCAGGTGTTTCTCGATTACAACCAATGCAACATCGTCAGCGAACCCCAATACATTCACTCCCTCGGGCATTGGCAGCCTGAGTACTGCGTCATACATGATATTCCAAAGCAAAGGACCAAGTACTGATCCCTGTGGAACACCGCCAGTGATGTTGTAGGTCTTCAATCCGACTTCGGTATTATACATCAGGATACGATCAGTGAAGTAACTCGCAATTACTTTCCTTATGTACGCTGGAGCCTTCATTGAACTCAAACTGTTCAAGATGCAGTTCCAGTTTGCCGAATTGAACGCATTCTTCCCATCCAACGTTATTATGGCACAGTACTGTTTTACTCCTCCCTTCCAGCGTTTGCCCTCAATGGCCTCTCGAGCCAAATCAACAACAACCCTTACAGCGTCTATTGTAGATCTTGATTTCCTGAAACCAAACTGGTTTTCAGAGAGACCATGCGCTCCTTCACTGAATGCCTCCAGTCGATTGTAAATAATCCTCTCCAATACCTTACCTGCCGTATCCAACAGGCAAATTGGCCGATAGGACGATGGGTCATTAGGTGGCTTGTTATCTTTAGGCAAAAGTACGAACAACTGCTGCTTCCACAGATTTGGAAACACACCCTCCCGTAAACAAGCATTGTAGACGTCTAGAAAGATCTCAGGTCTAAGCCGGATGTATATGTATGTGTATGTGAATGCGTGTGTATATGAATGTATGTGTATGTGAATGCGTGTGTATATGTATGTATGTATGTGTGTGTGTGTGTGTGTGTGTGTGTGTCAATGTTTGTAAGCGCATGTGGATGTATGTATGAATGTGTATGTATATATGTTGTGTGTATGTATGTACCTGTGTCTGGGTGTACACTTCAAATAATTGTTGAATCGCTGGATGGATCTTCTTGAAACTTTGTATGCATATTCGAGGAGTACGTACGATCTAGCTTTTATAATTCAAATCTTTTTTTAAAGAAGTCCTTCTCGAGAAATTACCATGAGAAGGCGGAAAAAACTTCTCATAGAAAAGCATTGGAATCTAAACAATGGATTTCTATCTTATTTCTATTAATACGTCATTGTTTGAAACAATGAATTTTAAAGCTATTCTTTTAAGCTAATCCACTCTGCGGGGTTTAGTTTCATTAAAACTAATCCAATTTAAACAATTTAAGTAAATAATGTGCATTTAATAGCTTTTTTTTCCCAGAACTTGATTTATATTCTTTGTATTCATCAGATTTTGAATTTTAATATAAATATAGGCGTATTTTTTTTTAAGTCAATATTATTTCGTTTTCAATGTGGTTTTTATTTTTGGTGAATAGTGTTAGGCTTGTCAAAGAAATATATGATTAAATAAAAAAATTAAAAAAATCAGAAAAATTTTAGTATAAAAATACAATTTCTCATTATCCAACCGATGCCTAAATACACTTGAAAGATCTTACGCCCTCCCGCTTTTAATCCCAGGACTGGGTGAAATCTGCAACCGATAGACCTTCATTCAATAGGATTCCAGGCCTCCCCAGCTCAGTGATTATACATTGCACCACTGGACCCCACAGAAAAATAATTACAATTTTTTACATGTTCGTCGGCCCGTCGTATTAAAACCCCCAAATCTAAATTAGAATAAGTTGCAGAAGGGAGGTGAGGTTCTTTTTAATTTAAGCACAGATGGAAGGCTGGCCTAAAGGTAATCTACTACCAAATACATTATCGTACAATTGATATTACTCAATAAAAAATATACAATATTGTTGAATCAACGCAATAACTATAACACAAAAACTACATTATCTTTGAAAGACGAAACTTTGATGGTAAATGGATGCTACTCAACACGAGCAACCCCCTGTTTTCGTACAAGTTGGATCTATAAATGAAAAGCTTAAGATGAAGGTGAAAGAGCAAAATAATTTCAAATCAAATCATCTTTTTTTCACTTAAATAAAAATCTGAATTTATCAATATGAAACCGTTAAATACATAGCAATTTTAATTCCTTATAAAATACTATAAAGCGAGCAATTCTTGTAAATTTTATCTTGAAAAAGGGCGTAAGGATTTTGATGAATGGGGTGAATCTATTTTTCGGGTGCGAGAAAGCGATTTAGCTAGGTCGCGACTTCGGGAAAACTTATTTAGGGGGTAAATAATTGACCTGGGACCTGTCTATAGTGTTTACAATGTTCTTACTTTATTTTCGTTTTATTTTATTCTTAATAAATTCGTCTTTGTGGAATTTAACGCTGGTGTAACATTCAACATCTCTTGACGAAGACTCAAAGAACCAAGCCGAAATATTGAGTCAACCTCACTCGAGCTGGAATTCCCTCCCCTTCTTCAGATCCAAGTTACAATAAGTTACTGATATTTCTTCATTATTTTCTTCTCATTCAAGTTTCGCCACGACGCGACGGTGGTGAATTTGTGTGAGAGGGGTCTTGCAACTTCGCCATTTGTACAGTTTTTTTTTAATATTCACCAATATTAACATTTTGACAAAAATGTTATACAGCTAATATATCAGACTACAGGATATTTTATTTTTTTTCCCCAAAAGCAGTTGTCAAAACTGCCAAAAACGCAGTTAGTTTTGATGGTGATTTTTTTTTTATTTTGCAAATTTAAACATTACTTTCCTACTAGGTGCTGAGATTAGTTAAGTATGGTTGTTACTTAACCCGGCAGTGGTCGCGATGGGTCTGTGAGACCCATGCGTTTTTGTTTTTATTTTTACTTATAGAGGGGAGCTCTTTTCAGGATTGTTTTTTTCAGTACCTTTCTAAAACCACATGATGCTTCATGTGACAGTTTTGGCGGAATATAATTTGTCCCGATCGGAAGGGAAAAAAATACTTCGGGTCCTGTAGACCCAGCGCGACCTTTCGTGTAACTTTTTGTGTATACAGGGAACAGTTGTTTTATATACGTTAAATATAAAGTTTGCCTTACAAACTTGGATTTCTACAGTTATTTTGAACATTTTATTATTCTATAGTTATTTATTAAACTATTTTAATTTATTTATTTATTTATTTAGGCCTATTTTTTATTTTATTTTTTATCAATTTTTTAATTAATTCTTCTTTCATGAGTTATTTCTATAAACAGTTTAGTTTGGTCCTGAGTTTACTTCTTGTTTTTATTACTTTGAAGAGATGAAATCTCTCAATGATAATGAAACAAGAAAAATACTTTTAGAGACCATTTTAGAGTGTGAGGAACAATCAACACATAATGATGGTAATGAATATCAAGACTTGGTGGAGAGTGCATTAGAAAACACACACAAAAAAAACTAGAACAATATTTGCTCACAGAAATCAGAAATAACTAATTTAAAATTAGTGTATCATAATTTTAACTAAAAATATATATATGCCTTAATTTTCTATCAATTATGTAATAAATACACTTTTTATCCGTTTTTTACAATGTTTTCTTAAGTAATTTTAATCTATATATATTTATCTTTATATTATTATAAGTGATTATAACAGAAATCTTCAGAAACAATCAATAAATGACATTATTATTAAAAAATATCTTAAACGTTGAAATTTTAAAAGTATTGGTGTTTAAAATGAATGGGTCTCACAGACCCATTGCGACCATTGGTGTTTCAAAAATGGGCGCGACCACTGCCGGGTTAATAAAGAGTACATAATTATAGTATTAAAAATATTACATTAAAAATAACAAGAGCAACCTGAACAAGATATAAAATAAAACAAATGTATAGTTCCTTTAGCTTTTTCATTTACATGTTCCTAATTATTTTTTCGTTAATTATTTTTTCTGTTAGAAGAATTTTTAATTTTCTAAGTTCGAATCCCTTACCTTATTTAACACTTTCATATTTAATATTCAGATTTTTACCTGTGTTAGTAAAAGACGGTGCAATGATTTGAAACCACTTTCACTTAAACCCCACCTTAAGTCACTTCTTAATCTTATCGATTTGGTTTTTCGAAAGCTATAATTTTCTCGTTTGATTGTTTAATTTATTTACAACAAAACATCAGTAATCTGCTACTTTTCTTATCGCAATAAAATAATCCCATTGTCGTAGCGTCATTTCCACAACAATTCTCAGATTAAAATAAATGCTACGATCCAAAAGCAAAAATAAGCAATCAAACTGTTCTGAAAAAGCAAACAAATTCATTTGATCGCACCGCTCGAGTGTCTCTCTCTCTCTCCCCACCTCTGCCTTTTATTTGTGTAACCACCTCCAATCGGGGCTGCTTTTGTTTTGGTCGCTCGCGCTTTAATCTCCCCTTTCTTTCAATCTTTTATTATTTTTTTATTCTCTAATTTTATTTGTGACTTTATACCAATGAATTTAATTACTCGCAACAAACAGTGGCCATTTTTTATTTTCTTCAAAGGTCATTTCCTTTTCATAAAAGAGGAATCTGTTAATTGTTGCGAATAAACGAAATGCAATTCATCATCAACAGTTCACCTTGTTTATTTGTGTTTCTATTTTGGATAGAGTTGAAATTAGCGTTCCTCTGTATGTAATTAACTTTTTTTTCTGAAATTATTAATCTGAATATTTCGTACTAGTTTCACAAGTTTAAGCGTTGACCATTTTCGTCAGGATCTCTTCATTATACCTTGTAATTTTGGTAAAAAAATAAAAAAAAATAAGAGAATTGTAGGGAAGCTAAGTACGTGTATTTCTGCTTACGTTAATAAAGCTTCAGTCAACGGCAGTGGGTATGAAGTGGTGGTAAATGGGATTTTCGAGGCAAGCCAATCTCGAATAACCGAAAAACAAAAAAACAAAAATCACAAATAAAAGTAGCTTCAAAATTTGGCAGTGGAAAAAGTCATCTCAACAAGGTCTTCAACCCACCCAAAAAAAGAAGAAAATAGGATCTATTCTAAATATTTAAAAGATTTCGGGGGAGTAGAGAACGTAATAACAACGAGGGAAAGGGTGAGTAGAATAGCCATTCCAGGACAACATTGGTGGCAGATGAAAAATAACTAAAGAAAAATTTTTGATCTCCTCCTCCTGATTTTTTTTTTTATGGTTGGATGGTTTAAATTGCAAATAGGTCTTGCAATGGCGAAAGCAGACTTTGGTATTTAGTAATTATTCGCTCCGGCCGCCCAAAATAAATAAATAAATAAATAAA
>JAFIDM010010028.1:57924104-57935432 GCA_023159025.1 Thereuonema tuberculata | reverse complement strand
TGAAAATAAAACTAAGTTATAATTTTATCTTCTTATTAAATCTGTTTCTAATGTCTTTGTGCAAACGGTCGCATTAGTTTCACGTTACAGTTGCACATTAATACATTCCTTAAGTAGAAAATTCAAATCTAAAAATTCCCATTTTGGGCAAAACCTTGGTTTTTTTTTTTAGTTGACGCTCAAAGTTTATATTTATTTAAACTCGAATTTTTTTAAATCATTATTTTGATAACGAAAACAGTCTTACATACATTGTAAGGATTCCTCTTTTCTCCACCAGACGCATATTATTCTTCCACTTGTTATTTCCGCGAATTAGCTTTCATGAGATCACGAGACATTAAACATCACAAGCAAGGAATTCAAACATGTTTAAAGACGTAAAGAGCGCTACTGTTTCAGGATTGAAAGGATAAATTTTCTTGAAAAAAAAACTATAAAGCCATCTTTCTTGTAGTTAGCTATCTGCAAAACTTTCAATAAAAAAGGGTTATCCAGAAACTTTCTTTTTTTTTTTCCTTTTTATATATTTATTTTCTTAATATTCATATCATGAGAGATATCTACCTTGAAATGGCTTATTCCACAATGCTATTAAATCATCACCTCCATCCATCAAGTAAGAAGTCATTTAAGAATGTAAAGCCTGCTTTCCTTACAGCGTTATTAATTAAAATTTCTTTATTTTTCTTAGGTAAAGTCCAACACACAAATAAAAGCTTATATTATAATTTAAAAGCTTCAAATTATAATATCTACTGAATATAAACATAACAAAATTTTCCAAAAGAAAAATTAAATTCGCATTATTCCTTTTAAGTTGTCTAATTCGGATTAACTGCAATGGTTTCAAACCATGCGCAAATTAATGGATGAATTAAAAAGGAATGATAACCAATGTTTAAAAGAACGATAGAAATTCAGTGTTGAAGATTTAATGCTTCTCTGTGGACATTTTTGTCATCTTCCCATGCTAATTTCTCGACAAGGACCCATTCGGAAAAGACTTGAAATGTTATTCCTTGAATATATATACCAAGTTTTAAGAAGATTCATTAAACAGTTCAAAAGTTTCTAGCGAGAGACACACATACTGACTGATTTGATGAATCTCACTTTTCTATTACAAAGTAATAATAAATTCAACAAAACAATGTTCGTAGTTTGTTTACTGAAAACATTTTGATTTTCATCTTTTTAGTGCGTTTTCCAAAGGTAAAACACACTATTGCGTTCTCCCCTACCTGAACAGATGAGCCCGGAACCTTGTGATAAGCTCCGATAAGGGGTCATAGATCACGAATATATTCCATTTAAATTCTTCTTTCCACGATATAATTTTTTTTCCATTTTTTTTGAAGGTTTTTACCTATCCTCAAACTCTTCTACTCACGTTGTTTGTAGAGCTTTTGCCACGAACTTTTCAGAGCTTTTAGGGCATTGGTTTAACTGCAAATAAGTAACAAAAAAGTCGAATCTGTTAACGGGTTTTTAGGGGGCGACGCGTAGAACTCGAACGTGACCTCAAAGTTGTGACATGGATAACTGCCGAAAATTTTGATCTTTTCAGCTTAAACTTCTTTGAAGCATATCTAATCCAAAATAACAGCCCACAAACCTACCGACAGAGTGATTTCATAAACCTCACTTGACTATCGCAACCTATGCTAAAAAAAGAATGGAATAAGAAAGCTTAAAGTATTGGCTATCGACGGCCAAAGAACTTTTTACCAATGGACAGTAAAGACAGTATTGGGGAAATCAATTTTCATTTTCTTACAGTTAGTAAATTAAGATCATAAAACCTGTATGTGTATATGTTCCTGTTCCAAATGTTTTCTGAATCGCTGCGTAGATTTTGAAACTTGGCATATACATTCAGTGATGCTAATTTTTATATTTAAAAAAAATCCACATATAAGTGCTGCGCCTGTTTTAATAATAAAATTTATAATAATAATAAATAAAATTTATAATAATAATAAAATTTAGATTTGGATTTTGACTATTTCATTATTTGTGGATTTAACAGGTTTTTTTTTTTTTGGTTTTTTTATTTTTTATGAAAATATCAAATCTAATGTACATCTTTATATTAAGACAGATACAATTTATATTTTTAAAAATTGAACGTATGCAAGATCTTAAAAAGTCCTATAAAAAACTGTTAAAACAACACAATAATTATTAACGAAACAACGGACAGCGCGTCTAGTTTCGATCAACTCTGGCGTTTGAGGAAGATCACCGAAAGGTCAACGAAACTAGTCGCGCTGTTATTTGTTTCTTTTTTTAATTATTGTGTATTGTTTTATTAACAGGTTTTTTTTATAGGACAAGATATAATTTATATTTGCGAGGAGGTCGAGGAATTATTGAGAATATTTCTGTTCCAAAGAGGTTCTAGGGTGTACCCAACCCTCTGTAAAGTTTCTTGAAGTCCGAGGATGTAGAACAGTCTGAAAGTAAGGTTCTTCAAATGAAATAGAGAGGTGTGTGTGTTTGTTTGTTTGTTTGTTTCTCTCTCTATTATGCACATTTAAGGATTTCATCTTTTATTTTTCCATGTGGGTTCTTATCGAGAAATTAGCTCCAGAAAGCGATAAAAATTCTCATAGAAAAGCATCAGAATTTAAATATTAGATTTCTAAACTATTGTTGTTCGTATCTCATTTTCTTAATGGATATTAAGCCATCTAGCTATCCATTTCTTAACGCCTTTCATAGTGAATCCTATTTCTATAACTTTAAAATAAAGAATACGGAATTAATTATTTTTTCTGGAAATGTAAAATTTTGCACTGTTTTGTGTTCAGCAGATATTAGAATTCGAATATAATTTAGACTTTTCGCTTTTGTTGTTGTCACGACTTTAAAAAAAAAAAAAAAAAAAAAAGAATGTTTTTGTGTTTTTTTTGGTTTGTTTTTAGAAATAAATTTTTTAAGGTTTAACATTTTAAGGTAGTAGGCATTAAGTTCGTTGGCGGACTTCTTATTTAATAATGTATTTTAGTAACATTTTATATTGGAATATAATCAATCAATGCTGTGCTAATAATGACATTTCTCCCTATAATACAGAAAATAAGAAGTCTGAATTCAGCGTCCTTAATGTTATTCACAAACGATTCTCGAACAGCTATTCCTCAAACGCTCAGAGGATAAAATTACATCATTAAAAGCCATAGTCGTCACCCGTCCTGTACATGTGTCAATCATCCCCAAACAACTCATCTTTTGTATGAGGAGGGGGGGGTCTAATGTAGAGAAAAAACGACCAAAATAAGACTGAATAGTAAAGTCAAGAAAATAAATCAATTAGAAATAAAAAAATAAATTCCCAGAATCCTGAAGACTACGGAGCAAGTATAGATATGGAGTTCGAAGAACATAAAGGATACTTTCCGTAAAATAGTGTTTTCTTAAATTTTTTTTTTTTTATTTTTTTTTTTTTTTAAAGTCATTAAAACGACAAAAACAAAAAACCTACATTTATTTTCCAATTCGATACTTGCCTACTATCGGAACCCATTTGTTATAATGGATTTCTGGTGTTTTCTTTTCATTTATTATCTGTTTTATTCTTTTTAAAAACATAACTTGTAGTTGTCGTTATTTATGATAACACTGGTCATTTCGAAATAGAAAGTATATTTTTTTCCGTCGTATTTCCAAACGAAACATCCTGGAAAGGATCCTACCTCAATTGACCTAACCTAGTCTTAATTAAAAGGTAAATGTTTTGTTTTTTTTTCCAAGCCCTATCAGGTACCTATTCTTATTATACATTTGGAAGGGTTAATGATTTAAAGTTCACACCAGGAATCGATTACAAAAAATGGGTCCCAATAGTACGTAAGTACCTTAAATTATAATATCTGCTAAATACAAATAACATTAAAACTTGCATTTTTCTAACAAAATTAATCAAAATCCACATTACTTAAGTTGTCGAAAAAGGATTGATTTAAATTGTATCAAACCATGCGCTAATTAATGGCTTACCCAAAAGGATTATCATCTAATGTTTAGTACAATGAAGTATTAATAGAAATAGGATAGAAATCCATTGTTTAGATTCCAATGCTTTCCTATGGGAAGTTTTGTCGCCTTCTGGCGCTAATTTCTTGGCAACGACCCAATTGGAAAAGTTTTCAAATATAAAAGTTAGATTGTTCCTAGTCCTCGAATATGCATACTAAGTTTCAAGAAGATCCATCCAGTGGTTTAAACATTAGTAAGAAGCTCAATACACACACACCTACAGACTTAGTGATTTGATGGGCCTTACTTTTCTGGGTAAGCAGGCTGTTAAAATAAACTAAAATATTTAAGTTTTACATTTTCTTTAAAAATGATCATGTACACACTTCAAAAGCGTTGATGTGAATTATTTTCTCGTGGATTTGCTCCCTAGTATGTGCTTTTCTATTTACCAGCTATTATTATAGATACGTCAGTTATGGTCATGTGAAGGGATGTAATCAGTGTCAGAGTTTTGTGAATCATTATTAGTTAACAACAATGAAAATGGCACGTGATTCGTTGTTACTTATCGTAACAACGAACTTTAATTATCGCTTTTAATTGTTGCAAAGGCCTAATAGAAAGAAAAGGCACAGTTAATATCGCATGTGTCATTCACCAATGATCTATATAAATCTGAGTGACCCTATTAATCGGTAACAAAATATGTGAATTTCCAATCTAACTCTGCAATCTGAAATGCATTAAGAAACGCAGTTTTGAAATTCAATTCCATACAGTGTAACAATATTAATATACATTATAAAGGAGAAGTAAATAAAATGTAATGAGTTATGTATTTTATTACCATTTTTGGCAAACCTTTACAAACAGGAAATATCCCATCACCAGCAGAGCTAGGTAAGCTAACATATTGTCCCTCGAAATAACTTTTGAATTAATGAATATGCCTTCTTAAAACTTGGCAGGTATACATATTGACAAGAGACGATCAGAAACGTCTTGTTCTCGTCGGCTGATGATCACAGGAAACTTACTTCCTTGAAAGAGTATATGGTACTGTAGCTTTTTGATTTTGATAACTTTAAGAGAAATTAAAATCTATATTCCTCAATGCATAGAATCTATATTGTTTTTTTTACCTGTGCATGTAGTGGTTCTTTTGTATGTCGTTGTCTGCGCTTGTCTTTTGTTAACCATTTAGTTAATATTGATTCTAGAATTACTTAGCCCTTCAAATGAGAACCCCAACCCCACTCAATCATTATTAATTCCATTTAAACCGCGCTTCAATGAAAATGTTTACAAGTACAATCGGACTTCATCGGCTTTGTTAAACGTTTCAGCCTTTCTCATTCATCCATCACAGAATTTCAGGATTTAGCAGCGGAAACAAAGTTGTCGCTGTCTCATTCCAGATATTTGAAGGGACAGATTGACCCTCGTGTATTGTTTTATTACGCAGGAAAAAAAATAGCACTTTAATCAGGGTAGTGTTAGCGCTAGATTTATCAGAATGGCCGCCCGGCTTGATCAAGTGATCTGGCATGTCTTTCGGCTTCCTCCTCGATTTGCTGTTTCTCGTTCATCTGTCAATGCTCGTCTCGGTTCTCTTAATATAATGTAGACAAGTTGTATTTAAGCTTTTGTTTGTATATACTCTCTGATATATCTTAACTATGTACCATCAAGTAATAGGTGCCTAATTGTAAGTACTCAATTTACCTAGACATAAATAAAATTCTAGGGCAAGCATTTAAAAATGCATTACAAATTACAAAACACAGGATTAACATTCATATGAGAATAAACAATCAAGCCATTACATTGCTTCAAACAAAAGAGAAAAAAAATAATAAAATAAATCTCTCTTACTCCATAGGGTACCTTTGCAAAACAATTTTTTTTTTGAGTACGGTACTCTTGAAATTTACTTAAAATAATGAAGAATAACAAAACCTTCCAGCATTGATAGATTTTTTCTTCACTTTCCACTTAGAAAACTCGAGCTCCAGGTTCAATATAACTGAATGTAGTGTGTTTTTCCTGATCAACAATTAATAATCTATAAAATAGCCAAATTAGTCAAGGTAGTCTACTTCCTTAGGCTTACGATTTTATCCTGAATAATACAATTAAAAGAAAACACGAATTGCAAGCACTTGATTTGTGCGCTAATATGGAAAAAAACTTCTAAAAAAAACCCTAAAAATTAAAAAAAAAAAAAAACTTACCGAAAACACAGAATAAAATTACAAACAAAATTACAAACAAGAAGTTTTGAAAGTATTTAAAAATCTGTTTTCATATTTATTTATTAGATAATAAATCTAATATATTGATTTTAAAAATACAGTACATTAAGGTGGCTGTCCTTAAAATCAATTCAGATATACCTCGAGATACGATCATTCAACCTACGACCATTCATTCTTAGATACTATGACAACGTTAGTAGGCGTAAATCCTTGCGTATCTGTTCTAGGCGATTACGCATAAACAAACCAACTGCGCTGGCAGCGGGTGTATAGGTACAGTACATATCAAACTTATAATATTCTACCGTATGCTACTTTACAGCTAATTGTTATATGTTAGTATCACAGTCTCTCTCTCTCTACTGCTAAAATGTATCATACAAAATCCTAGTTTTTTTTTTTTAATTGTCATTATTGCTGTACTATGATTATTGAAATAATGTATATGGATTGAACTATATTGTATTTTCAATAAATTTTAGGTATTGGCAGTATTTTTGAATATAACATATCTTATACTAATATATAAAGCTGAAGAGTTTGTATGTTTGAACGCGCTAATCTCAGGAACTACCAGTCCGATTTGAAAAATTCTTTTTGAGTTAGATAGCCTATTTAATGAGGAAGGTTATAGACTATACAATATCACGCTACGACCAATAGAAGCGGAGCAGTAAACATAAACGTCAACCAGCGGGTGCGGCGGCGGCGATGGGATGGCTTGACTGCAAGACGAGAACCAAACATTACAGAGAAGGGCCGAATTTAACGCGGGTGAAACGCGGCACAGCTCCTTATCTATAAAAGTTAATGACTTGGTGCTGTGTACCATCTTACATTTGACATCTTATGTACAATTTTCGACTTATGGTCAAACCGAATTATGATCTATTGGTCGAAAAGTAACCCTGTCGTAAATATTAATTATTGAAACATACCCCAATAACAACGAAAGATATCATACGGAAGCCCTCCACAAAGATTTGTAAATAATGGACCGTAGACAAAGTGAAATGTAGACAAACTTTTTTATACATAAACAATACAACACAAACAAAAATCTCACTCAAAGTAACTCAAAGCAACAAGACGTTTCTAAAGGAACTGAAGGCCTACTTTATTTAAATGTTGTTTATGTAATATATTCTGTATCATTTCTTTATTCTTTACGTTTATATTTTTCTTTGCTGGGACGTAAAACCCTTTTATTTAAAAAAAAAAAAAAATATTTAAGAATTTTGTAAATAACAATTTATTTGCCCTAAGGGGGATTTGTCGTCTTCTTATGCTAATTTTGCGAAAGATTTAAATATAGAGCTTAGATCATCTCTAATCCTTAAATACACACACCAAGTTTCAAGATGATCCATCCAACGGTTCAAAGGGTATTAGGGAAGGCCCCACACTCTACCATTAGAATGATCTGATCTCATGAGCCTCACTTACCCATTGAAAAGTAGGTTAAAATCATTTATCCGGAGGCCATCTTTTTTGTTAGCCATCACGTCAGGCTTTTCTTATGGCAACCATTTTTCGATAGCGCGAACGCAATAAGAGAAAATCATCCCTGACGGTAGTTGGGATTCCAATTTCGCTGCCAAATCCCAATAATGGTTCTCCAAAGTGCGCTTTTAATAACGGCTGCAAATTGACGCCTGCGAACTCGCTTATTACGAAGAATTCCTTTACGAAACTCAATAGCTGATTAAACGGACAAATAAAAATCAACCAATTCTCCATTCGGTGGTTGGCACAATTCGCATTCATAAATTCAGAGGAGAGGAATTTGCGGTAATTTACGAGCCTTCCATCCACCCACCCTGTGTTCGAAGACCAATTGCCAGCTGACAACGAATGAATCAGGAGTCTTATCAAATTACATGTTCGACTTTAGCGTTCATCGTTTAACTAGTGTATTTCAGTCCTGGGGATTCGAAGGAAATTTAAGCTCTTATATAGGGTAACTAAGCATAATGCTCAGCTATCCATCCCGTAAGGGGGAGGGAGGGAGGAGAATTTATCATCGATTGGAAGGATAGAGAAAAGATAATAGTGCTGAAGTTGGAACACGAAAATACGTATCGTGCTAAATATCATGCGCGTTTGGTAATCAAGTGGTAACCCACTTTGACTGCGGGCTGAAGGAGCCGGGTTCCATCTCCGGTGGAGGCTCGGGGATTTTCCCACATGAAATCTTCAGACGAGTCCTAGGGTTCACCAAGCCTTCTGCACAACGGGCATCAGGCTTCTCTCCCAAGGGCTAAAAGCGTACGGGCGTAGGGCTAACCATTCGACCTCAATTCCCGATGATCATGAAACGACGGATGCCTAATCTTCCAAGGGCTACGTAGGCCACGTAGTGGGATAATTTAACAAGTTTTATGGAAATCCGTTCAGCCGTTTTAGCGTGATGGGGATTGAAACAGAAGAAAAAAAAAATGTTGGTATGGAATCGAACACATTCTCAAGTCAACTACAGAATATATTTAAAACTTTACAGGAAGCCTGTTAAGATTCTGACAGATTTATTATTATTATCACGAGATTGAAAATTCCAGAAAGCTTAATTTGTTTTATTTGTTAGATGATTTCTAAGCAACTATTTGTATTATACATTGATAAAATTCACTTTTTCGTTTCTAATTTTTTTTTCTGTGTGGAGTTTTAGCACGTTCAAGCAAAAGAGATATCTCTACATGGAAAAATTCATGAGTAGTAAAGTTAAACCATCTCTTATCCGTAAATATATACGTCAAGTCTCAAGATGATCCGTTCACCAACTTAGCTTCCATTGCTTCTCTATGGGAATTTTTGTCTCTTACGCTAATTTCTCGACAACAACCCACTTGGAAAAGATTTCAAAAATCGAAATTACATCTTCCATTATCCTCCAATGTGGATACCAAATTGCAAGAAGATACATCTAAGTTATTAAAGGAGGGGATTGACTGATTTGATGAAACTATTTCCTATTGGAAAATAGATTAAGAAATAGAAAAAGAATGTTGCTAAAGATGTAATGAGAATTTGATGAATACCGTCACTTTTTATGGAATTAAAAATTTTATTCCTACACGTTGATTCAGAAAAGAAAAATTTTCAGTATTTGAGGAATTAATCAAAGAACCATTCAAGAGATAGGAAAATTATCAATACAATCATCTCTTTGTTTTACAGCGTTACAAATGAATTCTAATTCAACTGAAGTGAATTAAATTTTCTCTTAATAAACAATCCTTCTTTCCTTATAACTTAATAATAAGAATTATTTTTGAAACACATTAAAAAAAAAAAAGAAAAAAATTCATCTTCTTCAACTTGGTTTTGTATAAATGCTGAATATGTAAATCAGGATGTATTTTTTTATAAACTTTTATTAAACAAACGATCTTATAAACGACTAAAAACTTTTCAAAATAAAATACGTAATTTTTTTTCTCTGAAAATTAACCGATAATTTTATACAGAACTTATTTCTTTAATACGACTAATAAGCAACTTTTTTTTTTTTTTATCTCCGGCTATATTAAGATAATTTTTGATGAAACAAATCAAAACAAACTGCAGTGTTAACAAAACATTAATCTATACCTTTTTTTTTTTTTTCCTTTTGTTCTGAGCTTTCGATAATATACTTCTATGTGAAAAGAATTTAAGGAAAAAAATAAGTAACTAAAAAATAAAAAAAAATAGTGTCACACAAATGACAGAATCCAATTAAAAAAAAAATAACATCAGAATCCATAAATAGTAGTTGCATATTTATTTTTGTAAAATTAGGAAAACCTTTAAGTTATTCAAGTACGATAATATAGCAGATGATTATTATTTATTTGCTTATTTATTAGTTTAAAAAATTACAAAGTATTTTAATGTATTCATACTAAATGAAAATTTACGATTACAAACTTGGCATATTTGGTTTTAAAGAGTTTTTTTTTTGTCTTTTTAAATATTTCAATAATTCATTAATATTAATAATAAATAATCTAATTGGCTTATCCATTAGAATTTAATCTAAATTCTTTAAAAGTTCTTACCAGGAGGATAATAGCGGAGCAGGAATTTTTGAAGTTTCATTTCAATCGGTTGCCGAAGTTGTGTACATGTGTTGCTATGGCAATCCAAGATGGCAGAGAGGCCGCGCGTTGCATTGTGGTGGAAAACAGTTGGCAATCGACCTAACGCCAACTGAAGGCGTAAGTAGGCAGTGTTTTTGGCAGAGATAATGCAGATATATTTTTCAATAAATTATTAGCGCTACTAAAAGCAGGAAATTAAGTCGTTAAATATTGGCACGTTTGCACAAAATGAATAGTATCAAAAATCAAAAATATTGTGTGTATAAATTATTGTGGCAGGCAAGCGAAAATATGCCCCATTTGCCGGAGCACCTACCAGATTGGACGATAAAGAAATCAATTTGGAAGGGTTATTAATTTGAAAGGGTTATTGAAATCACGGGAAAGGCAAACCCATTCCATCAGGTGTCTTAATGGATGTCGTGTTATGTGGTGCATAAAGATAATAATGATTAATTAACCTCTTGGTTCAGATCAACCATAAGCTGAGAGGGGAGTGTGGGTGTTCGCTGATTTACAATTCCAACGCGCGAAAGGCTGACCCTTTTGGACCCGGTCAATTGTATTGTCCAGTTTTCCAGTTAGCTGCGCTGGAATCACATGACTGATGTACAAGGAGGCTTAATAAATCTCGCATTTCATTTCTCGTTCAATAGAACGCCGCTGAACCGACGCGTCTTTAAAAATACAACGGTATTGCGCTCACGTAAAGGAACTGATTTGTTTAAGAATTGTAGGAATCTTAAAGATATCTTGAAATAGATGAAGATATAACCTCCGATAAAGAGTATCTTGACCCCTTACTTTCGGAATACTACATAACAAACACATTTGTTATATTTGTTCCGAAAGTGTGTATGTGTGTGTATATATATCAGGGGCCCTGGCCCCCCACGAAATAATGAAGATATGACCTCCAACGTTTTTTTTTGGTTAACAGATAGGTTTCCATCGTTTTTTTTTGGTTGAACAGAAAGGTTTCCATGGGGTGTCTACTTAAA
>JAFIDM010010028.1:57900735-57919104 GCA_023159025.1 Thereuonema tuberculata | reverse complement strand
TGGGTTATGCTGTAGATGGCGCTTTATACTTTATTGAGTTTTCGATCAAAGTATATCTACTAGTCAAGTATATCCATTCTACGGTATTTATATTCAGGAGATAACTTAAAAGATAAATACATTTTATTTTGGTCTCAGCCTCTCGAATCCCCCCCCCCCCCCGAAAAGAACCCCCAAAATCTCCCTCTAAAACGACTCCATTTTAAAATTTGTACGACGCTTATTTCTGGTCCAGCTTAAAATTTCATCACGACTGTTCAATCCCCATCCTTCTTCCCTTATCCCTAAAAATCAAACCCCCAGCTCTGCATGTTAAGTTTCCACTATGCGATGGCTAACTGAGCGTATATCTAGTTTCAACGATATTTAATCTACTCTTCATTCTGTTTTTTTTTTTTTTATTGCAGACGAATTCGTAAATGACACAAATACACTTTTTTTTATGTGATTAGGAGACAGAGAGAAATAGATTGGCAATGACTTTTTGATAAAAATGCAAACAAAAACCTTCAAGGATGTAAATTCACGGATAATAGCTGCATCATAAGCTTTGGATTGGAACTATTTTTATCTGGGTTATTACATAAGTTTTTCGCGAAACGAAAAGAATATACTTAAAAATATAAATATACAAAATTTTAAGATGTAACAAATGAAATATATACAAGGTGATTGGAATTAAAGTATCCCTATGCAGAGCACTCTGGAGAGAGAACCAGAGAGGAAAAGAACATAATACTTGGACTATAAACATTCGAGATCACGGGGAAAAGAGTTCTGCAACAAAAAAAAAATAGTTCACAAAATGACCGACAAGGGGAACATGGCACCGCGAGCGGTACCAGTTGTTGAAGTTTGCAACGTCGTGAGACGACGAATCAGATATAAATGAAATGTGATGCTGGTCGGAGACATTCTTCGACGATCGCGATGGTTCGTGCCTTTTAAAGTTATTCTATTAGAATGGTAAACGCTGCTGTAGCGCTTCACGAGTATACACGAAGCAAATCATTGAGGAAAGGTCCACCGATATCATGTGCATTGCGGCGCATGGTTCATCCATTTAAGGAGACAGGGAGCTTTTAATTCCGAGCAGGAAGAGGGTGTAAACCTATGATACTTCAACTGGCAGAAGATGTTGCAACGGTAGTCGTTGAACAATCACGTGAGAACGCTGCAGGTACGTGTAGTGCTCATGCCACAGCAAGGCAGTTAGATACACTGTACATAACACTACGGAGATGTTTACGTAACTATCCCTATAAGCTCAGTCACCTCCAAGAGTTGTAACCTGGTGATGGCGACATCTCAGAAATGTTTGCTTTGAGATTCCTGGCACGCATGCAGGTGAACAAGGATTGGCCCCTGGAACATCCTGTGGAATGATGAAGTTCATTTTCATGTTAGTGGGTTAGTGAACTAGCAAAACTGTAGAAACTGTGCTACACAGAATCCTCGTCAGTTTCAACGGATTTACCGAAGATAAAAGGGTGGACAGGATTTACTGCAATATTTCTGATTAGCCCGTTTTTCTTCGAGAAAATCCATCCAACTGGACCTGTCACCTGTAAGGTAACTGCAACTCGTTATCGGGACATGCTGAACAGTTTCATCATCATGCGCCTCCAGCAAAGAGGATATCTCAATACGACAATATTTACCCAAGATGGAGCACCTCCCCCACATAGGTTCAACAGTGGCTGCGACAACTTTTCTCAGAAGATAAAATCATCAGTCGAGCATTCCCAACAAGATAGTCACCACGTTCAATCCTAAGACCAAAATTTATTGTTACCGCAAAAGCATGGCTTATCTGGGCAATGTTCTTCACCTGGCAGATTTAAAGGTCAGAATCGTTCTGCACACGCGAAACATCTGTACAGCTGAATTGGGTTCTGCTGTCGAAAATGCTGTAGCTCGATATCAGTCTTTGGTCCTGCAGAACACATTAAACATTGCCTCTCAATATCCTTGACTGATCCCTGCAGCTCTCGGTGCTATTACATAATGTATGGAATGAATAAAAAAAAAAAGAATCACTCCATAACACGTGGTATGCCTTTGTTTATGGTTCCTTTCACCTTTGTAAAATCATCCTCATTGGTATTCTCAGACAACGCCATATTTCCCGCTTTCGGTCATTTTTGGAACTATTTTTTTAATTGCAGAAATGTTTTCCCAGGATATGGAAAACATCTTGATATAGTCCAAGTCTAATGTTGTTTCGAAACTTTGTTTAGCCCAAAATTAGAAATTTTTACGGATTGTAATATTATACATCTTTTGTTCCTTTGACTATTTTTATTTGTTTATTTATTTTTAATTTAATTTAGTTTTTTGAGCATGCGAAATATTAGTATTCCTACTTGAATATTTTTTCTTACTCTGTTTGTTCGCTTACCACTCTAAAACGGCTGGACTGATTTTTCTTAAGATCTTGGCCGATGCTTAATTATGGCCCAACGTACAATATGAATACGATTAATTTGGTCTCCACCCTATATTTCCCCCCCCCCTTATCTCTAAAAAAAAATGACACTCTTCTCCCATTCGATGCCTGTTCAATCACTATTTTGAGCTATTAAATATAATATAATGTAATCCTTACAAGGTTATTGAAATGACACATGAAGAATTTAAATTGATTTTAAGGATGCTTGTCAACACTAGGGAAGTAATTTCTCGATGACAGTCGATGAATAACAAGTGGAATTAAGAGACATTAAACTCATCAAAGTGGAAAAAAGATACCCCTCGAGTATTCTTTATCAAAGCGTCTTATGAACAGGAGGAATACCAGAAAATAGTTATAAGCCAAAAGAATCCCAGCTGTGCAGAATATCATGGGAATTAAAGAAAGCATATCCAAAAAAATTGAAGGTACTACATAGTAAAAAACCCCAACATAATGGATCTCATTAATGCCCATCACATCTCTGCAGCTAATAAAGATTTTTTTATATTTCAGGGTTCAAAGCTTAATTGTTTAATTACAAACGTTTCCTTACTTTTAAAATGAAAAAAAAAATACCATTTCAAATATTTTATTGTTTTGTACAATGACTCCTTGTTAGGGGGCGTCCATTAATTACATGAGGTGTTTTTTTAAAAATTTGGACCCTCTTTCCCCCTTGGTGAGATTTGATAAGATTTGGTGGGACCCCCCTCCCCTCATCCTCACGTGAGATTTCCTCTAAATACCACTAAATACCTAAAGCATTATTGATGTATTCTATGAAATACATTTTTTTCTGTGAAAGAAGAGGAGAAAAATAATACTATGTTTAAGGTGCACTACAACGAATTTAATTAAATTTAGTAAGTAAAAAAATAGGCTGCGACAATGTTTTCCCTAATTCTTCACTCACTCCATGGGCATTCATGTGCTTCCTCTATTGTTTGGATTGGATACATGACGTCCATGTCTTTTGGTAGGATAGGAAGACAGTCATTAGACGTATCTATATCCTCCTCGTGCAGCCACTCCAGCCTATCGTCCACGGTACACAGCAGCTCCTCAGCCAGCGGATGACCATACGCATTGGTCGTCTTCAGGTGCTGGCGGGGTTGCACGCAGCGCCGACCTGTGTTTCTGCAGCTTAGATCCCGGGCAAAGGCAATATTATAAAATGTTGTAATCTGTTATAATATGTATATTCTCTGAATTAAAAAGTTGACATGAGATTTTCATTGACCCTATTATAAATGAGATTTAGAGAGATTATTCTGGACCCCTCCCTCCATTTCGAGCTCACGTAATTAATGGACGCCCCCTTAGCGACCTATTTGGGAGCAATTGTGATAGCGAGCAAAAAATAAGTAGCTATTGCGTTTGTCCTGTCCGTCCGTGTTTTTTTATTATTATGGGTCGCGCTTAAATTTATGCTTTAGACAAATAACTTCACCATTTTATAATCACTTTGCATTTTGTAAGTTTCTCATCAAATACTAGTAAACAAACAAACAAACAACAAAACTCATTTATTTTTTTGCATTTGATTTTCTCTCATAATAATCACCTTGTAAAAACATTTAATTCCTAACAAAGAAAACAACTTAAAATGGATTTATTATTTAAGGTAGCTTCGGCTACTGAGGTAACAAAAATTAAAACAAACAATATTTAAATTCTCAGGAGTTATATATCTAACTACTTTTATAGTTATTTTTTTTTTAACTGATAATTATTTGTGTTAGATTAGTATTACTGTTGCATGTTTTTGGGGTTTTTTTTGGCCTTTCTGAAAAATTGCTTTTTTAAATTGTCTCTCTTTTCTATGTGATGGATTACACACAAAATATTATACCTCTACTCATTAAACTTATTAAGAACTTATTAAAACCCATTCATGGTTATTTTATATATTTTATTATCAGTATTTTCCTTAGCATATTGCCGAAGGCTTTAATTCAACCAACGAAACCAACAAAATTTTCTCGGGCGAAAATGTAGATATTGAATCTTCCCGACTCGTATAAGAACTGGCTTCTTTCCTTCCACAGTTATTCTCTTTGATTTACGAAGGTGTTCCAACAAAATTGCGATCATATTACACGAATCGGGAGTTGACGTTCGAATCCCCTACTTAGCATTCCCATTGCCAGTGTCTGTTATTAAACGCGCCGTTTCCTGATCCCGGGTCTTGAGTTAAAAGGTACCTTTACTCAATTTGCGGATTGCGAAATTTGCTACTGTGAATTGATTATCATTATTTTGTCACTTTCTGTATTTCCGCCGCCTTGTGTTTTCGGCTTTTGAACCTTTATCAAAACAACAGCAATCGACGCTTCCATTTGACATTTACTCCATTTGTGTAAATGCAGTTACGGATTCTGGGAATTGTAAAATGACGACTTCATTAGAGTGTCGACTTGTTTATTGCAAGTAAGAACTTCAAAAAGATGAAACAAATAAGCATTTTCACAACAATACCATTCAATGGGAATCTGGGACAACTGTTTCATAGATATTAGAACTCTTCAGCTACACTTATCCAGTTGATGAACATTGTACGTATACGTATTTCACCAACGCAACGCCTTCTTCAGGTCTAAATAGAAAGTAGAGGAAAAAACTTTCCTCTTACCTTGATACAAGAAACTGTTGGTAATAATAAGAAGTTGATGTGAGAATTTTGATATATTATTAAAAGTAATTGAGACCAGACACTAATATTAAAGATAATTTGTGTGTCTGGCCTTTTTATATTATATCAATGTTTTTAACACATGTTAAATTTTCATATGTGAGAATTTTGATCATTTTTATTATTTTAATTTGCTTAAATCAATAATTGTTTGAAGTATAGAATTCGATATTGTTACTTTGTTTTATAATTTATCCAAACGGTTAAACGTGGAACTTCTAAACACAAAAAAGGAATAATGGAATCCTTAGTCTTATCTCCTGCAAAATGGAGACTCGTCAGATCACTCAGTCTGTATGTGTGTGTGTGTGTTGTCATCCTATTTCTATTAATACTTCTTTGTCGGAAACAATGATTGTTAATCCTTAAATCCATTATTTTGAGCGAAGTTTGGCTTGTAATTAATCGCCTTTACAGAATTAAAGTAAAAAATGCAGACTTAATTATTTTTTTTAGAAAATGAGAAATTTGTACAGTTTGTAAATTCAGCATTTATTGTAATTTGAATATAAATGTAGGTTTTACTAAAAAGATCTACGAAATTGTAAAGTATTACGAGACAAAACTTTGTTCCTTTTGTACAATAAGCACAGCAAGATATTAACTGACATATTGAGTTTCCTTCCGTTTGTTTTACTAATTTTAATTATTTAAAATCATTAATAATTTAACGCAATTCGAAGAACCTTTTTCAAGACACATATTTACTCAGTTCTTCATTCATTTCGGTTTTGCGTCCCCAGACAGAAGGCAAATCAGACGAACACTTTCTTGTATATCTTGAGCAAACGAGAATATCTAAAAATAGCACAACAGCAACCAGTCTCCAATATTTTATGGAAGATTCATTTTTCTTACCTTGTATATTAAATTATCATTTTAAAAAAAGTCGAAAACATGCCGTACAGGAAAATGCACCGATAATAAAGAAACAAAACAACAGAAAATCATAATAAACACGACACTACAAAAATAACGTCCAACGACTATACGAATCGCGATACATTATACACCAAAAGTCGTTGATTTTTATATAGAATATATGGACATATATAAACGGTATCTCTCAATTTATCTTTTGCTGAAATTAAATTAGCGAATTTTAATCATATAAAGTGTGCGGAAATTAGTTGATTACTAAACGGATCGTTAGGCATTTTCGCTTCGCTCCAATGGAATGTTTCGCCTGCGTCACGCACTGATTTCTCAACAAGGACCCACATAGGAAAAATTTCAATAATAAAAGTTAGATAACATCAAAAATAAGGATAAAACCGCACACATTTAAGATTAACGGAGCTATTTTTGGGAATTTCGTACCGGGAAACCAAGACAATGTTTCTGGTTTCCTACACGTCATCAGTTGGAATCGCCCAGTACTCATAGCTCAGTGGAATCAAAAGAAACATAAAATACAAGAATAAACAAAATAATGACCCTTGTGTTAAAAAAAAAAAACTCAAAAACAATTGAATAATATGGGAAATAAATTATCCCCGCTAGCAGAACGCTTAGTTTGTAAAGGATTAATTTGTAGAGCAAATATATACTTTAATTTTTCCATTGTGTATTTGTTTGCTTTACACATTAATCCTTTATATGCTAAGCGTTCTGTTAGGGGGGATTAATTTGTAGCCATTTTATTCGTAATTTGTTTTTTGATTTTTTTTTAACTTAAGGTTAATTGTTTTGTTTATTCTTGCATGTTTATGTTTTTTTGATTCCACTGAGCTGTGAGTACTGAGTGAATCCAACTGACAACGATTAAGTAGCAAGAAAAAGTCCGTCTTGGTTTCTAGGTACGAAATTTCTAAAAAATAGATCAGTAAATGTGTGCGTTTTTATCCTTTCATGTAAAATATTGCTACCGTGTTTTGTGTCGAGCACAATCGGACGGTAGCGGGGTAACGGAATGCGACTTGAACACAAAAGGTTCTAAAATAACAAAGTTTTATTAACACGGTTAGGGTAGAATACAGTTAAATACGAAAGAGAATATCGAATCTTCGGTCCCACAGGGTTGTCTTCCTCCAAATGGAATGTTGACTGCGTTGTCTTCCTTCTGTTGACGGGACGTCCGGATAGGTCCACGGTGACTACGCTTCTTTAGGGCGGTCACGGAAATCGATCCCCGACGTCTAAGGTCTTACGCCGAACCTCTCCGGTACTCTGCGGCGATGGGATGACTCCTCACGGCAAGGGTTGACTTCTCCGTTGCCTTCGGATGATGACCTGGCCTCTACGTAACACTGCGGTGAAGGGATTTCTTCACACGGCAAGGGGTTGACTTTTCCCGTTGCCGTCCAACGTTACTGGAACCGCTACGGTAGTAACAGGCTTCACAGATGAAGTCTTCTCCGTCCCGGTTGGGAATACTGGCGGGACCTTCTCCAAATGACGGGATGCCGTCTCTCGGACTGGCGCCAAACGATGCTGCCTTCTCCCGGTTGGGATTCTTCGGTGAGCTGCACGTAGCGCAGACGATTCGGCTTCGCTCTTCGGAAAGGTTCTTTCTTCTCCTGGGCACCTGCCCACGTCTGGATTTCGAACGATCGCTCCCGAAGGTATGCCTTGCTTCTGGACTCCTTTCCAAACTCGAATAGGAACGTACTTCTTCAGTTGAACCCTCTGTTGCCGGGCCACTGTCTGTAGTCCAAGTCGTTCTGCTTTGTTCTCCTTCCAACGGAGATCCTCTGAATGGGCGGTTGTCCCACTTCGTCCTCGTATACTCCGTTCCTAACGGAGATCCTCTGTACGGGCGGTTGTTCCTGGACCTTCCCCTCTGTTCTCTTCTCCACGGAGATCCTTTATCCGGGCTGTTACCCGCAGTCGTTCCGCTACTCGATCTCCTGAGTGGAATCCTTCCTAATTGGGCGGTTGCCCACGACGTTCTCGTATTCTCTACTCCAACTGGAGACCTGGATGGGCTGCTTCCCCACGACGTGATGCTGCACCCTGCTCCAACTGGAGACCTGGACGGGCTTCTGCCCAACGACGTTCTGCTGTCCAGGCGTTCTGCGCCTGGTTTTATTGGCGATGAATGCCTCAAACGAGGCTCAGGACTGGTCGACTCGATAGAGGGATACAGGGTTGGTCGAGTCGACTTCGTCGAAGGGGGAGCGGACAAAACGCCTGGTAACAATATGTCTCATGCACATCAAATTTTGCCGTTATAAAAGTTAGATGAACTTCATCTTAAATAAGCATGACTTGCTTCAGGAAGATGCATTCAACAGTTGAAAAAGGTAGACACATGAATTGAGTGATTTGTAGTCCTTTTCCTAGGAAAGCAGGATGAAAAGGAAGATTCCAGAAGTGTAGTGGATGCTTGCACGTTAGGTTGGTTGGTTCGTTAGTAGATGGCGCAAAAGCATCTGTGGCTAAGTTGCACCAAGAATTGTAAAAAATTAAAAGAAAAATAAGAGAAAAGAAAATGAAAACCAACTGCCTAGATAAGAAAGGACAGAAACCAAGAAAAGGACAGATAGTGTCCAAAGTAAGACGATAGTAAGTCATCTATAGTGTATAGAAGAAAACTTGTTAATTAGAAAAGTTTGGCAAGGCCACGTTGATGAATGCACGTTAGGTGACAGTAAAAAATACAAGAACTTAAAGCACTTTCCTTAAAATGTAATTTCTTAATTTGTTTTTTCAAGTTGTGAAATTTGGAAAAAACAAAAACAAATTTATTTTTCAATTTTAAATCTGCTGAATAAAAAAATACAAATTTGCATTTTCTAAAAAGAAAAAAAATACTTTATTTATACTTTCTCTATTTTCGTTTGTTGTCGCGATCGGATTAACTTTCATCAAATAAATCTGCGCACTAATTAATGGATTAACTAAAAGGAAATTCAATCTCACTGTTTATAACAATGAAATAATAATTGAAATTGAACAGAAATCCATTGTTTAGATTCCAATGCTTTTCAATGAGATTTTTTTGTCATAAAAAAAAATCGTTAATCCTCAATTACGGATAAAGTTTTAATAAGATCCAAATAATGGTTCAGAAGTTATTAAGGGTGGGGATACACTTACAGACAGACTGAGTGATCGTCTCACTTTCAGAAACTAACTGAAAATATAGTTGGTTATTTGTATGCCGAAAAAAAATTTGGTACCCATGTATTAGATATTATATTTCCACCTAAAACAGTTTGCTGACATGATTGGTACAAAGATACAAATCATTTTGTAACTTAAAAAGGAGCGGACGCACGAAGGTTTTGGTGGCGGGAATCGATCACTGTGCAAATGTGAATTTCCATTCGGGAGAAGAGAGTGGGAGACGGGCTTAGAGAAGGGATTGGGCCATGAGCCCTCTACATAACACCACCTCCTCAGTGGACGCCCACGAAGGATTGTCCTGTCCCTCGGCAGGGTTGAGGCGTTAAGCCTAGCGAATGGAAAGCACAGGTGGGCTTCACCATGTTTCCCATTTCCCCGAAATATCTTCCTGAAAAGTCGGAAACACAAATGATATAAAAAAAAAAAGAACATCTGATGGAATCGGATGATGGAGTTTTATCGACTTAAGAGCTGGTGCCACCAAATAAACTTTACCATATATGGAAACGTCCGTAACTCTTAATCACCTCTGGAAGTCACGTGACACACGTTATTCACAATGCGAGTAAAACAAATAATTAAACAAGAAGAACGGAAGAACTTAAAATCAATCTAAATAAAATAAAGTAACGTGCAGCTACCAAGTTTCAAGAAAAAAAAAATAAAAATGCACTTAAATAAACAAAGGTTCTCGCAACCTGAGATATCATATAAAAAATCCGGGACAGCCGTTTCAGCCTTATTAGGCTTCTTCAGCCAGATTGCCCTTGACGATAGCCCAAAGTGCGAGACAAAGATGAGGTTACCATTTCAGCTCCTCGAAGTGATCCTCAACAAAATCAATGCAACAATGATAATTCACCGCGCGCCGCTCGACCTCAAATTCGCACTCGCACGGCTCAAAAGAAATTAAGAAAGGATAGAGAAACCAAAAAATAAACAATTAATGTAAGTAAAATAAAGTAAAGTGCAGTCATAAAAAATTAAAACTGCACAAAAATAAACAAAGGTTCTCGCACCCTGAACTATCATGTAAGGAATCTGGGACAGCTGTTTCAGCCTTATTAGGCTTTTTCAGATTTGATTTACCCTTCATGATAGCGCAGAGTGCGTGACAAAAATGGGATTATAACTTCAGCTCCCCAAAGTGATCCTCAACAAAATCAATGCAACAATTATAACCGCGCAGCGCACGATCTGAGCTATCATTAGGGAATCTAAGACAGCTGCTTCAGCATTATTAGCTGAGGTGATGACCTCATCTTTGTCACGCACTCTGGGCTACCACAAAGGGTGAATCTGACTGAACTGTCTCGACATCGAAGCTCAGGGGGCGACAACCTTTGTTTATTTCTGTGCACTTTTCATGAAACTTCAAATCTACTTTTCTAAAATGTTCTCTCTTAAAATTCCTTTACTTTTTAACTTTTTTGAAATCATGAAAACAACAAAAATTAAAAGCTTACCTTTTAACAAAACAAACTAATATTTATTGATTACAAACCATACATTTTTTTTCATATCCTGAAAAAGAAATTTAGTTTAATCCGTGTTATTTACTTAAATCGTCCAAACCGGATTAGTGTATGTCGGATCAAACCATGCACAATAGATTGGTTAAAAGGATTTAAAATTCTCCATTGCCTAATTTCCGTAAAATGATATTTCTTAGGATTAATTTTTTTTTTTAAAAAGTCCTGAAAGAATACATTTATTTCTAAATTCTAATAGCTACTAAATATAAAACACTATGAATTTTGCATTTTATGAAAATAGTAATTAATGTCAATTTACTCAGTTAAATTGTCTAAATAGGATTAACTTCAATTATATTAAACCACGGGCAAATTAATGGATTAATTCGAGAAAATTAAAATTATAGAAGCTAATTTAATATCAGGTGTTATTAATGGTAAATTTCAATTAAATTTTTAAACTCAAACAGTAAGGTCTATAATATTTGTAATTTATCTGTATAAATATTTTGAATTTACTATTGTATTGAAAAATAATTCTGTTGTATTATAAAATAGTATTATACATAATCAGCACCTACAACACAGGTATTGTAATACCTAGTAGGACTGATTTAATATATTATATGTTATAAATGGAAATAAATTTATTAATATTAAAAAAAAATAATAAATCTCTTAGAATCCACAGCGCATGGCCGCGAATGAGCGCGAAGAGACCGCGGATATGGAGAAATGGGTGACACATCATAGAAGAGGATAAGCAAAACAGCGTAATCGGAATCAGCGGATAACGAGGATTTATTGTTTAATAAAAATAAACAGAAATCCATTGTTTAGATTCCAATGCTTTTCTTTTGGGAATTTTCAATGTTTTGCGCTAATTTCTTGACAAGAACCCATTTGCAAAAGATTTCAAGTAAAAGTAAAATCCCCTCTAGTCCTTAAATATGCCTGCCAACTTTCAGGAAGATCCATTCAGCGGTTCAAAAGTTATTATGGGAATACACAGAGATAGACAGTGATCTAATGGGCTCGTTTTCCTAGAGAAGTAGGTTAAAATAAGATTAATAAGTTTACAGATTTATAATAATCATTTGTTATAAGGAATTACAGTCATATCGCATTTTTTTTTCACATTCACTTACAGCTCACTACAGTTCAGTTTTTCAAAAATAGATGTCACTGACGTATGTGGACTGATTAATCCATTACTAATTACCACACCTTTTTTGTATTCTTTTGTAAATTGATACTGTAATTCTAAGCCTGAAGTTCAATATGAACTGTATAAAAACAATATATAGCATATTGTATAAAAAATTTCAATAAAAAATGCTTTTATTTTGAAAAAAAAAATACAGTAAAAAACTTATAATTTTTATTTTAATCTTAGGAAAATGGAAGACAGGAATTAATGCTGGGTTTCTAATTGTAGCCGTTCAGGTGTAACCGAATGGTGGAAACGACTGTGAACTTTCTTCTTGTGTCTTTTCTTTCCACGGTTGTAACTGCCTACTAACCACTGGAACATATTTATTCGGCAAAACAGTCTGCAATTATCGTTCCTTGTTTCGATCCAAAAGACCTTGATGTCGGACCACAGTAATTCTAAACTTCAGTGTAGCGAAACCTACGCTGAATTCAAATTTCTCCAGAAGTTTCTCAACATAAAACAGAAAATAAAAAATAAAGTTTTTCAGAAAAAAAAAATCAAACGACTTGTTTCGTTTATCAGATCTAATTTCTTCTTCACTAACAAAGTTCGATTTCATAAATGATGGCGATGCGATGATTTGAGATAAGCTTGATTGCAAACGACACATTATCCTCATCTAAAGATCGTTTATATATTCAGTCTAAAAAACTGGAAAATGTGAGTTCTTTTGCTCGGTTTTGTGTTTTACAGAAAAGGCCAGTTTTTTTTATTGTAAAAATTTTATTGTAAATATTTTTAATTTTATAAGTCGTAAATGATCCAGCTCTACTCAAAACAAGTTAATATGACCTAAATCCGTGGAAGATTCTTCTATGGATGCAACTACGAAGGGTTACTGCAGATCTAGTGACGTCATTACCAATTATTAATGCATGACGAGAACATTGCCGCAGGGAATAAATAAATATGCTCACATCGCGTAGCGTGCATCCTTCATTTATGCAAGCGAAGATTGTTTGATATCTCAAATACACCGGAATATAAAATTCACATCTCAAATCAGAAACAGAACGACTTCCGTTTTAGGCTTCTCAGCTATCGGAAGTGACGCTCATCAAGGCAGTCAGTTTACGCTTCAGTGTGTGTGTGTGTGTGTATCTGAGTGTGTCTAACAACTACTGAACCGCAGGATGGATCATCTTGAAACTTTGTATACATATTTAAAGACTACAGACACTCAACTTTTATATTTGAAATCTTTTCTCAGTGGATCGTTTTGTGGAGATATTAGCGCGAAAAGGCAAGAAAAATTCCCATAGAAAAGCAGGTGAATGTAAAAGTGGATGCCTATGGAATGTTTTAAGATATCATTTAATATCGAAAGCAGTAATATTAAACTAATCCATTTTAGCTGATCCATTAATTTGCACGTAGTTTCTATGGTTAAAGTTAAAACAAATTCGACAAGAAGCAATGCCGATTTGATTTTTTTTCAGAAAGTACAAAATCTCTAACTGTTTGTATTCAGTAAACATATTGGGTTGGTCAAAAAGTTCTTTCAGTTTTTTACGTATGTTGCTCTAGTAGCGCTTAGGTGTCTTTAACGTCTTTCGATACCATTTTGTTAGATTGTCTTGGGAAAACTGTCTTATCAGCATACATTTAAAATAAAAACTAATCAAAATTGGTGAATTTTGCGTCGCTAGTTTAAAATTGAGGATGGAAAACAATAAGCACTCAAAACTGCATTTTTCTTTGATGACCAGTCTGTTGCAGTTTGATAGGGAAGTTCTGATTCATCCGCCCTATTCACCAGACATTGCACCTTCGAATTTCCATTTATTTCGGTCTTTACAAAATTCTCTTAATGGAAAAAAAAATCAATTATTGGAAGACTGCAAAAGACAGTTGATATAGTTCTTTGCTCAAAAAATAAAAAGTTTTGTGAAGATGGAATTAAGAAGTTGCCTGAAAGATGGCAGAAGATATGAACAAACCGTTAAAGACGTTGTTCAATAAATTATTGGTGAAACTGAAAAATTACTTAAAAAACCGAACTAACTTTTTTTGGCCAACCCAATACATCGTTCGAAACGTCCTGGCTTCTCTTAATATGTTTTCTTTTTTTTTGTTATTTTTTAAATGTTTGCGATATTTATTATTTGTTGTTCGATTCAATAGATATAAGAACTTGGAAATAAACATTGCCATTCCGTTTTTGTTAAAAGTTTGTTAAAAAAGCCTACATACAAGTTTAAAAAATTTGTTGTTTTTGTTGTTTTCAAGATTTAAAAAAAAGAAAAAGTAAAAAAAAAAACTAATAAAAAAATTAACATCTGAAGGAAAGTAGGATTTGAGTTCTTTAAGGAGCTACTCGTTTAATATTCTTTGTTTATTTACAGAAGCAACAGAGAAGAAGCCAGGAAACGATGGAAACAAACTTCGATGCCTTAAGGTGAAATTGCAGGTGAACTGTACCTGTAAATTGATTTCAGCCTGGATAAACTAAAGAGAAGATTAATCCTTCACTTGATAAAGATGTAGACAATGTAATAAGGAATTCGAAGACCTTGATGCTACTTTCCATACAGCATTATTTCTTAGATTTTTTTTTTCTTTATTTTTTTTTAATCATGAAATTAACACAAACTGAAAGCGTACATTTCTATTCCAATGGACCTTTCCATTAAATAATTGCGCCCTCTATCGACTGCCGATTTGAATTATGGGAAATGTGTGCTGCCGTTCAATCGGTTATAGCCCAAATGGCGTTTTTTTGAATTGGCGTTTTACTTCTCAATTGTAGTGACATTTCATCTGCAAAATACATAAACTACTTGAGAAAATTATTTTTTTTTTTAAATTAGGGAAGTAATTTGAAGGTATTAGTTGTTCTTTTTATTTGTTTTATTTTGCAATTGTTGATCGACTCCCAAGATTTTAATTTTAAAAATAAATAAATAAGCAAAAAGGGATGAATGAAATAATTTTATAAATAAGTGAATACATAAAAAATTAATTATTAAATTTTGAAGTCGAAAGTTATTCTGATTAAGTTCTGATAAAAAGCAAAATTAAAAATGTAATGATAGAAGAAATAAAAAAAAAGATACTGTTTTAAGGAAATTCTTAGATATGCCTCACAAAAGAAATTTTAGAGGTTTATTTAGTTAAAAAAAAATCTTTTTCTAATAACATTTCATCCAAACCAAGGCTTCGTATCTGAAAAACAATTCATAAATATATTTACTGTAATATATTAAATGCCATTCAAACTTCTTTTATAATAACATAAAAAAAAGCCAAGAATTTACATTTTACTCATTACAATACTGAGTTTAAGGATTGTTTGGGCGAAATCTGAAATTTAAATTTTTTGTTTAAACTGTCTGAGAAACAATCTAATAGCGAATATCAACCTGAAAATTTTCTTTTCATTAAGGTTTTAGTCATTTTCTTATTAATGATCGGAACTGTATTTATTATTATTATTAAGAATGTAAAATAGTTTAAGTTAAACTGATGTAACTGTAAAAAAATACTCTTTCATGTTAATAAAAAGGCTTAATTTTATTTTAATTATTTATTTACCAAAAGTGAAATCTGTTGTTTCGGTCAGAATTTAAATAAAACTAAAACTAAATATTTTAAAAGAAATATTTAAGATTCTTAGGCTATTTAACTTAACCTTTTAAATATATATAATATATTTTAAACTTCCTTATTAGGTTCCATGTAATTATAATAATTACTTTCAGAAACTTCATGAAAGATTTTAAACTTTGACATTTCCCAGCAGCACGTTAAGAATGATTATTTACACCGAAAAAAAAAAAATCTTAAATCAGGAAATAAACAAAAAAATCCGGTTTTATAAAACCAAAGTAAATAATTTAAGAACAATATAATTGTTTTTTTGTTTTCACAATTTTTTATCCTATTACAGATTTTTTGTTTGTCATTAATGATTTATACGTGGGTCGAAAAACAGATTTCAATTATTCATGAAATTAAATAAATAGATTGTAATACTTATACTTTTTTTATTTTGAACTAACAAGCCCTTATTTAATTATGATGTATTATTAAGAAAACAAAAAATTGAAATAATAATACAGAGTCGGAACTTTATTTTTTTATATTTTAAATTGCAACATCGAAGTTAATAAAATAATATCAGAAAATTGATATCTTAATTTGTAATTCAAAAACTGAAAGTGGAAATAATTATTACAGAGCTATAATTTTTATTGTTTCTTTTGTGAAATCCCACTTCGGGGAATGGGGGAGGGGGATCCATAAGCTTTCTCGATGTTCTAAGCCTATCAACGAAGGTAAATCTGGCTGACGAGTCCCAACAAGAACGAAACAACTATTCCAGATCCCGTCGATGATGGCTCAGTACGCGAAAACATTTTTTTGTGCTTTTCTTCACTTTCAATGTTACAATTTGGACACGTTAAAGCTTTCATTATTTAAAATGCATTAAATTTCCTCATCGATAGTTAAGTGCTTTTCTTATTTTCATAGTTATTTATGAGTTATTTTTGAAAAGTATTCCTGTTTGTAATGTCGCATGTGAGCTATCAAACCATTGCATTATTATCCAATCATTTTTGCTGAATGCTAATAAAGTAACTTACCACTAACTACAAGCTCAACCATCCATCACAAATTGACGAAATTTTAAAGAATAATTTTTGGGTTCATTTTTTGAGAGATGGGAGGCGCGGAAACTAAAATAAGCTAGTTTACGTTTTAAGTAGAACCATAAATAAGCTATGTACTAATTTTATGGAAATAGGACCAGTCGTTTTAATGTAAACAGAAGAAGAAAAAAATCGAGTGGAATAGTAAAATTTCGTTTGTTTAAGTCAAAAACATTCTACTAATGTAAAATTCATTGAGCACAATTGTAATTTTTAAGTTATTTTTGGAATGTTAATGTTCTACATTCCAATAAAAGAAAAATATATTTTAAACTGATTTTTTTTTTTGCGATTGTAAACTTATATCACGAAATGAGTGTAAATAATAATACAATTTATTTAAGCGATTGATAAACTTCTAATAGCTTATAAATACCAATATTATTCAAGAAACTACGAGTTATTTTTAAATATCTGCAATTTCCTTATCTTCAAATAAAATGACTGAAAATTATTTAATAAGTTATAATTATCAATAGTACTCAATTTTTTTTATTTATTTTTAAATTATCGGCAATTTTCTTACAATTTTTACTTCCGTAGTTCTCCTTCATTCTCCGTAGATTTCTAAAGATATTAAATTTATGCTGTTGTAAAAACTATATAAAGTTTCACTGGCTCCAGCGCTAGAAACTCGGGTCTCTTTGACCGCGAAGTGACCAATTCCTGTGTAATAGATTTAATTTTGGCATCCACCCGGATCCGGTGGGGCAAAACAGTGTTTGTGAACTTTCCTGTTCCTCCATATGCATGAAACCAGTCAAACAGGGGATTCGATTCCGGCTTTTATGCGATATATATTTTTTGTCTCTCAAAAACTTCGCCACTACTTCGACAGAAGAGGGGGCGGGGCGCCAACCAATGGACGCTTGCCAAGACGGGGCCAGTCCATTCAACTCTTTCCTTCCAATTCGTTTTTCTTTACGACAAGAGAAGATGAAAAACGGAAGAAGAAAGGTGAAATTACAACGTGTAGATCAACTTTACAAATGTTCCGACAACATTACAGGGGAAAGATGTAGAGAGGAACTTGATGCTAAATTGTATTAGAAGTTCCAGATGACATTCTAACAAACTATTCTCTACTCTTTTCCGTTAGTTAAAAGGAAAGAAAAAAAAAAGATTCTTTTTATTTTTATTTCTAATTATTTCCCATAAGTCTTTTGAAAAAGCTTAAGTCTATTATTTTTAAAGTGTCTTTGCTGAGAAAGTTTTTTTTTAAAAGTAGTAATGATGATTTCAATGAAAAGTTTTTTACTTTCAAATTATACTAATCTGCGTAATACAGACAGCAGAGTTTTTTTCATTTTTTCAAAAAGGTAATTAGTTGTAATGATATGAAAGAACGCGTAACTAAGCGGATTATTAAGTGGATTAATACTCCTTGTTAGACATCAACATAAGTCCATTGTTTTGTTTCTACTGCATTTCTATGGTGGTTGTTTTTTTTTTTTCTTTTTTTGTCACATTCTCGTGCCAATTTCCCGAAAAGGTACCCTCAAGAAAAAAAAAATCAAATATGGAAATATAGATAAGCATGTCAATTTTCAAGTAGATCTGTTCACAGGATCCAAAGTTATTAGAGGGGGAAATCACAGACACATAAGCAGACCGACTGATTTCTTAAGCCTCACTCTCCTAGGAAAATAGGATAAAATGATAAAAGCGAGAAATAGAGCCTTGTCCATGGTTATGAATAAAATTAAGAATTTGATTACTGTAAAACTAATAATCTGTATTAAAATGTCAAATTTATAATATTATTCTTAATACTTGATGTAATATTATAATAAATATAAACACATTAT
>JAFIDM010010028.1:57846731-57900335 GCA_023159025.1 Thereuonema tuberculata | reverse complement strand
ATTATTGCTCATTTTTATTGCTGACAACCGTTTCCAGCAACAAAAATGAACAATATTGCCCATTTCAACAATATTAGTATTGTCGGAGAAAAAGGAACAATTTTAGTTGTCGGAAAATATTGCTGGTGCGCCAGCGAATCACATGAACGGATGAAATCACGTGACAATGGTGACGTAGAAGGAAGGCGGGACTTTGAAAATCGGAAACTAACTCACTCACTCCGACCATTTTTTTTGAGAAAGAAGGCTTAAAATCAGCAAAATGGGTCGGCCCAATAAAAATAATTCAAACAACAACATTTTGTCAATTGATAATGAAAGAATCTTAATTGATTTCTACCGCGGTAAGGCGTTTAATACTAGATCGATTCTGTACGTTTGTAATAAGTTTAGGCTTAACCGCAAGTACGCTTACACTGGATAGCTCCCATTTTATTCGCAAATAAATTGTATAAATAAAACCGATGTCGTATAATTGCTGGGAATATTGTCCCCAGTGCACCTATGCTCTGCTCGTGTGGTGTGTTTATAAGGTGTTCTCACTGTGTGTGTAATGACTAGGGCTCGCTAGTGAAACACGAAGCGCCGTAACCATCAATATTCAGGGCAATACTCGTTTAGGAAAAACTGTGTTCGCGCTTGATAAAAACTGGCAATATCAATAAAAATGAGCAATATTGTCCAGCAATATTGCCGCATCTTGCTACGTGTTCGACCAGCTTTATGGAACACCTTGTTTTCATATTAACACCAGTCGCTATTTGCAAATTGACTGATCCATTCTCGGTAATACAATATTAATTCTTATGTACTGACTACACCATTTTGTAGTTCAGTTAATTAATAATGAACAAAACATCATTCGTATTAATAATAGTACCAGAAATTTTGTTGAATCTTATCCTGTAAAAACTTTCAGCCCTACGAAAACACACGACTTCTTCTCGTAACCATACACAACGAGATACTGAAGTTAGCTACCTATAGGTGGCTAAAAGGAAAACCAGCGGTAGAAATTAGAGCGGTTTCCGGATGATAGCAGCAGCTACTTGCGACAAACATTGCTGTTTCATATTACAACCCTGCTTCATATTACCACCTTCTCCCCTATATATTTAGATTTGAAATCTTTTTCAGGTAGGTCTTTGTAGAGAAATTAACACGAGAATGTGACAAACATTCCCATAGAAAATCATGAGAATCTAAACAATGGATTTCTATCCTAATTCTATTAATATCAGATTGTCTTAAACAACGGTATTATTAATCGTTTTAATTAATCAATCGACTTTAGACAACTTATGTAAATAATAAGAATTTAGGCTTCTGATACAAGTATCAGAAGCCTTATAATCCCGCTTTGTTCGTCCGTCTGTGGGCAAGTGTCATTAAAATGTCATTAAATTATCATTAGCAACAATCGCAACAATTGCGTCTTTTGCATACACAACAATCACATTTATAATAATAAGGAAATTAAAGCAATATCAATTGTATTGTCTGACACGTATCAGAAGCCGTTGCGAAGCATTGTGATTGGTTTACTAATTGCTGTCACTACCTTGATTTTTCAGAAAATGACAAGTTTGTAACTGTTTGCATTCAGCAGATAAGCAAATTTGTAATTTGTAATAAGTAGTCTACTTTTGTAACTTATAAATTTGTAATAAGATAAGCTTTACATTTTTATCGTTTGTGTTTTTTTTAAAGGAGAAAAATAATAAAAATAATTAAAATAACATTTTAAGGAAAGTATACTTTAAGTTCTTTCAGGAACTTCTTATCAGATTCTCAAATTAAATCCTCTTCACTGTCAAATTTGGTGAATAACACTATTCCTGGGCCCAGGGGCTGCTTTTATTTATAAAGTTCAAAATATTATCATTTGCGACTAATTTCTGGGCAAGAACCTCTCCTCCTATTGTCTGTTATGATAATACACTCCCGTAAAGCTGCCAAATAATCAATTTGGTACGCTTTAGGCACTTGTATCTTTCCTCTCTCCCCCGCATTCAGGCGAAAAGCTTGGCAGATTCTCTTAGTCCATTAGTCTCTTCATGTTGGCATAGATGCAGTTGGATTCGTCTTTGGAAATGGCGTTCTAAATCTGCAAAAGCTTTCCAACTCAAAGGAAGCCTGTCATCTGTAAAAGATCTCAAATAATGTGTTGTTAAGGCGAGTTCGTAGGAATTTCAAAATTCATATGTACTATGATTAAATACTAAAATAGGCCTAATGCGTTAACTGGACTATATGTATTTGAAGGCATACAATCTAAATTACATTAATGTAAATTAAATTTCTTGAAATATAAACATACGCTCAGCGATCGGTTGCACTGTGGGTACTGAACATGCAGTGCTGGGGCATCAATGTTGTGGACCGGGGGCGGGGGAATGAAAACCGAAATAATCGTGCTCATGTTTTACGTTGGACCATGAATAAGCTTCATACCAATTTTTATGGAAATCCGTTCAGCCGTTTTAGCGTGATACGCTTATAAACAATAAATGAACAAACAGAAGAAAAACGTTAAGTGGATTAGTAAGATTTCGATTGCGATAATTACAAAACATTCTTAAAAATAAACAAAAAAAATATTGACTACACTGAAACCTGAAGACAAAAAAAGGTTTCTTCAAATACAGCAATGCTTAATATACGTCGTTTCGCACTTACGTCGTTACAATGTTATAAATTCGAGATAAATCGAACATACTCGCACTAGTCGTTTGAACATGTTTATTTTTCTCGAATCTACTCTTTTTCCTTCTGTATTTATTTCATTCTAATTATAAAATCTAAATAAAACATAAATTAAATATACCCTATGGATATCAAAACATAAATACATGTGTATTTAATATTTAATACAGCTAATAAATTTTACAAAACTGTGTAGCTTTACAGTTATTTTAGATTTCCTTAATAACTTCATCGCAAATATTCTAAGTATTATTTAGCAATTACAATAAATTATATTGTATTATAGTTTGGTGTATGAGTATTTCCTATACATATGCCTACACATCCACATAAATTTGATATCCATATACTTGGCCTTAATAAACTGTATAAAAATGAATGTTTGTTTGTTTGTCCCGTATGCATTCCTATGTTTGTCCCGTATGCATTCATCAGATCGCGGTGAAACTTTGGTGAGTTGTTGTGCGCACGCCCGCGAAGGTTTCTGAATTAGTACTCGTAGAACCATTTTACGATATCTGGCGCGCGAGTCGTTGCCATTCGAATTCAAACGTTTGCAGTTTCCAGTGGAACTCGCATTTGCAATGACCATCAACAAAGCACAGGGACAATCGCTACAAGTGTGTGGGCTAAATTTGGAAAATCCATACTTCACACATGGACAGCTGTCTCTGGCCTGCTCACACGTCGGAAAACCTTCTGATTTATTCGCGTATGCACTAGGCGGAAAAACAAAAAATATTGTATATCCAAAAGCATTTCAATAAACAGTTAAAACACAAACACTTTCTTTCTTTGAGTGGCATTGTAACGCATGCCGGGTACAGCTAGCTTCATTAAAAGATATGCTCTTCAGAAACATAACTACGACGTATATCGAGGACCTTAATTTCATAAACAAGAATTCATCAGTAGCAAAGTTTTGTAAAACTGAAAACTAACTGAAATATTCCCCATGTGCTTCTGTTTACACCGAAATTTCAACAACCTACACCAGGAGGGTATGTCCACCGACAATCTTATTGGTTAATAATTGATGAATCCGATTGATGCCATCCTATGGGGATAGCAGCCCCTGTCACGAACTTTATCCTGATTGATTTAATTTTCTTTAAAAGCTAGACTCCACAATTTGTACGTTAGCATTGAAAATGATTTGTACACCTTCAAATCGAAACGTCTGCTCATTAAATTTAAATTGTAATTTTTCATCACGTGTGAATCGGCCTCCTTTATTTTAGTTAACTTATTATCACACGTTAAACCTTACTTAACTAAAAATTACAGTCCTGTTTTGTTTAACGTTAAAATTTTATTGGAATATTTACAAATACACAGTAAAAAATGTAAAGTTTTTTTTTTGACACAATAAACTTTACTTGATGCGAGATCCTGATTGTCTTTCTTAGCTTTAGACCAGTGGTGGCCAAACCTGGTTAACTTAAAGAGCCAATTATGATAAATTTCAGATGTTTGAGAGGCACAAGACATGAACAAATGTTACACGTTATTATTAAAATATTACCATTTTGTTACAAAAACTTTATATAAATATTACAAAAAATACATTTACGTAATAATATTTATTCATAAGGTTTTTGGTAAACTGTAAATTTGTATTAGTTTCAATAGTCACAAAGAACATATATACATATGTATTGTTAAGTAATAAATCAGATTTACACAACTTAAGTAAGCACTGCAATTTTCATTAATATAGTCAGAAAAATGTATGCTGTTTTTATTCAAGAAAATGTTAGAATTGAAAAATGAACATAGGATTTTTGTTTACTTAATTTTCACGATTTTAAAACAAAGAAAAATAACGAGCAACATAAGAAAAAGTAGGCAGCAAATTCTGTCGGGTATCTCTTGTATTTTTTTCTTTTTCTTATTCTATTCCTTCGTTCTTTTCGTCTAACGAAAGCATTGTTCAAGCACCAGTGAAATGGGTGCATCTCCTGCCGTTCCAACTGTGTCCTATTTGCCTACCAACTGCCACTGTCTTGCAAATGTTAACCTTGTCTTGCCTTTCAACGCGACCCAGGCATCTCGGGGTCTCGTCGCCATCTGCCTCGTCGGAGCGCCACCGAGCGAGCGATGTTGACAAACGAGAATCAGCCATTTACATGCTAGCAAACTCGGACTCACTGCTGAAACACAACGCTCATCTCTGGAACACCGAGATGCATTCCAGTAACTCTCCAGAAACACAAGAGACCCGTAATTTATCTTTATCTTTATTTTTAGTCTAGGAAAATTGAGAATTAAGAAATCAGTCTGTAAGTGTGTTTGGGTGGATTTCTCCTCAATAACTTCTGAACTGCTGAATGGATCTTCTTGAAATTCGACGTGCATATTTATGGACAAGAGGCGACTAACTTCTGTCATTCAAAATTTGTCAATGTGAATCCCTATCGAGAAACTAGCGCGTGAAAATTACAAAGAAATCCCATAGAAACCCACAAAGGCGAACAGCGGATTTATATCGATTTCTTAACAATGTACATTTACCTACTTAATAATCCACTAATTTGGATGTGATTTGTTAGAATTGAAATTAAAATTTATTAATACTTAATTAATTATAATAAATTAATTCTTTTTAGGAAATAGAAAATTGTTACTATTTCTAGTCATGAATTTATTATAATTTGAAAAATCGATGGACAATTTTTCACTTGAAATATTTTCACAAAATTAAAATAAAAAAAGAAAAGAATGAATTTAAGAACAAGACTTGAGGTGGTTTAAGAAGTAGAATTGTCTTTAGGTTTTCAACTGTTCTTTTTTCTTAAATACCACACTTCTAACAGGGATAAATTTCTCCTATCTTTCATCATTCATTGAACGATTCGTAATAATTGTCCTATTTTTCCAAATGAATGAATTAAAATATAATAATAGATAAGGAGTTACTGAGAAAAATTAGCGTATATGTTCCTTTAAATCTGTTTTTTTTTTCTTTGCTTTCTGAAATAGAAGAAACAACATGAGGAAAAGAAAAAAAGATGATTCATTCATATTGCATCGTTTTATAATTTTCGGATTTTTATAAATGATTTTTTTGGTAGTCTTTTTTTTTTATATAATACATTTTCCCTTTTGTCTTTCTTTTAATTCTAAAATTCATATTCTTTATTTTCTTGTTCAGTTGTTTATTTGTAAAAAGTGTATGTATCTGTGGTGTTGAAGAAATTCTTGATTATGTATCTACTTGTTCTGTGGATCTTATCTACAAATTTCTATTTTCACTTTGTTATATTTTTGTTCATGTTCTACTGTTTTTACCCGTCTGGCACAGCTTCGCCAAGGATGAGCGAAATAAAGTACAAAAATACTTGCACCTTTAAAAAGAGGTGTAAGTCACGAAATAAAAAATAAAGGATGTTAAAAATTAACGTTTCGTAACTGGCGATACGATTTCATAAAACATGTCTCTACCTTGTATCTGCTTTTATAACTATGAAACGCGAATGTGCCTCAAAATGCTTAAATTAACGGGTTTCTTATGGTTTCTATTCAACTTTCTTTTTAATTCAATGATTTTTTAACTAAAGACCATTCTTAGATCATTTTTGATAAATATCAGGTCGTAAATAGATTAAAAATCATAGACGAAATATTAAGGTTTAAAACCGATAGAGCAAAAATAAGCCAGAGTTGGTAAATGAAAAAAAAAATATTTGTTACGTTTCTTTTTTAATCCAGGCAAAAAATAGATTTCGTTTTTCGTCACGGTTTTAGTTACATTAAAATCTAAATTTCGTTTTCCATTACGTTTAATATTAAAAAGAAATAATTACGCATGAAATAAGACTTCATTTAAATGAGACGCCAATACACAAATGTAGATAAAAAGTTTCAACACATTAAAAAATTTACACAACCGGTTTCGATTCGATGGGACGAGTCTTTAACAAGTGAAGAGTAAATGAGGGGCATTTTTCACTTGATAAAGATTCATCCATCGAATCGAAACCGATTGTGTAAATTTTTTAAGGTGTTAGGCCTAAAGCTTTTTAATCTATATTTTTGTGTCGGCGTCTTATTAATTACACTATGCACACGTTAAGCAATTTTATTATTATAATTAATTTACTTAATATAACAATATAAATTATACATATAAATAAATATTATATATTTATATATTTTATATTGTTATATTAAATAAATTAATATATATATATATGTTATTTTTATCAATTAAAATTAATTTAATTTAAATATTATTATAAGTAAATAAATAAAAATAAATAAATACATTTTATCATTCTATTTTAAATACGCTAATTATTAAGTAGATCGTGAGGGGGTGGGGCTGGCAAATAATTATTTTAAAAACATTTATATAAATAATTACATTAATTATTAATTCAAATTCATGCTATTAGTGTAATAATATTACTTTAATTCGATTAATGTTGCCGATTCATAATAATTTACTGAAATCATCTTTTTATCTTGTTTTTGCATCTTTTTCTTTTGCTCCCCCCCCTCCCCAGTTTTCCCAGTTTTCAAAAACTGACAGTGTAATTTTCGCGAAACATGAGAAAGTGCAGAAGAGAGAGAGAGATTACTCAATTTTTTCTTTGAAACGCCCCCACTAAAATGCAAACAATGTATCATCTTTTTAATGAAACAACTAAATTTATTTTTTTCTTTTTCATTACGTTTTCTGCAACTACTATTTGAAAAAATGCGTTAACGATTCTCATTACGTTAATCAAACAAGATAGGGATAGTGATTAGTAAACCAATCACAGTGCGTCACAACGGCTTCTGGGTCATCTTTACTTTAGAATAGACTTCGCCGGGGTGGTCTAGAAAATACTCGCACGAGTCTGTTTGCGATCCCATGCTATCTTACCCACCCCTATTTATATGGAATAATTGTCATTCTTAACTCAAACCTTGTTAATACACTGAATTTCCAATAATGATTTAAAAAAAAAAATGCAAAAAAAAAAACTTAAGTTGATGAGGGGATCGAACCGACGACCTTTGCGACGCTCTAACCAACTGAGCTATCAGGCCACCTACGACATTCAACATTCAGACCATCTACAACTGAGCTAACAGAAGCCGTTGCGAAGCATTGTGGGATGTGTCTACAGACAGACAAACGGGGATATAAGGCGTCTTTCAGAAGCCTAAAATCATTCCGTTATTTCGTTACGTTACGCGTAATGTTTTCTAACACTGGTTAAAACCCATAGAGATTTTAAGACTTAAAACTTGGTGATTTAAGTCTTGACATCTGATGCAAATATTACAATTTAAACCCTTTAGAAGTGAAATGAAGATTTAAAACCCGTAGAACAGAAAATAAGATTTAAAAACCAAAGAGTCAGATATTGAGATTTACAAAGCATACGGGAGATGTAAGAAACACTTTAGACTGATGAGCCGTAGGACTCATCTGGAAGAGAATAATAATAATAATAATAAAAAGAATCCTGACCATGCGAGGGTTCGAACCTTGTTCTCCTCATCCGCAAACAACTTCCTCCATTTGCTAAGTGGTCATTTTTTCGAAAGGTTCTGGGACCTCATAATACGGGACTACCATTCCACCCTTCAAAAATTAATAGCATTTTCTTCTTTTACTTCAAGAGAAAGTAAAGTGTTTTGGTTTTGCCTCTTAGAGTTAACGCAGGGTCCTCAAATTATTCGTGGGGAGCTTATTTGAGTAATTGCAATGGTTTTCCCTATCCTTACCCCTTCAAGATATACAATAATGATGTTCTTGTGATTGGAGCCCAATTGAAGGGGCATGCAGATGACGTTGTTCCACAATAGCTGAGATCACGGCTTCGTACGTATTCGTTTCGCCAACAGCCACAATCGATTCAATGGGACAGCCCGAGGGGGTAAGGGGATGGAGGAAAGAGCCCCTTCCCTCTCCTCTCCTTTGCACCAGCTCATAAAGTCGCCGTTGAGTTTTATTTGAGTGTGGTAACAGAGAGAGGAGACTGCCGTAATCTGGGTGGAGATGGTGGGGGAGGGAAAAAGGACGAAAGAACCTCCGTATCTCCTAACTTTTTTTATAGTCTAAGAGAGGGAGAATGGAGGAGAAACTGGATTTCAATAATGACCAATTGAGAGAATTTCACTACCCGTCCCCCACCTCCGTATCAGTGGACCAGTTCCGAAGAGAAATGCACACATAATAAAAACATTTTATGTCATCGATGCTCATAACGACATCGTTTCTAATACGATGGAGGCAGAGCACGAGGAGGGAGAAGAGGGACTAACGGAAGCAGCCCTAGAACCATTCACGCTAAGCATTCTGGGAAATGGAAAAAAAAAAAAATAAGATCCTTTCGGCTGTAGATTGTTAACAGCCGGAAACCACAGACTTTGAAGAGCAAGTTAAATTTTTATTTTTGAAGGAGACTGACTAAAGAAATTGATGAGCAAAAGAAAATAGCTTTGAATAAAAACCCATTATTAAATGATTAACTCTATTATAAATTTAAAAAAAAGTAAAAAGTAAGAAGCGAACAATAAAGGAGCCTCGTAAACCAATTTCAAAGCTCAAATATTGGACGGGTTTTATAACGGCTTGGTAGCCAGCAATCGAAGAATATTATATGTCTATTTGACTGCTGAGAAAAACAATACATTCCTGAAAGAACTCAAAGCCTACTTTCCTTTAAATCTTGGCATTAAGTTTTATATACATATCCGGACAGTGATGTGGAATTTGAAAAAAGCCAATACAAAAACCATATCACTGTTTCTGTGAAGATAAGGCCAATTTATCCTCACGTCATCAGCGGCATAAGTGGAAATTAAAATAACTAAAATTTAGAAACAGTTTAGAAAACAAAAACGCAATATTCTAAGACTTTGCTCTTTTTTATTACATTTTAAATTAGAAATTACAAAAAGCAAACAGAGCAAAATCTACATTATTGAGTTAAAGGTTATGAATTACAAACGATAGCCTAATTTCGAAGTTAACGTATCATTGCTTCTTATTAAGGTATTTAATTTAATTCGTAATTTGTAACCTTTAACTCAATATTTTCCTCTTTTTGATTTTCTTTTAATTTCTAATTTAAAAAAGAATAAAAAAGAGCAAAGTCTTAGAATATTGTGTTTTTGTTTTCTAAATTGTTTCTAAATTTTAGTTTCTAAATTTCCACTTATGCCGCTGATGACGTGAGGATAAATTGGTCGTATCTTCACAGAAACAGTGAAATGGTTTTTGTATTGACTTTTTTTTCAAATTCCACATCACTGTCCGGATATATATAGTTTAATAATGTAAGTTAATTTTATTCTTATATTCTACAACTATTCTAAATTGCATAAGATTGATTGAAATCTTTGCTCTGCGAAACTCGAAGGGCCAGCTTTGAGTTTTGCCTGTTCGATATATATGTATTATTTTATATCGTAAAGCCACAGGAAAAAAGAAGGGAAAAAAAAAAGTTTTACTTACTTTTAAATTATAATAACACAGCTGTTCTCAAACTTTTTCTTTTGTTCACGGCGCACTATAAAACATACAAATTTTCTGGCGCAATTCGCATACACAAATGAAAGATATATTAATATTTTTTAAACTGTGAATAAAAAAATAACTTAAACTATATTATTTCTATATTTATTTTATTTAAATAAATAAGGCCTGACCATGCTATTAAATAATAGCAATAAGATAATAAATCTGTATACAAATGAATTCCTTATCTTTTTTAAAATATACTTTCTTATTCGCGTTAAACCTAACCCTTCTCGTGGCGGATCGTTTGAGAACTACTGATCTAACACAAACAATACGTATTCGATAATTTCAAACAATACGTATTAGATAAAAGCAGTAACAGCCATTGTTAGATATCATTGTTTCAATTATAATACTTGTAGGTTTGAATTGAGAAAAGCTTACCTGAACAATTTTCTAACGTATTTCAAACCTGAGACAATTCCAAGAGAAGTCAAAAATAATCGTGAATAATCTGAGGGAAATAAAAAACAAAAGAACAACGCAACAATCATGTTCAAATAAAGAAGAGATACACACGATGCGATGGAGTATCGATTGTTGAACAATGAACTCGTGTGTAGTTATAGTTGTGTTGTCACTGATGGTTTGTTAGTCAACGAATGAAAAACGAAAAGATGGTGGAATACGATGACAAACAAGGATGTATTCGGAAGTCTTATTCGCTAAAAGATGCAAGGGAATATCGAAGATAAATATTCCTTGTTTCTGCAAATAAGTGGCTCATAAATGCAAGAGATACGTGCCGGAAAACGGATTCGAAGTTCAACTAAACCGAAAGGATTAAAGGAATAATCTGGTTCGAAAGCTCATATTCAATCGGATTCGAAAGGCTATGAATTCGAAGACATCGTCAAGCATCCACTGAAGGCGACTCAATGTTGGACGATCGGACCGAAGATGATTGAACTTCAGCAAATTGTAAGTAATCTTTGATTTACCTTACACGGACGGGGCATAATACACGAATACCGTTATCATCACTTTTCTTCAAGAAGAACAGATTAACAGACACCAGTACAGGTTACAAAGTTAAAGATTGAAGATATTAATACAAGTGTAGTTAAAGTTGATACAAAGAGACTTTTAGTTATCTGAATTAAGAAGAATGTTACATAAGCCCATAATCGGATAACATAGAACACTTCGTATTATGAGACGTAGTTTCATGCAAGAGAAATAGACTTAATATTTTTATGTAAAAGGAACTTTTATCAGAATATACATAGATTTGTTTTATTGATTTGCCTTTCTTTTCTTTTCCGACATGTTAGCTACACATAGGAATTGTTTTAGCGGGTTGTACGAACACTCTCTGCCGGAGTAAAGGTTTTAAAAAATAACAACTCCATTAGCAAGCAATAAGTTCGCTTCAATACTTCTATATGAGAACTTTTGTCCCATTCCTGTGCTGATTTTCGAAACATGACCTACACAGAAATAATTTCAAACTTAAAACTTAGATCGTCTTTGATTCTTAAATATGCCTGTCAAGATTCAAGAAGATCCAACCAGTGGTTCTCAAGCTATTGGGAGAAGCAAATTTCATTTAAACAGTGAAACGAAACACAAAAACAAACTAAAATGGATTGGAATAAAAGAAAAACTTTAGATTGAAATTTTAGTTATAAATAGTATGTCCGTTCATCCAGAATGTGATAAACGATAATTAAAACAAAGCAATTATTTGCCTAGAAATTTGAAAATTGTGATTTCACTTCCCTCAGTTAGATACCTTCGAGAATTAAGTCCGATTACTTGCGTAAGGATATATTCTGCAGATCTTTAAGTCGAGTCTTACGTATTCTGTATAGGCATCCCTCTCTCGATGTAGAATTCAACTGAGTCTTCAGATAAAAAAGATTCAAACAATATACAGTAGAACCTCATTATAACGGACCCTATTATAACGGACGTCGCTTATAAGGGACAGTTTTAAAAAATAATTGTAATAATAATAAACGATGCTTATTTTTATGTGACGAGTTTTACATTTCCAACCATTTGTGTTTGAAAATGTGTTTGCATATTATGAACGCTTATGGCACCTCCATCAGTTATAACTGAAAAAAATAAGCAGCAAACAAACCCAGCAGAAAATAAATTATTTTTTCAAACCAATGAATGTAAGCAATCAACATGAATCAGGACTTTCTTGTTCTAAAGATTAATGCAGTGTATATGTACACATCTTTTTCAATTCAACCAACTACCTTTTTTTTATTTAATATATAATAAACACTTTTGACAGCTAACTAATGAAATATATTTTCATTGATGTGCACCCTGCTGCATTACACCCCTATAAGAATCATTTGTTATAAACCGGACTTTCATTAAAACGGACAACCTTCAGCCCCTATTAGTCCGTTATAATATGTTATATTTTATGAAGTTCTACTGTATAATAATTCTGGTAGTACAACAAACTACAAATCAATGTGGTTTCGTCTGATTCAGTTTTAGCAGCATCAGGACGCTTCTAACTGATCACGGTGTTTAATAACTGACAAAAATCACTGAATAAAACTGAAACACTTAACACAGAAATCCTCTTGACACAAGATGGATGCTGCTTGGCGCATGCGCAGGATTGCGTGCCTCAAGCGTCTACGTTTCCATACAGTTCGGGAAATTTTATTTTTAATTTGTAATGACTTTTTACTAACTCCGGAGCTACGTAGGTCGGGACTACGTAAGTCGGGGACTTGTCTATACGTGTATTTATACCAGTGAGAGGCTTTTTTTTCACAGAAGACGATTCAATCGGTTGTGATGTATGTTGGCGCTTGGAAATTCTTCGAGTGAGTTGAACAGTGACGAGGCAGAGTCAGGTCTATTGGAACCAGTGACAGATGGTCTGTCGCGCGCATTAACTAATGAAATCAACAATTGTCACATCCATCATATCGGGCGACGACCAACAACTGACGTCCATATCACAGCAGATATTAAAAGATCGCGCAAAATAAGGAAGGCTTAGTGATAGATTACAAATCTTAAACAGCAATGCTGACGCCTTTTTTTTCTTATTTTTTTTGTCGACTATCTTGTAATTTGTTTTACTTCTACTTTCCTAAGAACTAAACCAACGAATGAGTAAACTCTGAAATTTGGTTTGCATATTTATGGTTGAGAGGCGATTCATCGTTTATATTTTAAATTTTCATTGTGGAAGAAATCTCTGTGAAGAAACTTGAAGTTGCATAGTTAAAATCTTACATAAAAGAAGCACAAAATAAAAATTCAGTTTCATTAGATTTTTTTTAGTCAAAAAGTGTGTAATTTTTTTCAATTTGCGCGTGCATTGATACGATTCAAATTTGGCTGCTTTACACGCTCAAAGAGTTGCTACTTGCCGGTTTCCGCTGTCCGTTTGTCCTATCGCTTTACACGGGAAGAGAACTTCATGTGGCAAGTCTCGTTTTCCTATCGTTGAGATCGCGATAAAACTGCCGGATCGCCGAAGCGACAAATAAGATGATTTTTCAGCTTAGTTTTGCATATATATCCCCAACTCATTTCACAGCAGAGTGAAAGAAAAAGGAAAAAAAATAGATCTCGGAGGAAGAGAATGTGGTGAATAAAGCCATGGATTGAAAAGAATATCCAGATTTCAGCGTAAAGTTAACGCTGTCGTAATTTTTAAATAGTTTTTTCTCGCCGTCAAGACCGCTGGTGTCGACTTGATTCTAATATTTGTCTGAACTGGGAGTTCTAATATTAGCAACTGGGAGTTTATCGAGCCATTTGCTGATTTGAGGCAAGATTTCGAGAGCATATAAAACCAACACCTCGTATATAAGACATATGGGAGGTGTTTTAGAATTCTAATGACTCTCACTAAGGGAACGCTTAAAAAAAACAAAGAATAAAAATAAAGAAATTTTCAGAATAAAAAAGCCCAAAACTTCAGAACTTTTCAGGAACTTTTTCTTGTAACTGCTTTATATACTTTTTTATTAGCTCTCGAAAACTTGCCTCAAACCCCCACTTGCTCGAAAAATCTGCCACTTGCTCTAAATACAATGAGTTCTAAAATCCTGCAAGTTTTACACGAAAGTCGCAGCGTCACTTGCAGCGGCGAGAACTATAAATTTGAAAAATGGCGGCAATTATTTGGAATTCTGGCAAGCTTAATTTATTGACTGACCTTTTTAAAACGAAGCCATGTCTGTATCATTAATTTTTTCTTAGCTACTGCTGTCATAATAATAAGCAACTGACAACAGAACAAAAGCTGAAAAGCCAACATCATCGTTTCCCCGCCACGCCGTTTTTAAACGTGATATTAACGAGAACAAAACGAGACTTGCCATTTGAAGTTCTCTTCCAGTGTCAAGCGATATCAAATTCGGCCACCTGCAACATACTGATGTAGACATGAGGAAGTGTTATAAAAATAAATAAACTAACTTTGTGGATGTATGCGCCATATTTACACCGAACTTAGGACTTGCATCCAGAAATGCTACTAGGACAAGCAGAGGAGTTAATCTAACATCAATTAAAAAAATTCTTCAATGTAAATAAAGATTAAACTAAATGTTGATTATTTCATTTTCTGTGGTTGTTTCTTCAAACAAAATAAGGAAAAAAATAAAACAAAAAATTCCTGAAAGAATTTGAAGCCCACTTTCATTAAATTTGTTTTATTTGTTGTTCTTGAAAAATATTTATATAAATGTTAATAAATGGAAAATATTTGTGATTAAAACGATTTTCTAAAAAAAAAAAAATATTTAATCAACTTCGCTCGCTTATTGCTCGATAGAGACCCCCTCCCCATAGGAGAAAATTTTCAAATATGAAAATTAGATCTGCTTTTGTCCCTAAATACTCACGCGAAGTTTCAAGAAGATCTATCCGGCCGTTCAAAAGTTATAGGTGAGAGGAAAAACACACACGGCCTGATTTGATGAGTGTCTCACTTTGCCAGGAGAGTAAGCTTTAAAAAAATATCTTTAGGATTTTAGGATTTCCGTCAAATCTCGATCTCCTGTTAACATCTGCTGATTCAATATTGTGATAAGCATTTTATTACGGGAGGAGATTCAGTCTCTTTGCAAGACCATAAAAACGCAGAGAGGCTGAAAGAAGATCAATCTAATCAAGGTATGAAAATGGCTACTTTAGGCCTATTAAAATTACCGCTTTTATCTTCAATAAAGCATTTTATCTTTTGGCAATCTTTTGAGTTTACTGCTACTCGGAAACAAAAAGTACAAAGAACTTAAAGATCACTTTTATAGAATTAAGAAATAACATTTTAATGAAATTTAACTTGTCGTATTCCAAGAAACGGTACTAAGAGAAATAATACAATTCTAGTTAAAAATTAAAAATTAAAAATTTATTTTGTTAAATGGTATGTTCTGGTCCCATCCCCACACAATAGGTCAGCCCTTGTTTCATTGGTCTCTCCGTTCACTAGCGCCGTGCTGCTGCTTGTCAGTGTAATTGTCTGATGAAGGCTTCCGATAACGATAACGAGTCTTTTAATTTTTAATTTTTAACTCGAAGTGCATTCTTATTTCTTTTAGTATTTTTCTTTGTTATTTCAAAATATTTATTTTTCTTTTTCCTTTTTTATTTTAACTTTTTATAGCCGTGAAGTCAATTGTTCAAACAGTATTCTTCTTGAAATTAAGTATGCACATTCGTGGATTTTGAAAGATCTATATTTTTTATTTGAAATCTTCTCCAAATGGGCTCTTCTGGAGAAATTAGCGCGCAGAAATAAGACAAAAATTCCCATAGGAAAATACTAAAATCTAAACAATGAATTTTATCCTATTCTGTTAATATCTCATCGTCTTAAATAATAAATATTAAATCCTTAATTCATTACGCGTGAATTAATCCAATGTTGCAGTTAATTTATAAAATTCAAGTAATTTAAGCAGGCAGAATTTAGTTGGCTTTTTTTTTTCAAAAAAATTAAAATTTGTACTGTTTGTATCAATAGATACAGGTGGCGTACTTAAAACCGGCCCTAATTTTGGCTCTGAAAACTATTTTCGCTATCGCTCCTGCTCATATTATCTGTATATTACTCCCGGTGGTATTTTTATTGTCATGTTCCGAGCCAATACGAATGAATTTGTGCGAACCTACTCCTCCACAATAGATACGCGTTGTGGAATTGAATACGCCATTCCTCACACGCAGGCTGACGAACACTATACAACACTCATCAGCGTGTGCCCGACTGTGGCGAACAGTATCTCGAGCGGATATCATCACATGCACATGATCATTAGCGTTGAATACTGTCTACAGCGAACATACAACATATACCTTGAAACCTATTGGGGCCGGTTTTATGTGCGCCACCCTGTATAACTAGAAAATAAAGTAGACGTTTCGTTTATCGTCATTTTCGCGATTTTAAAAAAAAAAGAAAAACACACACATAAAAAAAGGAAAAGAAATAATATTTCAAGAAAAGAAGAGTCTTTCGCACTTCTTTAAATAACGAGGAATTTTCCGATGCATAATAAGGGATGTTACAAACGTTAGACCAAACCCACAGTATCCTACATTAAGACTGCAATATCCTTACACTCTTATACTTCACGGCGCTCCAAGTTTGGGTACCGTTAATTTACAGAATAATCAGAAATAATTTTCGGGACCACAAATTAGTATAGGGAAATGTTACCAATGTAAGCTGAAAAGGTAGGCTCTTCTGTCTTGATCGTCGAACACCATTTGCAAATAAGATTTATCTAAATATTGTGACGATGATTTATTTTGAAACCATTCACGATCGCTGAACTCGCTGTCATAGAATCAGGTGGACGACAAAAATCTATAAGGTAATATTCTCAGAGGAGAATAAAAGTCAAGATATAAGCAGTATCGTGGACATCATGAACGCTTAACAATTACTGTAACAAAGCAGGGGCAGCTTTCCGATATAGAACGCGTCAGAAGGGAGCAGTGATTAACTGAAAGCTAATTAACTTACGAGCAACGAATGCTCCCCTGCGCTAACTGATATACAGCTTGATGACTGATTTTATTACAGGCCAATAAGACAGCACACAAGGAGAAACATAAATCTTGGAAATGAACTCTTGGGAGGAGAGCGCGGAAAATGGTCGGAACTTCCGGCGAGGGTGGAAAAAAATTTAATTGCTTTCTAGAAGAAAAGTGATTTTAAGAAGATGGTGCCATTGCAGATGTACTTCCAACATTGAAATCATAAGAGTATAGTTCATTTGAAACGAATTTAGTAGGTTTGTTGATTTTTTAACAATGTAATTAAGAAATAGACATACAGTTTATAAAGAAATGCAACAAACTCTCATCTTACACTGTGATCAACTTCTGGGTATGTTTCAGTTTTCGTGAAGCCAACATTCATCTCTTTGTTGATAAAACATCATGACTTAAACACCGATCTTAATATCAATGTCAATAAACATTTATAGTAATAGCAAATAAAAAAAGATGTAGTTTCAAGAACTTAAAGCCTACTTCCCTCGAAATGTACTTAAAAAAAAGTTATTTCTTAGAACTTTAATTCCTACTTTCAAATAGATTTGCTCATCAAAAAATCATTGACTCAGACTATGGGTTTGTGTATGTGTGTCCTCCCCTTAATAAATTTTGAACCGCTATATGTATCTTCTTGAAACTTGGTTTTCATATTCGAGAACTAGGGATGATCTAACTTTATATTTGAAATCTTTTTCAAATGTGTCGTTGTCAAGACATTAGCACAAGAAGGCGACAAAAATTCCCAAAGAAAAAAATTGGAATTGAAACAGTGGATTTCTATCCTATTTCTGTTACTACCTCATTGTCTTACATTGGGTTGGCCAAAAAGTTCGAAAGTCGCATTTTTCATTCTCACCAGTAATTTTATTGAACAAACTCTTCTACGGTTTGTTCCACTACCTTCCGCCATCTTTCATCAATTATCTTTCATAATTCCATCTTCCCCAAACTTTCTATCTTTTTGAGCAAAGAAATGCTCCAGATACTTATTGCAGTCTTCCGGAATTTTCATTAAGAGAACTTTGTGAAGACGGAAATAATGGAAATCCGAAGGTGCAATGTCTGGTGAATAGGGCGGATGAATCAGAACTTCCCAGCCAAGCTGTAACAGTTTTTGCCTGTCCCTCAAAGAAACATCTTCCATCTTCGATATTAAATTAGCGGTACAAAATTCACCAATTTTGATCAGCTTTTGTTTTAAATGCACGTTGTTACGATAGCCGTCACAATACAATCTAAACAAAATGGTATCGAATGACGTTAAAGACACCCAAGCGTTACTAGAGCCAACGTACGTAAAAAAAAACAAACGAATGTTTTAGCCAACCCAATCGATTAATCTTTTAATTCGCTCTTGAAATGATACGGTTAAACTTAATCGGCTTTAGGCACCCTAAGGAAGAAAGCAGATTTTTTTCCTTCAGAAAACGGAAATTTGTATTATGATATTACAAAATTTATATTTACATAAAAAAAAATGGGCTTTTCGTTTGCTTTCATGACTTTTAAAAAAAGAAAAATGAAGAATAATGTTTTAAAAAAGTAGACATTTCTTTCTTTCAGGAACTTCTTGAATGTTTTGAGAAGCATATTTATTCATCTTTTGAAAATAACCTAATGAAAAATTGAGAATGAGTTAAAAATCGAAATTTTAAAATTACTTTTCATAAAAACTAATTAATCGTAATGTAAAGTAAATATCCATTGAAATGTTGTTGAAGCAATAAAATAACATTTGTTGGATTACCTAACATGGGTTTAGTTTGATGATAGTAATAAAAGTAAAACTACGTAAATCACTTTATAAAAAAAATCTTCTTGTCATCTATTTAGTAGAAGTAGAAGAATTGCTAAGAACTTAAAGCCTACTTCCTTACAAAAAATAATCCTAATTAGTGAAACGAAAGAAACGAAAAGTCTACATTTATTTTCCAATTTTAATATCTGTTGAATTCAAACAGTACAAGTTTTGTATTTTTTGAAAAACGAATTAGTGAACTAAATCTGCATTCTTGGTTTATTTATAAATGTTAAGAAATAATATTTTAAGATAATTAGACTGTGTTCTTTCGAACTTTTATTTTTTTTAAGTGATTCTTTTAGCTTTCGATTTAGAAGCCGCTTTTAAAGTTTTCCATATAAAATAACTAGAAGTACAACGTTCGATATACGAAGGAACATTATCGTAGTCTGAACGACAACTACTTATTCTATTGCTCAATTAATATTTTCTTTTCTTCATTTTTTTTTTGGCACAGTGTGGTACCATGGGGGGTAGGTGGAGGCTTGAGTTTCAAACAGAAGCCCTCACCGCAGGAATCCGATGTAGATTTGTGCTTCGGGAGTCTCGTGAAGTATGATAAGGCCCGGCAGAAAGAATTGGCCGTCATAAATCATGTGGGCGAGTTGTCTGACGTAAGTGTCTCACGATGCAAATAGAATCTACTTCATCATCAACCAACAAAGCAGACACGGATCTTTTATATCAAGGAAGTCCTTTGGTGTGTATCAAAGCTTAATTGATAAACTGATCTAAAAGAAAAGCCTAACCTTAATAGATTCTGTAGCTTCTCTAACTTAATGCATTTCGGGACTGCTTGCTTCGTTCGCCGAACCCACCAAACTATTATTTTACAAGGAAAATATGATCACAAACTCAGTCTGAATGTATGTCTATTTCTAAATATGTGTGTAGTGAAAGTGCATGTGTTGCTGTGTTGTGTGTGTGTTTGTATAGTATTAATGTATGTTAGTATACTATTAGTGTGTGTATTTGGTTTGTGTATTGTCTGTGTGTAGTGAGTGTGCATTTGTTTCTGTATTGTGTGTGTATGTGTGTTTGTATACTATTAATGTATGGGTGTGTGTTTGTATACTATTAATGTATGTGTGTGTGTGTGTGTGTGTTTTTATACTATTAATGTATGTACTGTTTGGTTTTGTTTACGAGAGCCTTCAACGCTTTCAATAGGGGCGAGGAGAAACAAAGATGGGATTTTTACTTTTTATGGTGTTAGTTTACTAGTAGCTGCGTTCTATTTGCGCTTTTCGGGAAAGAATTATGGAAAGAATAAATACTACTGCAAAAATGCTCCTCGTTATTTTTTTTCTTAAAAGCAAAAATATCCAAAAGAATTTCTTAGGAAAGTACCCATCTCAGCGTATCACCCCTCTGCGGAGTAAAATCGTCCGGCAGTGTTATCTCTGCCTTTCATAAACGCACAGTATGTGTGTGTTTGTATACTGTTAATAAATGTGTGTGTATTTGTATACTATTAAAGTATGTGTGTGTGTTTGTGTACTATTAATGTACTGTTCGCTTTGGTTTAGTATGCATGTATGTTTATATGGATATGCTTTAAAACGCACTTCCTGTTCAGACAGGATTCCCTAAGGATTTATTAGAGTTTCTCTCTTAATCCAAACAAGTTTTAAGAAGTTTTTAATTTTATTCAGGTCCAATTCTCCCTTGAATCCTAATATGCGATCCAGTAATTCATCTTCTTTCCAGTTATTTGGGTTTATGTTCGTATTTTTTAAGAGTTGGTTCTTTCTTTTCCGAAGCATGGACATCTAAAGATGAAATGTTTTAGAGATTCCTCTTCATTTTTATCGCAATTTAAACATATTGGCCCCTTTTCAGACCATTTTTCTGTTCTTTTATTTAGAGCCAATGATCCCGTTATGCACTGGAAAAGTAAAGAACTTCCATAGGAATTATCATAAATATCCTGATATAGAGGAGCCCTTTTATTTTTAAACCATAATGGTAAAATTTTTGTATTTTATTAATAGAGTCAACGAATAGTTCTAAGTCTGTACTTTTTACACATTTATTAATAAGATGGTGCCATTTTTTTTCCGATTCAATGTTTATTTTAATTTCTTCTGTTTCGTAATATTCTGCTAAATATTCTAATTTATCTACCCATTTGCTTTTTTCTGTTATATTTTCAAACACCTTTCTAGACCATCTATTTTTATTCATGAAAGTCAACCTCCCCATATATTTTAATTTGCTTGAAGCTTCTCTGCTAAAGAACGATGACCACCCTATTTCACTTTGGACTGCTGTAGTAGGTGTCAAATTGTTCCCTCCTATAAGTTTTCTTCCAAATGTGTTTGGGATATTCGTCAATTTTTGAAGTTCGGTTTCTGTATTCTGTTTAGGAGAGCCTTCAGCGCTTTTATGCATGCGTCAGGTCTCCTTCGATTTCTTCCAAATAGGGGCGAGGAAGATGGGATGTTTACTTTTTATAGTGTTAGTTTACTAGTAGCTGGGTTCTATTTGCGCTTTTCGGAAAGAATTATGGAAAGAATAAAAACTATTGCAAAAATTACAGGTACTAAAAGAAAAACAGGTTTTAAGAAAGTGCCCATCTCAGCATATTACCCCTTTGTGGGGTAGAATCGTCTGTGTTGTCGTGGTTCTCGGATATCGAAACGGACTGTATGTGTGTATTTGTATACTATTAATGTATGTGTGTGTGTTTGTATACTATTAATGTGTGAATGTTTGTGTGTGTGTGTGTGTATGTGGGTGTTGTATGCATATATTTATCTGTATGTCTGTATTTTCCTAATAAAATTTTGAACTTCTGGATGGATCTTCATAAAACTTGATATGCATATTTAAGGATTAGAGACGGTCTAACTTTTAAATCTGAAATCATTTCTAAGTGGATCCTTGTCGAGAAATTAACAACAAAAATTCTTACAGAAAAGCATTGGAATCTAAATAAGGGATTTTTATTCATACCTTAAAAGATGTATTAACTCCTTTTAGCTAATCCATTAATTAGAGCGGGATTTAACACGATTAAAACTTAAGACAACATAAGAAATAGTGCTGATTTATTTTTTTTTCTTCAGAAAATGAAAACAATTTACAGTTCATATTCAAAGACATTAAAATTTGAAAATGAACTTAATCTGATAGCTTTATAGTTTTTACGACTTCAAAAAAATAGTGAAGAAATTTATAATGAATAATGTTCTTACGAAAGTAGGCTTCAATTTCTTTCAATTAAAACCATAACAATGGGTTCTAATAAGGCTATTCACTGCTGTGGCGACCTAATAGAAACAAAGCATACGTTCATATCACTGTTAGCCATCTAACCGGGTTTCAACAGAAATTTGATACGAAAATTAGAAAATCTAATTTCTGTTTAAAAATGTTTTCCCAGCCTCGCTATCGTAAAGTTTGACGAAAATTACCCAAGAAAAACACTGGAAACAAAACAATGAACTTCTATCAATGTCTAACAGTGCCTATTATGTTCTAATTATTCTATTACTTGCACGTGCTTTTCAAGTGTTTAAAATTATTTGAATTCAAACAACTTAAGTATATAATTGAGGATCTAATTATTTCAGTTTTATTATTTTTTTTTGAAAAATTCAAAATATTTATATTTGATACAGTTATTAATCTGTTAATGTCATATTAAAGTTTTTAAATATAAGAAGGCTTCCCCTAGGTAGGGAATTTTTCTCTGGGTATTTCTCTCCAGACGGGTTCTAGGGTTCATCCAGTCCTCGGTAAAAATTTCTTGTTTGGGGACCTAATGGTGGCCAACATGACTTGGGAAATGGGAATCTTTATATTTTACCTTATTATTGATAATAGAAGTGTTTCTAATTGTATCTTCAGTAATTATTAGCTGTAATATATATAACTGGAAAAACTTTCCATATGCTTCGGAATTTGAAATAATAAGTCTGAAATAAAATGATCGCTTACAATACAAGACAATAAATAAATTCATCGAATTAATATTGAAGCAGTAGTAATATCCTACGAAATCATATTATAATGCCTATATACACTACAACCTCGTTTATCCGGCCCTCGTTGATCCGGATCAGATTTGCAGACTTTTTTTTTTATTTAATGTTCGCATAGATAATAATTTTTAACTATGATAGTAAGAACGTAACTATAAGTACATTCACTTTTTATTTTGATTAAATCTACAGTTCCTGCATAGATTGTACAATAAATTACGGTAATAAAATGCTTTTTGTCGACTTTAAGAAAGCTTTACTAGAGTAATTTTATTATAAAACATAGTTTTTTATCGTAATAAACGGTAAGTCTGTTTATTTAAGGATTTGTTTTGCCTATTACCCATATTATCCGGATTTTCGATTTTCAGGATTGCCTTTGGTCCCAGTTAGTCCGGATAAACGAGGTTGTAGTGTAGATCCTTTTTTTGTTATACAGTTTTTCGCATATTAGATATAACCTAGAGAGATATCTTAACAACGACTAATGATTAGCTGACCATCGCGTAGTGAGGGCTGAACAGCCCCGTGGGGAAGGGGTCCAGTAATCAATTTGGAGGACTTGTGAGGAGTAAGAATCAAAATAATTCTGTTCATATCTTAAATTGGGTCATACAAATGTTAAAGAAATCCGTCCAGCCGTATTAATGTGATGCGCGTGCAAACAGATAAAAGGACAAAAAGCGAAAACAAACACTCAGTTGAAGCAGTCAGACTTATAGTATTTTGCAAAAAAAAAAGGGATTGCTATTTATGGTCATTAGTAGCGATCGATTTTGTCTGGAACAAACGTCACCAGTCATGACGTCATCAACTTGAACTCCGAGCAGTCAGTCCAAGATGGCGTCGTTTTGTGATCGTATAAGCGTGACCAAGAAAGGACAAACTTTGCATAGCCAAGCAAAGGGAATAGTGTGAAAAAAAAAATATTATTTTTAATAATTTCAATTTTTCTTATTATTATGTATCGTAATTTTTACAAGAATCAGTTCCGGCTTTTAGCAATAGATGGCGCTGGTACGTCCTGGAAACATCAATCTGTAAGGAAATTACGTCATCAAAAGCTCTTCTTTCATGAACTGAACTGTAGTCAATTAGGGAAACTGATGTTCCCGTATGTTTCTGTGATGCTTTTTCCTGAACTCTTCTCCTACGTAAATCAAAGGAACCATGACAGTTTCCTTGAAATGCCACTAGGTTTGCTAAGAAAGCACAACCCGACTACAACTTTATTCGCCGGTTGAAGGAAAAGCGGCCCGTTTCTAAACTTCTCTGCAATGCACAGATGTTAAGAAGGAAGCCACCAACGGTAAATGAATGACTCGGAAACCCAGCCATAATCGAAGCCATGAATGAATCTTACTTTTATATTTAAAATCTTTTTCAAATGGATCCTTAGCTCTATAACAAAGTACCAAGTTCTATGGAAGCCGTTTAACAGCGCGGATACAAACAAACAAATGGACAAGCAGAGAAGAAAGCGTTACTTTGAATGCGCAAGAATAAACAAAATCTATTTTCTCTTTTAGAATCTATTAAGTCAAAGAATTTATTTTTTCTTGGAGATTACCAAAATAAAATTTATTTTTTGAATAAAACAATATTTCAAATTAAAATGAAATTTCCTTTCGTAAAAAAAATATAAAGATTTTATATTTCATAATTTCTATAATATTTCTAAGTAATATGTTATATAGAAATTCAGTCGACATACTCCTTATAATATCTTCTAAAAATACAATATTTCTTTTCCTTAAGCAGGAAACTTCATCAGGTTCTGAGGACAGGAAAAACTTTTCCTATTTTTCTTAGAATTCGTTAAAAAAAACTGTACATTAATGGCCGAGTGCACCAAGCTTCAATTAACTTTGATGGCTGCATTGTGGACGTAGCTAAAATTAGTGGTGGGTGCTGCCCCAGAAAAATTTTAGCCTTTTAAAATTGTGTGAAAGGAAACAAACATGTATAAAAAGAAATTTATCAAGTGTCTGAATAAATTTTCTTTTATACATGTTTGTTTCCTTTCACACAATTTTAAAACTAAGGCTAAATTTTTTCTTGGGCATCGTCCCCCCACTAATTTTAGGTACGTCCACAATGCAGCCGTTAAAGTTAATTGGAGGTTGATGCACTCGGCCATAAAAATTTTTAATTACAATCAAAAACAAATTAATGAAAACAAATTTTTAAAAGTTAGCGAAATTGGATGTGAACAGTTTTGAAAAATTTTTAATAATAGGAAGATAAAATGTCATCAATTATTACTAATATATTAATGGAGTTTTTTTGTTTTTTTGCTAAATTTTAATTGTTTGTAAAAATGATGTAATGTGAAATATGCTATTACTAAAATTTAATTGTTTGCAAAAATGATGTAATGTAAACTTTTAATATATAGTTTTTTAACGAATTCTAAGAAGAAAAGGAAAAGTTTTTTCCTGTCGTCAGAACCTTCCCAGAAATATTGTTCTGTATTGAAGAAATTGTAGAGGAACTCTATTTTATTGTGAGGGGAACAGTGAATGCCGATAAATAATCACCTACTTACAAAATGGATTCTTCCATTATTTGCAGTACAGTAGAACTTCATTATAACGGACCTCATTATAACGGACATCGCTTATAACGGACAAGTTATAAAAAAACTTATAACGGACTAGTTTTTAAAAAAAATATAATAATAATAAAGGATGCATATGTTTATCTGACGAGTTTTACATTTCCAAGCAAGCGATTAAACATCGATCATTTAATGAAAAAAAAAATTTAACGTGCCCGATGATTCAAAGAATTGAGTAAGCAAACGAAGGCACAACGCTACAAGGAAGGATTCGCAACTTTGTAGCGTTGTTCCTTCGTTTGCTTTCTCAATTCTATCGATCATTTAATTTCGTTATTGTCTGAAATTCCACAAATTGCCGCACACACTCATCAGTTTTTATTCAGTAACCTTTGAGTCATGTCGTTAAGTACTTTTTATAGCTAACTATTGTGCTTTCATTGATGTACACCCCGATGCATTACACCCATATAGAATTATTTGTTATAAACCGGACTTTCATTAAAACGGACAACCTTCAGCCCCAATTAGTCCGTTATAATGAGTTCCAGACAACCCAGATACATAGACCCAAGCCATGTGGAAGGTAAGCAGTCACATGGAAAGGCTAGATATTTTACCCTGGCCTGCACAATCACCGGATATAAATCGAAAATGTGTGGAGTCTCTTACAATCGTATTTGGACAAGAAATGTCAAAGAAACAGACGATAAATGAATTGGCTGTTTTGGTAGACGAGTGAGACAGAATCCAACAGGATACAACTCACTATTGATACCTATTTGCCTTAGTGAACCCGCTCTCTAACTGAAAACAAGAAAGGTGACACCAAATATCAACATAATAATGAGAAATTCCATCAGCTGTGTCATTTTCGTAATAAATCTCTTATCTCAAAAGCAGTGGTGCAACTGCATTCGGACGCCTAACGCGGTAATTTCGTTATTGTGGAACCTTTACCGGATTTCAGTTCTTTGCTAATTCGCTTAAACCCTGTAATAAAACCAGTGCAATTGATACCACTTGCAAGAATACGCTTCTGTTTTCCGAGGAGGAAGATGTCGCTATTCTGGACCACCATGTGCGCGCGCAGAAGCTCGAGCAGACTCGGACTAGCCGTCCATTTATCACCACCTTAAGAACGAATGCCTTAACGGGCAAGAAGAACATATTTCCCCCCCTTTTTTTTCTTTTTTTTCTGTCTTCATCTCAAAGCTATTATCACAATTTATTACAAGTTTAAGCGCCTTTATAAATTTCACATAACAAGAGCACGGAAAATTAAAAAAAAAGAAAGAAAAGAAAAACGGGACAACACCACAGAAATGCAAGTAACACGTACTCTTTTCCCTCTGTGATTAATAGCCGACGATCGTGTGTGTGTGGTAAAAGAGGGTGTTTACGTACAACAATTATAGCAACGAGCTGGGGGTATGTGTTTTCTTTTGCAAAAATACGGCGCTCGTGTCAGATTAATTAAAATTACTTGCCAGAGTTATCTCGTTGAAGAGAAGTTTTCCTGCCCGAGACAAAGTGCCTCTGATTTGGGAAGAGGTATCGTACCACGTTCGCCGATGAAGATTTATCTCCGCTGAAAAAGCGCTTCTGCAAGCGGCAGAATGCGACCTCCTGCGCAGTGCTGTCCGACCAATATTTCATGAGACGGCAGGCCGTGAATCATGCATTCAAAAGGTACTTTGCATACACAGAATGCGTAATACAATAAGAATTGGAAAACAGGGTTTTTCAAAAGGAGAAATCTGACGGAATATGACGAAAAAAAAATGATGTGTCTACTTCATTCGAAAAAGATTCGTTTTTGTCATTTAGATGACAAGAATTTTATTTTTCAGTGACTGCCTCCTTCCCTACATTAGTATCGCTTAACTCTAAGATTAAATACAAAACAAAAACAGTGCAATAACAATAAATATCATATGACATTAAAAGATTGAAAAACAATGCACAAGAAGAACTTAACTTACTTTCATTAAAAATAATTTAAAAAAATATCTTTACTTATTTTTTTTAAAACCGTTAAGACAAAAAAAACAAAAAAAAAAACAAAAAAAAAAAAGGTAAAAACAAAAAAACAAAAAAAAAAAAATACTATTTATTGTCAAGTTAAAAAATCTGCTGAATACAAGTAGTAAACATTTTTCATTTTCTGAAAAAAAATAATTAAATTTTACTTTTTAATAATTAAAAGTAAATTAAAAATTTACTACTTCGTAGCTCAGTGGCTTATCTGCTGGACTGCGGACTGAAGGGGTCGGATTCAATTCACGGGGATAGTAAGGCATTTTTCACAACTGTTCCAGACGTATCCTAGGTTTACCCAGCCCTCTGTCGAATGGGTACCGGGTTTCTTACTCGAGAGTTAAAGGCATACGGGCGTCGGAATATCCACTGGACCTCAGCCATCGCGTTGGTCGAGGATCGCTGGAGTCTTAACCTCCCGCGCACCTAAGAACCTACATGGCCTGTTGTGAAATACCTTTTTTTTTTTTAATTACTTACTTCTGAACCGATTAACTTCTATCCTGTCAGACCGAGTTCTTATTAATGATGTCTAAAAGGGAATTAAAAATCATTGTTTAAAGCAATGAATTATTAATAAACAGGACAGAAATCACTGTTTAAACTCCAATACTTTTCTACGGGAATTTTTGTCGTCAAGAACTCATTTGGAAAAGATTTCAAATATACAAGATTGGTCATCCCTAATCCTTACAGAAACGAAGTATCAAGAAGATCCATTCAGACGTTCAAAAGTTAATAAAACGGGGATATACACAAACACTGATTGAACGATCTGTTATATCTCAATTACCTGATATGCCTCCAAGTAACTATGCTAAAAATGTGGGCCCGGTAACCGAGTGGGTAAGGGCGCTTGGCTGCGGGTTGGAGGTAGCGGGTTCGATTCCCGGCCTCGGCGGAGGGCGGTGATTTTTCCATGCTCCTTTCGCCTCCAAACGGATCCTAGGGTCTACCTAGCCCTCTGTGGAAGGGTACCGGGTTTCTTTCCCAGGAGTTAAAGGCGGGCGGGCGTCGGGCTGACCACCCGACCTCAACTTCGTCCCGTTGGTCACGAAACGCTGGGAGCCTGACCTCCCGCGCCCCCAAGGTCTGTCCAGGCCTGTAGAGAGACAGTTTCATTTTTAAATATTCTATTCATAATATGAATACTCGTGTATCTTTTAGTAAACAATGTATATTTGAATTAACTAAAGTCCGTAAAGAATTTCTGTAAACCATTTTTAGATGCATAATAATGACTTTGATTAAGTAATAATAATCACAACAATAATATCAATATTTACTCATTATTTGTCACGGTATCCTTACACAAACAAAATATACATGAAATAATGCCATTTAAGCAAGTTCCAAATTTCAACTGGAGCGACCAAATTGCGAATCCTCTATTAAGAATGTTTCAGTTTTATCTCCATTTTCTTTTTCACTAGAGAATTGGATAGATTTTTCAATTTTTTTAAATTTAACGAAATATATCTTCTTCGTAACGATAAAACATCATCTAACATAACTTTTACATAAAATGCTGATATTCAAATTTTTTAAATTAATGACAGAAGCCAATACACAAATTAAAGAGTAAAAAACATTAAACATATTAAAACGGGAACGACATGTTTCATCCAGATTAACTAGACTTTTGCAAGTAAAAAATCTCAAGGGATGCAGGCATTAAATACAGAAAAAGCCAAATGAAAGGTCAATGAAATAGTATTGAGTTTTACTTGCTAAAATCCAGTTAAGCTGGACGAAACACGTCGTTTCCTTTTTAATACGTTTAAAGATTTTTACTCTTTAATTTGTGGGTTGGCTTCAGTCTTATTTTAATTTATTTCACACTCGTAAACTACATCTATAATGAATAGATTTTTACTAAGTATACATATTTAGTCAGTGGGGCGAGACACTGACCTTCACGTGGTGCCCCTGATTTTGTTAACAGTGTCTATACAAGTAGTCTGATCAACTACTTGCGAATCGCACAGTCATTTTGGGTATATGGGTCACAAATTTGTCTAAAGTATTGACTACAATCATACTGTTTGATCCTTGCGTCACATGATGTATAACCACGCAACCTCAAACCCAACAGCCCTTCTTAGGGCTACCCCCAAAACGAAGTTCAAATTTCGTCTTGGAACATGGAACATTTGCTCACTCATGAAGGTGGGCAACCAAACGATACTCACAAAAGAAATAATGAAAGCCAATTTAGATATTTGCTGTCTACAAGAAACAAGAATTCTGTCTACAACAGAATTCCTGGGACCTGTGAAAAGAAGATTGAAAACTACGTCCTACTGAACTCAGGTCTCCCCGAAGGTGGTCGCAGGGGTGTAGGATGCTTAATATCTAGTCACACATTCCAAAGCGTTACAGAATGGGTTCCAGTAGATGAAAGAATCATGAAAATACGACTGCACGTTGGTGAAAAACAGCACCTTACTATTGTAAACATCTATGCGCCGACAAACATAAAAGATCATCATCAGGATACTGAACAGTTTTATGACAAATTACAAGAAACATTGAATAGAACTCATAGAAACGATGCCATTGTAGTTGTTGGTGATTTTAACGCAAAAGTAGGAAAAAATCATGAAGCATGGGCTTGCCTGGGAAAATTTGGCATAGGAAAAGCAAATTGGAACGGTGACCAACTTTTAGAGTTTGCATCAACTAACAAATATAAGTTGATGAACACAGTCTTCCAACATAAAAAAGCCCATAAAATCACATTCCGCTGCAATACTGGCACGTATACAGCCGAACTTGACCATGTTCTTTGTAAAAACACCAACAAACACATTGCCAACGATGTTAGAGTGTACAAAGGATATGAATTTAGTACAGACCACTACTTGGTGATTGCCAAAGTGGCCATAAAACCAATGAAATGGTACAAAAAGAAGACATTAGAAAAACAAAAATGGAATCTAAAGGAACTGAAGAATCCAGCATCAAGATCAAAATTTAGTGCATCTCTGAAAGAAAAATTTTCAGCCCAAACCCAACATGCATGTCAAACAAGATCAGTCACAAGTGAATGGTTACAGCTGCGAAATGGTCTATTAGACACAGCAAAGAAAATCATAGGTGATACAAAACCCCAAAAGAAACCATGGATCTCAGCTGAAACACTAGAACTAATAGAGCAAAAGAGATGTCTGCGGCTGAAAATTGAACAACAAGTGACAAAAATGCAAACCCGGAAAAGCAAAGAAAAACTAGCTGAAAGGAACGCAGAACTGAAATTAATCAGAAAGAAGGTTAAAACCCTGTGTAAGAGAGATAAAAACAAGTGGTGGCAAGAAAAAGCGTTAGAAATTGAATCTGCATTTCACAAAAATGACCAAAGAACAGCTTATAAAGAAATAAACCAATTACGAAGAACTTTCAAACCAGTTGGTACTGTAAAAAATGACAGTGGTCGAATAATACAAGATAAAGAGACACAACTAGCAGTCTGGAAAGATCATTTCCAGAAATTACTTAACCCAGTGCAAAATTTAACAAAACTACAAACCACTCTTTCACAAACTACCTTTAATAAGTTCTCACATCCAGAAGTCAGAAAAGCCATTGCAAAACTAAAGAACAATAGAGCACCAGGGGTTTGCAGCAATGTGTCAGAATTTTTAAAAGAGGATGCTGAAACAACTAGTAGATGGCTCACAAGATTATTTAACATCATATGGGAAAAAGAAGAAATCCCAGAGGAGTGGAAGCGAGGCATTATCATACCGTTTTATAAAAAAGGTGATCCATCAGACTGTGCTAACTACCGGGGTATAACACTCCTTACAGTTGTAGGGAAGATATTTGCTTCCTTACTACTGAGTAGAATTAATGAGACATTGAAATATACCTGGAATGATACGCAAAATGGTTTTCGACCAGAACGATCTACAACAGATAACATCTTTGCCCTACGACAAATTATAGAAAAAATATACCATTATAATCAGAATTGTGTCATGGCTTTCATTGATTTCAAACAAGCCTTTGACTCTGTAGCACAAGAAAACTTATGGATGCTGCTAAGTCACTATGGTGTCCAAGAAAAACTCATCCGAATAATTAAAAATATGTACAGTGGCTCCAAAAGTGCTGTCCGAAATGGCAACTTACCTTAGTGACTTTTTTGCTATCAACAGCGGTGTTCGCCAAGGGTGTACACTCTCACCAACACTATTCAACATTGCCATTGATTTTCTTATCAAAAAAGTGAATCAATCAAAAATTGGTGGAATAAATTTACAAGATTTTCATATTAAAAGTTTAGAATATGCAGATGACATTGTGGTTTTCGCACAGGATGCACAAGCCGTACAACAATTAGTAGAACAAATTAACATAGAATCAAAACAGTAAAAACAATGACAATGGCCATACAAAAAGCGAATAAAAAAATCGCCTATCATCAGCAGCCAAATTACAATAGATGGAAAACCCATCCAAGAAACTAAGGATTTCATATATCTAGGCAGCCTAATTAAGAATGATACTACCTGCAGTGATGAAATAACTCGTCGCATAAGCCTAGCAGCAGCTGCATATGGAAATCTACAAAAAACAGTGTGCAACAATAACAACTTATCAAGAGAGACTAAATTCAAAGTTTTCAGAGCTACAGTAATGCCAAAACTGTTATATGCCTGTGAAACGTGGACTATAAAAAAGCAAGACCAAGTGAAACTAAACAGCTTTGCCTCTAGATGCTTAAGAAAAATCATGAAAATAAAGTGGTGGCTATTTTGGACAAATAAAGATGTGTGGAAAGCAGCAGAACAAAAACCACCCTCAGAATTAATTTTGAAATCCAGGCTCAGATGGTTTGGACACATTACACGCATGGATAACACCCGTATAAACCATAAAACACCAACCAACCAACCAACCCGTATAGTCCACCAAATATATAATCGACAAGGCAGTGGTTACAGATCACGAGGACGACCACGAAAAAAATGGATAGACAATATTTCAGAAGATCTCCGTTATATCGATTATGACATTCCAACAGCTACACTACATGCACAAATTAGGACTGGGTGGAAACACATCATTTTGGAGGCGGCTACGGCATACCATGGGCAATTCGTGTTATGACGTAACCCATGGAGCCATGCCCACAGAAGAAGAAGAAGATACATATTTAAACTAATATTATTTAAATGTAAAGCAAACAAACAAATTAAATATCTATTTTTTTGTTAGAGAATACTCGTTGTCTTACAAATAACATTATTACTATTAAACTATCTTGAGGACGTATAACTATCGAGGACGTATACCACTGAATGCTGGTTGTTTCTGTAAAAAACTTTCAACAAGAAAAACCAGAATTGACATTAAATTTATATTATCTACTATATTTTCTCTGAAGTTTATCTTTTTTAGAGATTTATTTTTGGTTGCTTAACTGACCCCAATAAATGCCTACCAAATGAAGAAATGCTTGCTAAAGGTTTTATCTTCCATCAAAAAAAAAAAAAATTAGGGACTAACAGCATCCTTTTACTCCCACAGCTTTTCCACAGCCTCCTCCCTCTAACACCCCTTGCTGCGCATCGACGTTTTCCACTATAGTTCGAAATGATTTCTTTTTTCTTTTTTTATAATTAGGATGTATTTCACTATTCTTCTCTTCCTTCGGAATTCTAATAATTCCATTTCGTTTTTCAAACCCATTTTCCTGTTCTCTTTTTCTATTCGTCCGTATTTGCTTTGGCTCGGCTCTGTTAGTCAATGCAAGAAATTATGAAGTGGAGACGGTGCCGGCAACGAATCCATTACTGCTTTTGGAAATATCCTCCTTTTTTGAGGAGAGAAGTAGGGGGTGGCGGAGGAGGGGGAGGGGGTTAGGAAATGAAAGAACCTCTTTTGGAGACGGGCGGGGTCTTGTCTTGAGAGCAAAAATTCAAAAGGAGGAATCTGTACGCCAAGAAGAAATGATATCTATGACTCTGGCGATGAGACAGACAATACGGCCAGGCAACCCCAGACACCCGCACTTCCACGCACATACGCCAACTACTTCGCTCTCTTTCTCCCCCCCCCCCTTTTTTTTTTCTTTTTTTCTTCTTTATTTCAAGACGCTTTTCGCAGAAGATGAATGTTTCTGCCAGTTTCACGAAGATATAGAGGGTGGGAAAATGCCCTCACGAGAGAGGAAAAAAAAAGTTAAACAAGAACCGAAACAGAAGGGCCTCATCGATTTGATAACCCCGGGCCAACTTTCGTGGCTCAAGACTTGACAACTAAAAGATATCTTTTCAACTTTCTATATTACTGTGAACTTGAATTCATCTTTTGGTTTTATTTTGATATATTACAGAATGATAAAACAGCCTGAATTTTCACGTAACTTTGTGAAAATTTGTTAAAATTCTTGGTTCCTGGAATTCTATTTACTTTCTGTAATTTTACTTCAGTAATTTTACTTTATATGTAAAATATATTCAAAAACAACAATGGATGAGACCAAATTATTCACAAGTGACATCCTGGAACAGCTGTTTCACGCTCGTTGGCGATCACCAGTCGGGAGAAGTCACTGTAAATAAAAAGGTCTCGCTTCTGAGGCTAGTATGAACAATACATCGGAAGCGCAGTGGTGCCTTAAGGATGTCTCATTGTGTAATTTATTCCTTGAGGCACCACTGCGCTTCCGATAAAATCTATGTATTTTACAAATGAAGTAAATGTTAGTTCTATATATATATCGATAGTTATTATAGACAGCAATCATGAAGACGTGTTGCACCGAGTAAGACAGGAAGTCGACTGCAGAGTGGACGTCTGCCGGGTGACCATAGGCCAACATATTAAATAATCTGTAAGGTAACAAATAAAATTTGAATATTTCCTCTGTCCACCCATGCTTCTTAACCTACTGTACTCTGCATCATTATCATACTTATCAAATAATATTTTTTCTAAAAGATCCTGTATTTGTGAAATATAAAATTAGATATATCAAATGCGAGTACTCATACGTGTGAATCTTCTTGAAACATTGCGTACAATTTCCATTTGTATTCCGTATTTTTTCCGATATGAATTCTTGTCAAGAAATTAACACGAGAAATCAATATAAATTCCCCTACTACAACATTCGAAGTTAAAACAATGGATTTCTATGGATGTTTTAAATAAAGGATATTGTTCCGCTTTACAATCTTAATGTTTGCTCCAGCTTTAAAATGAATTGGATTCAGGCTATTTGCCTATCACTTATTTACAAAGCTTTTCTTAGAAACAAAAAAATCTAATTTTTGTTTCTAATTTTCAGAAAATACGAAAAAAACAAATCATTTTTAAAAAAAATGACTTTTTGAATATTTAAAAGATGAATTATTTTTTTCACGACTTTAGAAAAAGAAAAAAAAGAAAAATTAAGTTTATTATCGTTAGTATTGTTCATAATATATTTATGAATTTTATATGTTTTAAATCGTCTTCTCATGTTTTTCTGTTCCATATCTAATCTTCTACAACTTCAATCACATTTCTTAATACTATTGTGATTAAAAGTCTGAAAGTTTGTAAAATAGAAGATAAATAATTGTAGTTTTAATTTTTAAAGTAAAAAGTTTTCATTATTAATAATGAATTATTAAACTGTTAGTATTTGACAGTTTTAATAATAATAATTCCCAAAGTTGGATAAAAATTTTGTTTTTCATTTTTTTAGAAAATGTCCAGAGAATTTTGACAATTAATATTTTTGAAGCAACTCAGGAAGATCATTTGTTATTTTGATTAATAATTTTTTTAAAAATATAATCTTCATATATTATTTCTCAAAGGTATTTTTGTGTCGGCATATTTCCCTTAATACTTCATCAAAATCAATGACTGAGATATCATTTTGAAGATTATGTTCACCGCTAATGTCGAAAAATAAACAAATGATTTAAAATTAATGTTTTCGTTAAAAAAAAAAGTTATTTTGAAAACCTTTTATAAAAACATAGAAAGCGCCATCTATTGACAATCTTTTCATTTATTTATTTATTTCCAAATTCCCATTCGATGACTGATCAAGATACCATGCGAATTATTCGATCCGATCAACCTTGTTTATAAAAATGGAGAAGGCGCTATTTATTGACAATGTATTTAACTAACAAGCACGATAGCTGTTGGATTTGTTTATTATTCCTCAAAGTGGTTTTCAGTTGGGCACGGGTTATTGGAATTATTCGCATGGGTCAACTAGTTTTATTATAATTTAAGAAGTGCATTAAAAATTATTTTTGTCATCATATTTTTAATAACTATTAAGAGATAAATAAACTTATTTATATTTATATTGTATTTCAACGGGTAATATAAAACTTTGATGGAGACGGAATCCTTCCTAGCAATATACTAAAAATGTTTGGTGCATAACTTGTATGTATATACGCATACACATGATGCAACTCCAAATACCACGTTTTATGAATACAGTGATTTGAGAGATAAAAAAAATTTAATGATCAATTCCAAATTTCATCAAGGTAAAAATGAAAATCTTAATTTCTTCCATAAACAATTTACAACTACTGTAATAAGAATGTAGAATGTGTCTCCATCTAGCGGCTAATTTTGGAACAACTAATCACAAACACATCTGATAAATAGTATGGCTTAACATATTTGAAAATTTCATTCTTTCAGTGTATTACGACAGGAACACAAGTTATTTTGGAATTTATTATTAATAGTAGCGTATTAACAGCAACTTCATTCCTATTTGAACACAGGTTCCTAAGAACGGGAGGCTCGTGAAATTAGCCATTCCGATTGTTTGCCTCCCCTCTAATAACTTTTGAATTGCTAGACGAATCTTCCTCAAAATTGGCATGCACTTTTTAGGACAAGAAATGATGTATATGAATGATATCTTATTTTTATATTCCAATTTTTTTCCTTGCTAAGAAATCAGCGCGAGAAGACGACAAAAATCCCCATAATAAAAGCGGTAAAACAGAAATAAGTTTTTAAATAAAGGATAGTAATCCGCTTATGAATCCTTTTAATGTGTGCGGGAGCTTAAAGATGATGGCAGTTTGTTTTAAAAGATGAATAATAAAAGATGTATTTGCTGAATAAGAAAATGAAAAAAAGTTTGTTCATCTGATACAATATAATAAGAAATTCGAAAGAACTTAAGGCCTACTTTTCTTAAACTGTAATTTTTTAAAATTTCTTTATTTTATTCTTTTTGCTTTTTTTTTTAATCATGGAAACGTAAAAAAACTGAAATTTCTACTTTTATATTAAAATTGTAATATCTATTGAATATAAATAGTGTTAAATTTTCCAATTTCTGAAAAAAAAATCAAATTAAATCCTCAGTATATTAATATTTCAAATCGGAGTAATTTTAATCATCTCAAATCTACGTGCAATGGAGTTAGCTAAAAGGATTTAATATTCACTGTTGAAGACAATGAGATCTAAATAAAAAAATAGAAACAAGGGCAGCACGATGAATAAATCGTGAGCCTTTCTGGTTCAATTATCAGAGAAAATCGGGAACGGCCGTTTCGTCCTGCATGGGACTCATCAGCCCGATCCGCCCTCCCCGATAAAGAACTCAGGAAGGCAAGAACTTAAGTGAAGGACATCGTCACACCCGGCAGTGACCCCCGAAACCAAAAAAAAAAAATCAACGATAATAAATATTGTGCTATTATGCACAACCAAAAACCTTTTCCTAATAAATGATAGGAAAAATCCCTCTGATAATTGAACCAGAATAATTTATTTATTCATCGTTCTGCCCTTGTTTCTAATTTTTGATTTCGATTAAGCTTCTTGCACGTTAAATTTATTCTTTAGGTTAAGACGATAAGATATTAATAGAAATAGGAAAGAAAAGCTGGAGACATTTCGCTTGTATTAGTATTCACAACTTCAAAATCTTGTTGTCTTTCTTTTCTTTTTAAGGAAAGTATGCTACAAGTTCTTTTATCTTTTCTCGACACTAAATACGAATAGCTGTCGACTCTTGTGTCAGCCGCAAACATCTTTTTATTTACCCCTTCGCAATATCTAGGTCCTGAAGTGGGTTTCCTTGCTGTAAGAGGGCAATTATGATTGAGTTGAGATGATTGCCCGACCACTGCTATCCCGAACAGCCGACAACAAAGACCGGGGAATGCTGTAATTGTTTACCGCTAGGATCTCTCGACGACTCGGCCTGGAAAGGCAAGAACAGCTTTCTCTATTTTGTTTTTTCATTAAAAACCGGTCCGAATCATGCAATCGTTGTCGGGGCAACCATCAGATAGCCTAATTAGTGATATAAGTGGGTGGTGAGAGGCCTGCGTGAAGGACTAGAGTATCCACGTTACCATGACAATACGTACGACAAAACGTGACATGGGTTATTGTTTTTGCCATTTCATTAATATTTACGTAAAAACGAGGGAAAAAAATCAAATAAGTAAATGTAGGAATGAATTATTGTAAGAACGTATTGAAATATTCATTTTGCTGATTATTACGTGAAATGCCTTATATTATCATCAAAACCTTGACAAACTCAAATTGTAATCTTAAATAAATTAAATAAAAGAAAATACTTAGCAAAATGTTACTGGATCGAGACGAGATAATATTAGATTTTAGATAATAATCACTATATGAACAATTTGTTCTTTTAAAAAAGTTATTTTAATTTAGTATCACCTGTTGTTATTTATTTATTTGTTTTGTTTATCTTTTTATTTTTTTATTTCATGAATTTTCCATATGGAGAATATTCACAAAGCTAATTTCTGCGCATGTGCGAACGATTTGCAATTCGTAACGATGAATATCAACTAACTGTAGCATTTAATATCTACGAGATTTTAGAAAAATCGTAATATTTTATAATAATCTTATCTAATCTTATACTAATATATAAAGCTGAAGAGTTTGTGTGCTTGAACGTGCTAATCTCAGGAATTACCAGTCCGATTTGAAAAATTCTTTTTGAGTTAGATAGCGTGATGTTATATAACCTTCCTCAATAAATGGGCTATGACCAATAGGAGCGGAGCAGTAAACATAAACGTCAATCAACGGGTGCAACGGCGGCGACGGAGCGGCTTGGCCGCACGATGAGACCGAACATTACCGAGAAGGGCCGAATTTAACGCGTGTGATGCCGCGCGGCACAGCTCGTTAATATTACAAATTCTCATGAAATAAAGAGATCTACCATGGAAATACTTTTCGTGAGATTTTGAATAATGTATGGTGAAGCACAATACATCCCGTAATAGTTTTGCAATCTTTTTAAGCTTATTTTTTAAAGAAACGTAGGCTCCTGTGATCAGCAGATTTGGTTTTAAAATGTCTCGTCTTGCTTAGTAACTTGTGAACTAGCTACGGGATATTCTTGAAATTTAGAATGCAAAAATATGGATTCCGAACCTTCCTTTTGTATAGGGAAGGTCACTGTGTGGAACTCTGGAGAATATTCACGTGATAATAAGAGTATGTAAAAGAAATGAAATATTTAATCCATTGAATGTAAGCAATGAATTCCAAGTTTTTTAAACCACAATTTGCGATTGCATTTTTTTTTTTTTTTTTTTGATTAAGAGTGTTCGCACAGGAATTAACAGATTTCATTAATTTTGAGGAAATTTTGTTAGCTTTATTTTTAATATATCCGTCGAAAACAAAGTCACCTTTACACACAAGTAAGGATTTTACGTGCCGTTACGATAAAGATTAAAAAAGCCAACTATTTCGGCACAAATTCAAGTAAAAGTTAAAAAAAAAATTAAAATAAATAAAAATGCGTTTTCTCAACGGCTCCCAACAAGGGATGACATCTTTTATAAAGGTAGGGAGCCCTAATTTTCTTGATAATGGTACCTAGAAAATAGGGGTTCCGAAACGTGCGTCGGATTTTATTGTAAATTAATTTTAATTTTTTATTTATTTTTTTTAACTTTTACTTGAATTTGTGTCGTAATAGTTGGCTTTTTTAATCTTCACCTGTACTTAATTTAGTTTTAAAGAAAGTACGCTTTATATTCTGTCACGAACTTCTTGCTGAACAGAGAGAAGACAGAGGACGGACAACACGCGATGAAGTATGAATATACTGAAAAGAACTAAGAAAGAACTCCATGTCATGACTTATCATCTGGGAGTTTATCAATTCAGACCGGCATGAAATTGAATATGCAAAAACTATCAGGAACAAAAGAACAATCATTAAGCGACCAAATGAAATGCACAACTACGCAGGCGTCAACTTTAATATATAACCAGACAACTAGACATATAAAGAATGTTTTTATTTAACATTTCAACGAAAGTGCCAAAACATTAAGTCACATAGCACAAAAAAAGGGAAAAAAAAAGATATACACACACACACACACACACATACACACACACACACTGGAACCGCAGCGAATTGCCAGTGCCAGGCTCAAAAACTAATTGAAGTCACATTAGAGCTACAGTATTTTTCTAGAACATTATTCCCAAGTGAGGTAATGTTAATTCTGAACAAATTAATTACAACACTACGTAGGCTTTCGCAAGATTTATAACGTCAATATGAAAGTATTTAATGTTCTCGAAATATTTACTGTTCGTAATAATATGAATTATAATTGCAGACAATTATAATTCTCGTGTAGATACTAAAAATTCTTTTCAGCTATTTATTTTACAAAATGGTTGTAATGAAATTAAATTTTACTGTATTTGACTTAGCAATTAGTGCTTAAGTAAAGTCTAGAACTTAAAGTGAAGTTTCAAAACTGCTTGGACTTATCCGAGTTGAAATTCAGATAATGTATTGGCTTTTGTTGATTTTTGCAGTTTTGTCCCCCTCAAATTAAGAACATTTCTTAAAGTTTTGTAATTTCTTAGGTAAATTTTTCTCTTTTTATACTGCACAAAAATGCCTTTAAAGGCTGTGAATTCCGGGCTAACCTAGTTGCAGCTGAAGAGATTACTATGAATTTCTTAATGCTTACTTAAGGGTACGAGGAACCACTGAAATGACAGATTCATTATTTATAAGAGAAAACACTACATAATTAAAACCAGTGGAAATTAAACAATATGCATTTCTAAATTATGAAGATCAAACAAAAAAGCAACAAATGGTAAGTGACTTCAGGTCACTTTTAAATTTTCTGGACTTTGCAATATTTATCTTAGTTTAATATTTTAAAGGAATTCCTTTCCGTGTGTGAAATTTGTTGATAAGTTCTTGATTCAGCCTACAAACGGTTTAAAACATTATTGACAATTAAGAATAAAAATTAAAAAGGCATTAAAAATGTTAAAAACAAACTTAAAAACATTAAAATTGAGCTCAAACTAGTTTCCGCTTGCAAGCAAGCCGTCATCGGTGAGTGACTTTCCATCCTGCAACACGGGTTTTTACAGGGAATTGTTCTTGAATGGGTCAATCAGAAGCCTGGTTGTTCCAATCAATTGTCGTTTATTTGATTTGCATATGGCGTTGATTAGGGCGCTTCTAGCGGATATTCTTAACATCAACCCTGGCGGTGATCAAATGTAACCACAAGAGCACATGGCTTTGTTTACAAACATATCTCCAAACATATAAACACTGAGCTATGCAGCGAAGCGAACTGAATTGTAATATAAATCTCTTGATTTTTTTCTTGAACCCATATTGGTATATGGATCTCACAGAAACACAATCGTTTATGCACATATCTGTATTTGCAATAAGGAATGATTCTTTACACCTACGTTTAAATTCAGCCAATTCCGTTGTAGGTATTCTTGGTTTTTCTACATCAAAAACATGACCAGTATTTCTCATATGTAAAACACTACAATATGCTGTGTCCTTTTTCTTGATGGCTCGAGTATGTTCAGACATGCGCACATGTAGAGCACGACCGGTTTCTCCTATGTAGAATCGAGGGCATGTAGCACACTGCACGGCATGTACTACTCCTTTCTGTTTTTCATCACCATTATCTTCACTGTTATGACGTTCCGATCTTTTAAAAAAGCTACCAGTTGAATTTCTACTAGCGGCGGTGACCACAATATTGTGTTCTTTGAGAATTTTGTTAATCAAAGGAAACATTTCATGATGATAATCAATTCTGACAAACTGTTTGCCATTAAATTGTTGCTGTTGACCATTATTGTATATCTTGTGTAAAGTGTTCTTAATATGTTTGTCAATAAGTATAGAAGGGTAATCATTATTCAATAATAGCCGTCGTACTTGTTGAACTTTTTTAGTAAACAGTTGTTGATTGCTAAATAGCTGAAATGCTCTTCTAATAGCCATAGTAATAATGTTAATTTTGAAGCTTTTCGGGGTTAACGAGTTGTAATTCAATGTAATACCTGAATGGGTCTTTTTTCTGAAGACCTCCGTCTGGAAACAATCTTACATGTTAGTAATTTTGATATCTAAGAATGATATTGAGTTATCATGGTCCTTTTCAAGATCAATCTCAATTTAATATTTTAAATACAATGCATTTTCTATGTATCATAATCATGGACTATTTTAAGCCTAATTTCTAATGGGTTAGATATTCATCAAATCGGTAATCTGTAGGTGTATTACGTATAATTTTTGAACCACTGCGCACTGGCGGGATCTTCTTCAAACTTATTCGAGGACTAGGGACGATATTTGAAATCTTTTCCAAATGGATCCTAATCGAGAAATCAGCGCGAGAAGGCAACAAAACTTTCCATAGAAAAAGCATTGGAATCTGAACAAATGGATTTCTATTTAATATCTCTCTGCTTGAAACATTGGGAATTAATCCTTTATCTAAACGATTGCGCGTGGTTTGATACGATTATAATTAATCCATAGCAATTAATCCGTACAACTTAAGTAAGTAATCCGGATTTACTTTAATTATTGTTTCAGAAAATGAAACATTTGTACTGTTTATTAAATTAATAATTAATAAATGTTTAATAGCTATTGTACTTGGAATATGAATGTAGGCTTTTTGTTTTGTAACGTTTTCACGACTTTAATAGAAAAATAAAGACAAGAAATTTCACGAACTTAAACCCTATTTTCTTACAATTTCTTTTTGTGAAAACAATAGAAATGGACAGCCTACATTCATTTTCAAATTCTGCTGAATTCAAACCATATAAACTTTGCTTTCTTGAAATTTTCCATCTCTGAAGGAAAAAAAAAAAAAACCAAAACAAAAAACAAAAAAAAAATAAACCAAATAAATCCGCATTATTTATCTATGATGTTGGGTTATTTTTAATCATAATAAATTGAAGCAATGGATTAGCTAAACTTGGATATTTATTGTGTAAAACAATGAGAGATTAATAGAAATAGGATAGAACTCCTTTAATCTACATACTTCGTTTAATCATGAGATAAACTATACTCCTCAAATGTCTTCTTTAATAACAACAACGATATTTCATTTTCTTTAACAGAGAACTTCTTTAAGTTGAATAACCGAGGACAAGAAATCTCTCTCTTCTTCCTCAATTGAATTCGTTATCATAAATTTATAGAAGATACTCAATGGAAATTATTAGGAGAACGAATCAAAGCCACAAAATGTTAAGTATGAGTTTTGCAAAATAAAGAATTGAGGATTAATAAAGTAATGAAAAGTATTTTTCCCACAGACGCATATGAAGAAGTTAGGAAGATGGATTCTAGAAAATATACGAATTCAGTTGAGGAGGAATTAAGATTTCTTGTCCTCAGTTATTTAACCTGAAGAAGTTTTCCGTTTTTAATTAACTGAAATAGCGTTATTGTTATTAACGACAATATTTTACGAGTATCCCATAGAATTCCCATAGAAAAGCATTGGAATCTAAAAAAAATGGAGTTCTATCATGAGATACACAGAACTCCATTTTTTAAAATCCATTGCTTTTCTATGGGAATTTCTGTCACCTTCTCACGCTAATTTCTCTACAAGAACCCACGGAAAAGATTTCAAATATAAAAGGTTAGTTTGTCCCTAATCTTTGAATATGCATACTGAGTTTCAAGAAAATTCATTCAAAGGTTCAAAAGGTATTAGACCTGTACCCACATACAGACTGAGTGATTTTTAGTTTTAGCCTATTTTTCAACTCAAGAAATTTTAAGAAATCATATCTTAAAGAAATCTTCCGAACTTCTTATTCTTGTAAAATAATCAGTTTTCTTTTTAATATTTTATTGCAGAATTCTTTCTTTTGATGTCGTGAAGATGTCGTACTTAGCAGATGAACGTCTCCTTGTGATGGATTCACCTGAACCTCTCCCTCTTCGTTTCCCACAAGCAGCAGACATAATTAGCGGGATTCGACTACCACCTTTTGTAGCAACCCGAAACTTCTCTGCGGTTAACGAAAAAAAAAATCCATACGACGGAGAAACGAAAAAAAAAAAGAAAACAATTCCTGAAGAATCCTGAAAGATGGCGCTAACAGCGGCTGCTGCTCGGCTAATTCAAAGAAAAGGAGAATTTGTGGTTTACTTTTTTAGGACTGTATTTGTCGTGCCAATGTTCGATAACTGCACAGTAAGGTCACGTAAAAAAGTTGCTAAAAATTAGCAATTATTCATTCATTTACGTTGATGGTTTTGTGTCCGTAGCTCTTTATCTACTGGTCCGATTTTCTCAAAATTGAGTAGAAGCCTTCCTTGTAACCACCTACAGCTATCCTTAAAATTTCAGTTTTCTAAGATGCATCGTGTTTGAGTTATCGTGATCAAACATGGGACGGACAGACATCCATCATTCGACTTAAATTTATATATTAAAAGTTTTCTATTGTAATCCTTTTTTGTCTACGACACATATTTAAGAAATGTTAGAAATGCCACACAAAGCCTGTAATAATCGTTTAGCTACTGTCTTGCAGTTACAACAATATTCTCATATCGCTTCTTCACAAGTCACACACAAAGAAAAATTGTTGGAGGCCTATTTGCAATGAGAGTTTCGTTATTAAGAAAGCAATGTGTTTTTTAATCTGATGTTTCTTCCATTAATTTTTGATAAAAATTAATACACAAATGAAATCAGAAAAATAGTTTCCAAAACCTTTGAGCAATATAGCTGCGAGAGGAGATACCTTGAAATAATATTATCCCGTAAAGCATTTAAAACTCAACGCTTTTACAACTCAACTCAACGTGTGAGAAGCTAAGAGGAAAATATCGTACTAATATTATTTCTGAATGTTTCTAAATGCTACAACTGTTGTTGAATAAACAAAAATAAATAAACAAAACTAAGTACTCGTTCTGCTTTCTATTGGGGGCCGAGCTTCGGGATAGGGTGGGGGGACATTTCGAGGGACGAGGGAAACATAATAATCTTTCTCGTACCTTAAGTAAGCCTAATCTACATGCCAAATTTCATGGAAATTCGTCCAGCTATTTTAAAGTAATTTGCATCCGAACACACAAACAGGCAGCAGAACCAACATTGGAGAAAATATTCATGTGAAATTATAAGACTTCGCGCCTTCAGTCAATTATTGATGTTACTTTCTCTGTTATTAGTTTTAAAATATTTTTGCCACTGGTTTTATTATTTTATATTGTAAAAATTGTTATTTTAATTTAATTTTAATTCATAAAATAAAAGTTGACAGAATTATTAAATATTTTCTTACTGTAAAAATGTCTTAGTTTACAAAATTGTAACCGACATTCCCTTTTTGATTCATTTTCTTGCATTTTCCCCATTTGCTGCTCTTTCCTACATGTCTTTTATTTCCCCTCTCCTTTCCTCTATTATGCTTCGTTTTATACCTCCAATCCCATTGAATCATGTATAAGTTACTTTTCTATCTTTATATTTTCCCTCACTTAAGGGTTTGTAACAACAGGAATTTCTATCGAAAAGTGGCTCTAAACTTAGCCCCACTCCCTCTTCCTCTTCCAATTCGCTTCTTATTCCTAAATCTTGGATCTTAAGGAGTATTCCTACACATATTTATTCAGCACTGAAGAGGAAAGGCTTATGCCTCACAAACCTATAGATATTTTTTATTATTCTTATAATCTTCAGTTAAATAAAAACCCAATGGGATGTTAAGAGTATATTGCTGCATATTAATCCAAATTCAGAAATTTACTATGTTTAATAGCTTTCGATTAATTTATTTAATTTTAAGAGAAAACAATAAATTCACAGGTCCGTTCATCGGAAACCAATGCAGACTGGACTTACATTTAATTATAATTCGCATGTGCCAAACAATGCTAAACGAAATGTTATCCAAATGACCGTGTCCCGCGCTTTTCGCATTGTGTCTAATGAAGCTATTTTTGAGACTGAAATCGCTAATTAACTAAGATTGCATTGGCGAACGATTACCTATTGTCGTTTATAAAAGCAATAATAAGGGACTCCATAAAGAAACTGTAAAATCCATACTGCTAAGCAAGCAAACTTAAACCCCCCATTTACATTTCGATCCCATACCTTTCCGATCTGTATGTAATCAGAATGTTAAAGGAGTATGAAATCGGAATTGTTATAAAAAGGCAAAACACTTTAATCTTATTTCGGTTAACGAACTGTTAATGTATCTGAACCCAACAACATTCGGAAAAATAATTGTATATATGGAATCAAATGTTTAGGTTACGATTATCTATAGCCTACATAGAAGAATCCCGACGTCCATTGGTAATTCACCTAAAAGAGTAGGGCGATTAGAACTGGAAACCTCGCATACAACATGACAGCGCATGTATATAATACAGAGCACATACTGGATTTAGAAACTCTTTGATTTTTGATCGGAAGTCTGAGGAATAAATGCGTAAATTTCAGGATTCATTATTGATTTTGTCCTTACAATAATAAATTGTCAGTTGATGCTGCTGAACATTATAAACTGCAATTTAGTTAATATTTTTTTTCCTTCCTAAGAAATTTTGAATCAGCTATTTCATTGATTCATTTTGATATGTTGAAATGGGTCTTGTTCTTTTACTTATTTGTTTTATGTTTCTTTTTTTTTAAATGTTTGGCATTATGGTGCTACTTCAATTTACCCGTATTACCTTTATGCAATGGTAAGGTCTGGTTGTCCTTATAATTTGTATGTTTGTTTTTATTGGTGTATTGTCTCATTCCTGGCACTTGTGGACTTGACCACATCGATTGTGATTGGTCATAATCTTCTCTATTTGTGATGATACGTTTTGTATCTTCATTGCGTTGAAAAAGAGACCCGAAACTAGTACATATTAGTTTTTTACTTTTTTCATTTTGTGTGTTTTTCAATTCATCACTTTATGATTTAATTAATGTTTTTTTTTTCAGTTCTCACTGGATTTTTACAGGTTTGCCAAGACTGCCGAGAATATGTTGGGAAGATATGGTTGAAAAAGCAAAAATTGGAAAATTAAATAATTGGACTCAAAAGATTAATGAAATATTTATTGAAGCGGGAGGGGTAGTAGAATGGGATAGAGCGTTACAAGCCGATTACTGGGCATCCAATAAAGAAAAAGTTATAATGAGAATTGGGGAAATAACTTTGCAAAAAATATATAATAAAATACAATATTCGGCATACAATGAAGATTACAAATTTTTAAATTGGCAAATAAATGGTTCTTACCACATCTGTTCAAAAGTTAAAAATAAGTATATAAAAGAAGTATATATTAAATTAAGAATGGGATGCTTATGGAGAAATAGTAAATACTGGAAAAAACAGAAGATAAATTTTGTTGGTTGGGTTGCAAAGTAATAGAGGGATGGGAACATGTCATTTTTGATTGCGAGAAATTGACGGAAGAAAGAGAAACATTGGAAATTAAGAATGTTAAGGATAGAAGAGGGTGGTGGTATAAAATATTGTCCTCTCAGTATTTAAATAAAAAACTATGTAAATTCATGATAACATTTATTGAGAAAGAAAAAAAAATGGAATTAGTATAGAACTGGTTGCAATTGAATTGATTGAAAGTGTATGGTTATTTATTTATTTATTATTATTATTATGTTTAAATTTTTTTAACTTCTTTTATTTCGTCATTTAGAAATTATCTATTTGTAAATTAGTTATAATTTGGTTTATTTCTGGTGCTGCTTTGTTCGATTAATGAAACTGTGTATGTGTGTGGTTTGTATACAGATATTTGTTGTGTTTTTCGCCTCCTTGGGATTGATATTATTTGTATTATTATATTTACATTTATATTGTTAAATACTTATTTAGATTAGGAGGATAACGGTAAAATCAAATTTAATTTAAGATTAACTTGTATTGTTGTAATTAATAACTAAAAAAAAAAAAAAATTTATAATGTAAAATAATAGTAAAACAGCTTTGGAATCAAGTCTAACTTGTAAAGGATATAACCCGATTGAAGTTAATAAACTTATCTATCTACAGGTTTGCTAATATGGCTAATAAAATGCAAAATATAAAATGTTGTCTATAGGGTAGAAATTTAGTCTGTGAAATTAATGGTGTAGTTTTAAAAAAAGGCGAGACATACAATATTAAAAAACATAAAAACACATTAAAAATCTTAATATCTCGACCTGGTTTCGATCGGACCTGGCGATCTTTTTCAAGTGAAATTCCGACAAGGTACAAGCTGCTTATAACAAGAAATTTAACCAATGACAAACGAATGTAAATATGTTGTCCCCAACGTCCTCTGGTGTCAGGAACTGCAGGTCTCCAACTGACAAATTGTCAGTATAGACATGAGCAGAAGAATGTCAGAGAACCGGAAATGGTCAGTTGCCGGCCTGCAGTTCCTGACACCAGAGGAAATCGGGGGACAACATATTTGCATTCGTTTGTCATTGGTTAAATTTCTTGTTATAAGCAGCTTGTATCTTGTTGGAATTTCACTTGAAAAAGATCGGCGGGTTCGATCGAAACCTGGTCGAGATATTAACATTTTAATGTGTTTTTATGTTTTTAAATTATTGTGTGTCTGACCTTTTTTAAAACTACACAATAAAAATGTTGCCCGTTATGTTTGTTGGAACCTATATGAAAGGGAGGTGATTTTTCTCTTTGCAAATTTCATTATTAAAATAAAAAAAAGTCAACTTAAAAACAAGATTTAAAACAAGATTTCTTTAAATCTAACAACGAACGGAAAGCTTTAAAAATTAAATCAAACGCTAACTTCTATTTTTGTTTTCCGTAATTAAAAAGAATACCCAATTGCTTTATATCCTTCATCAAATTCTATGGAAAACAGCGCGTGAAAAATCAATTTTCTCTAATAACGGTTTTAAAAGGTTGAGCCTTCCTAAGAGCGACTGTAAAGAAAAGTTTCAGCCAACAGAACGCTAATTTGGATCAATTAGAAGCCGCCTAATGGTGCTTTCCCAGTACTTTGAATTATTCAGAATTGCAGAGGCTTTTGTTAAAGAAGCCCACATGTCATGAAAGCCACTACATCCTCATAATTACATATTGTGAAGCACCGTTATTAATAATCTGCTAGTCATTGATGAATATCTAATTGAGTTTCGAAGTGGGTGGCTCTGAAAGGACTACAGCAATGACGTCACTTTATTCAGAAAGCTGTCAGACGACAGTCCCCGCTGGTCAGTGCCGTAACAAAACAATTACGCTTTTGTCTGTTGTGAAATATTTATGATGAATTTGTTTTCAAACACATTAACGCAAAAATAGCCAAAGGAATTATTTATAATAATAAGTCAGAACTTACTTAAAGTTTTCTTTATTATTTATTTATTTTATTTACCAATAGAAAAGAGAGGTTTTTATCAAATCGGTCAGTCCGTGTGAGTTTGAATGTTTTGAACTTAACTTTTGAATCTTTGGATCGATCTTCTTGAAACTTAGTATGCATAATAGAGGATGATTTAACTTTTATTTTGGAAGTCTTTTACAAATGGGTTCTTGACGAGAAATTACTGCAATAAAAATTACCATAGAAAAGCATTGAAATGTAAACAATGAATTTCTATGCTGTATATTAATAATGGAGCTTTCACACTTACGATTACAAAACAATAACAAGATAGGGATAGCGATTAGTAAACCAATCACAATGCTTCGCAACGGCTTCTGAAAGGCGCAATTGTTGCAATTATTGTGATTGTTGCTGGGCTATATTATATATGTGATTGTTGCGAATGCAAAAGGCGCAATTGTTGTGATTGTTCTGCTTTGCATTGTGGGATACTTGTCCACAGACGTACGGGATTGTAAGGCTTCCTTTCAGAAGCCTACAAAAGGAACCTTTCGTTTCGGTTGGATAAAGGACGAACCTTTATCAAACGAATAACTTCTATCCTATTTCTGTTAATATCTCACTATTTTAAACTATGAACGTGAATTCGTTTAGCTCATCCATTAATTTGCGTGTGTTGTAATATTAAAATTAATCTCATTTTGACAGTAAGTAAACAATGCAAATTTAATTCATTCGGAAAACGAAAAATTGTTACCGATTGTATTCAGTAGAATATTATAATGAAAATGTTAGGTTAGCTTTTCTCGTTGTAACGACTTAAAATGTCGTCCGCTTCTTCATATAAATATATATGAAATGAATATCAGATTTTGTGACTTAAAATGTCTTTTCTTAACGACGATTTTTTTTAAATGTCTTTTCTTAATTTTTTTTTTTTGACTTTTAGAGAGAGTTGGCTTTAAGTTCTTTGAAGCTTCTTGGCTTAGCAAGAAAATGAAAAAGCAAAACTTCCGTGTTTATTTTCAAATTCTAATATCTACTTAATACAAGGAACAGTTATTCCTTATCTGAAAAATGAAATGGCAAGATAGGTAATAGAAAAGTAAAATTAAGTATTAAAAAGGAAATATTAATAGGATAGAAATCCATTCTTTCCTATGAGTTTGTAGTGGAGTTACGTCGCCTTCTCGCGCTGATTCATCAATAAATACCCACTTAGAAAAGATTGCAAATGGAAAAGTCTCTCATCCTGAAATATGCATACTAAGTTTGAAGATGATTCAAATTTTTAAAAAACCGAACAAAATATTCGTCAGGCAGGAATTTTAGTAATCGCTTAGCTTTTGTAATTACTTAACAGTACACAAACCGTTAAATAATACTTACATCTACAAAATTGAAAGGGCCATGTACGAGGGCTGTAAATAAAGTAGTGGCAACATTGATAGAACGCAATATTTAATGAACTAACACGTACAAATTGCAATTCATTCCTTCAATATAATCACCCTTAAAGTTTATTACCTTTTGCCAAATGTCGGGAAGCCTTAGGGGACCTTTGGCAAGGCGTTCTCTGTCGATGACGGCGACGGAGCGCTCTACTGCGCGGAGTACAGATGCCACGTCGTAAACACCCTCGTAGTCGTATGCCACATCAGCATATAAGCTTCACCCGACTGGGTTCCTGTCGAAATTTCTGTGGACGCCAACCTGGGTGACGATTGGTGCTTTAATTCATGCTAACTGTGGCATACGACTAAGAGGGTGTTATTCTTATGCACGCTGTGCCTGCGAGACACACCGTCATCAGTGACTGCTTTTGCCGATTTCTGGAGCGACATCTGCGTCGGCTATACGGCGCAAACGTCCACGTTTCTTGCGAGACGATCGCCCTATCGTGTTGCATGACAACGCACGTTGCCATGTCGCACACAATGTCCAGCTCTTATTGCAACGGTGGCATTGGGAGGTATTGGAACACCCTCCGTACTCACCAGACATGAGTCCTTGTGACTTCGACCTGTTTCCGAAGATGAAGGAACCCCTCCGAGGCCGCCGATTTCCTGACGTAAATCTGTACTCCGCGTAGTAGAGCGCTCCGTCGCCGTCATCAACAGAGAACGCCTTACCAACGGTCCCCTACGGCTTCCCAAAATTTGGCAAACGGTTATAGACTTCGCGGGTGACTATATTGAATACCACGACCAATGTGAAGGTAAAGACAAATGAAGAAAAAGGAAGCTCCATTAGCATGAATAAATGAATTGCAATTTGTACGTGTTCTTTCATTAAATATGGCGTTGTATCAATGTTGCCACTACTTTATTTACAACCCTCGTAATTTACAGAATTTAAAGTCAGCCTTTTTTTTTTATCGTATCGTTGAATTAATTCATCATTGCCTAGACGCCGAAAATCACCGAGATAAGTTCAAGGAAGTATTTCATTCAAAAGTTGTCACAACATTTGTTTGTTATTCATTATATGTATGGGAATTTGCCACAGGCTAGTTTTTTTAAATTTTTTGACTGATATTTTATACAATAATGAAACTTGATGAAGGTATTTACCCAGAATCCTTTGCGCGCATTTTGGTAATACCAAAAAGTCTATTTAAAACTAATTAAAAAATACTTTTTAAAAGTTCTCATCAATTTACTATGTTACTCAATGCACAAGTCAATGTTTTGTTTTCGAAGGATTTTCTTTTTACTAAGGGCATAGCTGTTCGTTTATTGGAAGAGAACAGGACAGTTTTAACACCCCTCCCCACTTTATGTCTTAAATTGCAGATGATAGCCAAGCGTAGTTCGATGGGTCACACATTCGTAATTGAAAATTCTTCAGGCTCCTCAAATTTTCAGAAAATTTTTTTAGAGATCTTTAATGCAGCTAAAAGTTATTAATTTTGGTACTATGTTTCGCCACCATAGGCGCTGCTCGCTATCACACACCTATCATAAAAAAAAATCAACTCAGCCATAAAAAAAAAAAAGACACATTCTAAAAACAGATTCCTTCCCAATTGCTATAGAGGATCATCTAAATCCCACATGTTTAACGGCACTCTTAATGTTTTTAGGAAAGGTAAGCAAAAAAAACAAAAATCTATTTCAATGCGTGATAACACATGAGTTAAATGTCTTAAATAATTATTTAGAAGAAAAGACAACTCTAAAACGCCAACTTTCTTTATGTACAAAATGAGGAAGGACCTTCGTTATAAGAATGTAAATCTTCCAGAGAAATTTGACTTCTTTGAGACGATTACTTTTTGAATTCTCTTCACCATAGACGGATGGACAGAGAACGATGGGCGAGTTTAGCCCATTTTCCTCCTTTACATGTTTATCTATTGTGTACCGAAAGTAATACTGAGCTTTCTATTAGGAACCTAAACTTTCCACAGAAATTTCAATTTTGTAGAGTAAAGAGTGTTTGGGATATGTTGAACAGATGAACAGACAATTGTTAATAAAATGCAGTACGACCCTGCAGTAATTGGTTAGCACGCAGTTATAAAAACTGCTTTTAAACTTGCTTTTATTTGCTGTTATTATTTTGCAACTTTAAGTCAGGTCGTCGAGTGAAATGGACTCGCCCTCATTACCGTGTTCAGCCGTTACATGGACTCTTACACAAAACTAATTATTAAAACTCCATTCATTATTTACAAAGATTTTTCCACTCATTTCGTAATTAGGTTATTTTAAGGTATATTTAATTAGCTTCTAAAGTCCATAAACTCTTTTTGCAAATTCAAAATCCCTCCCAATTCATTCCACTTAAGATTCCTAATTGCGAACGCAGAAGCACTCACTAAATAGAATTTCATAATTTCCACTCCTAAATTTTTAAATAGAAACTATCTTATATTTCTAAATTTATACTGTTTTATAGAAATGGATTCTCAAAATTTTTGGCTTAACCATCTAAACATGAAAACTTAGATTAAAATTTGACTTAAAAAAAAAAAGCTTAAAATTAACTAAAATTAACTAAAGTTTTTCAATATGTTCAGATAAAGAAATGCTATTAATATTTTAGATTAAGAAAGAACTTGAATCTACTTTCCTTAAAATGGTATTTCGTTTTATATTTAAAAACAAAGAAATAGAAAAGTCCATATTCATATTGCAATAAAAACAGTTTGTAAAATTATTGGCTCTCAAACTTCCTAAGGTTGTCCACCCTGGTTTAGACAATCAAAAATTAACAGAAATAGGATAGAATTGCTTAGCATTGTTTCGATTCCAATGTATTTCTAGGAGCATTTTTTGGGGCCTTCTAGCGCCA
>JAFIDM010010028.1:57791895-57846721 GCA_023159025.1 Thereuonema tuberculata | reverse complement strand
ATATATATATATATATATATATATATATTTTTTTTTTTTTTTTTTCACCATACGATATATTCATCTTCTTAGTAATGCTCTTAATGTATGCACGAACTGTAATATACTATAATATATACGAACTACAGAAATCTGAGACAAAATGTAGGAGATTTTCATTAAGTAATTGGGGAATTTTATACAACTGAAAAATTTGAAGATACAATACCGCTAAACACAAACAGTGTAATTAGTAAATATTGATATTTTTAGCGGCCCCAAGGTTACAGCTTGCCTGTAAAACTGCTAGGGGACCGCTTTTGCTTTTATCCTGTCTGGATGTCCCTCTCTGTAGCGGCCAAACGATTGGAGATATTCGAATGAAACCTTCACCTTTGTGTTCAGCATCAAAAAGTAGGTGGCCATGTGTAAAATATCAGACCTCTAAGGACCATTCCCTGACCCCCCAAGGCGTTTTTTGTCTTTTAAAGGCGTTGAATAGAACATAATTCCTCTTCTCAAACATTATTATTATTATTATTATTACTAAGACTGTTTTTCTTATTTGAAATTTAAAAACCAATTCTTTCAGGAAAGTAGAATGGAAGCTACTTCAGGTACCTCCTAAATTCGCAATCCTCTATATTATTACAGATCAAACAGAGGCTTTCCTGTGGAGCGACTCTGCTCTGCAAGGAAAACAGAGAATATGAAGAGATCAATGTAAAACGTACTTGTAAAGTCAATATAAACACCACGAGAACTGAATTAGGAAGCCAGAATGACATTAGAATGCTCGTGAGTCTCTCACAGTATTAACAGGAATCCTGCTTAGAATCTGAAAGTAATGACGTTCAGTCGTGCTAATGAACTCATGAAAGAACATACATACAATTACATTCTTTGCTTATAGGCTCGCCAGCTGAAGTGGTAATGCACTTTACGGATCTCAACCAAGTCACACTAATCACGAAACGCCGGGAACCTTTTCTCCCGCGAACCCAAAGTGCCAAGTAGTCCTGGAATGGGATACTTCAAATTACCAAACTCAACCGAAACATTGTCTTGATGAAATTCGATAATCTTACAATTCTCTACGATACACTAAGTTAAGATTTTTTTCTATATTTTGCCATTTTCATTGTAAGTGAAGTACACTCCTTTGAAAATATTAAAAAAAAGAAAAATTATACTCCGAGCCAGTTAGATATTCGCTAAATATCTACCTTATTTAAAACAGACGTATTGTAGAACGATAGAACACAGAGCCTTCTAAAGCACTAGGAATCTATATTACTAAAATCTTTTATTTCTCTGTCCGGCGCAATTTCCTGTGAGAATTGAAAATATAAGTAATTTTTACAATGAAACGACGGGAATCGAACCTGCAACCTTCTGATCCGAAGTCAGACGTCTTATACATTAGGCCACCGGGACTACAACTCACTTTATTTTGTTTTTTTTGACTTATGTGTCCTTCCCATTCGCCCCATTAAATAATGAATGTATTCAACCTGTTTTTTGAATCTCAAGATTGTTTATTTATTTCCGATCCGTCTATTTATTTGTAATTCGAAAATGACAATTAAAACTATAATTGCCGAAACGTTGCAATATTTTAAATATAATATTCTTACTTAACCAAATCTATGTGATATAGAAAAGCAAGCGCGTGTATACGGGAGATGGCCAAGTTAGCATAAAAAGGTTTTTTATAGGTGAAAATTGTTGATATTTTCTTCATAAATAATGGTTTACTTTCCCAGGAAAGTGAGAACTATCTAATCACTCAATCCATTTGTGTCACTCCATCCTTAATAACTTTTGAAACACTAGACAGATCTTCTTGAAACTTACTGTGCATATTTAAGGATTAGAAACGATCAATAAAAAAACAAAAAAAAGACCCCACTTTTTTTTGTTTGTTTCTTGCTGAAAAACTTTGATATCTTTAAACGAGACACTAATGAAAACTGGTACGCCAACTATTCACCGTTCTAAGTGTCATATAAGTGCGAGTGACAACAAAAGCATTGGTTTAGTTAGAATCTGAATATCACATTTGTTGTAAATATTATTTTTTTTTTTGCACAATACCGTTCTATTATTCAGATAAGGCAAGGTAATAACCACGGCTATAAAGTTTGCTCGTTAAAAAGCAATAAATTTGAACTCTCCCTTAATAAATTCCTTACCACGGTCGTAAATACTTATAGAAAAATAAAGCAAAGATAAGGCTTCTGTTGTAACATTGGAAACCAAAATTAAGGGTTGTGAAGAGAAAGGATTAACCTATCTGATTGGAACGAGAAAGATAAAAAAAAACAACTATCAAAATGAAGTATTGTTTGTAAGTACGTAAGTATATTTTGTAAGTATATTGAGGAATTAGCAATAGGACAAAAGAACTTAAGTCTATTTTCTTTAAAATGTTAGCCTAGTTCTTAAAATTTCTTTATGGAAAAAAAAATAAAGAAATTTCTTTAAGTTGTGGTAACGACAAAACGAGAAACCTACATATATTCATTCCAAATGTAATATCCATTGGATAAGAACACTATAAATTTTTTATTTTCTGAAAAAGAAAATGAATTAAATCCACATTATTTACTTTATTGTTTAACTTGGATTACTTTAATATTGATTGTTTAAGATAAAGAGATGTTAATAGAATTAGGATAGAAATTCATTGTTTAGATTCCAATGGGTTTCTATGGGAATTTTTGTCTCCTTCTCGCGCTAATTTCTTGACAAGGATCCATTTGGAAAAGATTTCAAATATAAAATTTAAATTGTCTCTAGTCCTTGATGATGCATACCAAGTTTAAAGATTCCAGTATCAAAATTAATAGGGAGCTAACTAAAATGTCAACTTACAAAACGTTATGTACACGACAGCGTATCTTGTTTGTACAAACGCAAACGAACCAACAAAACGTTTCTCTCTACACAATTTAAATTTAGGACAATTGAGTGACTTTTTATTGTAATTTATTTATTTCTTATGAGTTTTCGTTGTTTTTATGCTTCACAAAAATGCCTTTAAACACCAAGAAACTCTGGATACGGTTATTTACTGTGACAATATTTTTTATAAGTTTTTAATGTTTAATTTTTACATATGAGAAACCAATGTCAAGCCGGTAACTGATTTTTAATTTGTTTATTCATTACTATATCATGTTTCACAATATTTCTTACCGATGAAACAATGAATTACTAATAATACTCACAATAGAATTCCGTGAATATATTTTTTATGATTTTACTACAGTGAGAATGCAGGGATGTAATATCGATATAATGTTATAAATAGAAGATATCTCCTGAGAAAGCAATAAATAATATATAGCATTTAACATGTCTTTACTCCTTTTATGAAGTATTAATAACCTTTTGTAATAATGTAGGAAAATAATGTATAATATAAAAAGTGTGTCAAACAAATGAAACGGTAACAATTTCATGATTCAAATATAAAATACTGAAAGATAAGCTTATACTAAACAAATGATGCCATGAATACCAGGAATTTCTTGTTTGCGATTTTTATATTTATCAATAGATAATGTTTCTATCTACATTTGAATCATCAACTTGTTGTTAACTTCATCCTGTTCATTCGTTGACAACTGTATAGTAACATCAAAGATGCTCTTTTGTTCTTTGTATTCAACATTATTTTCCTTTATTATTATGAAAATGTTACATTCCATTTTTTAACATTTGTGATAATATTCCATAAAGAGGATTGAAACTTGCTAAATGATATTTAAAAATATATTTATTGCTTTCTCAGATACGTCTTTTATGTATAATTTAATGCAAGGGTTTCTTCTGTCAATTAAATAATATAGGACTAATGTTATTTATTAAAATTCTGGTATTGCAAAAAAGCTTGAGTTATGTAAATTAAGAATTACGGCTGTTTTTTTTACTAAGCTATCCAATTATTTATAATTTAACCTCTGAAATGGCTAATTAAATGCCCCTCCAACAATTTCCCCTTTTTCAACGTTGCTGCTGAGCGGTCGACAAATCGTCCACCATTAAGAAGCTTGACCAGGCACCCTCCCCCTATGAATATAAAATATTAACATTCCGATTAGATAATAGCGCTCTGACGGATCGGTTCAATCCATTTGAGTCTCTCCCACCCCCTACTCTTTTGAAGAACGGCACCAGTTATCAACTTGGGTCTTTTATGCTGCTCCTCTTTCGCGCCTTTGCGGAACAATGTTATCAGTTAATGTTAGGCCTGACCACCCACCCTCCTCTGCTTTCTGTACCCACCCCCTGCCCGGGCTCGGTAAACCCTTCTTCTATTCACGCGGGCTTTTCACGGCGCATTCGTAACGCTGGATTACGGCGAATTATTAGATGAATTTTTATTGTTATTACTTTTAGCGGCCCCAAAATAGCCCTTCTACCACTTGGTCGACATAATATCGACAAACACGCTGATTAACGGCGTGGATTGCGAAGACGTACGGCCTACATAAAAACACCGTTTGCTTGTTCTAATGTCGCATTTATTGTCGTCAAATGGCAGAATTGACAGATTATTAGAACTTAGCAAGAATTAATCGTATATTTTCCCCATTTAAAAATGCAGCTTTGACTGCTTTTGGCGACTAATAACCAAAGATTGTAAAGACGATGATCCTCATCTCATACCTTAGCGTCTCTTACGACTTCTCCCTCGTCCCATCTTCAGTACACTGTACAATTACCGAAATTGTAGTTAATAAACTTCGAATAGTCAAGGATTTTTAAAGTTCCCTGAGAACTTTTGTTAATCGTTAAGGTAATGAAGTTCTCGAAAGCTGATCTAATTTTGTTAATCCAAAGCAAAACGATTATATTTATGAAGGGATTACACAGCCAGATTATATTATGCTCTTTATTTCGACATGAGATGAACTGTTTACATTTTCAAATAATTACATTTGCTTAGTTACATAACAGAATTAATCGCAAAGATGTAAATACGATCATAAAACATCACAAGATGCATTTTTTTTCCTAGCGTCAAAATCTAGTCGACTGAGCATGCAAAGTCTTACTACTATAAATTTTTTGAACATTTCTTTCTTCTCTGTTTGTCTCATTTTATTATTTATTTTATTTCAGATGTTACGCTGATCTTAAATAGAAGATTCTCTCAACACATTTTGCACGATCGTTTATTTCACCTAGAGAACTATTATGATCTGCGTTAACTCTGGAAATAAACAATGTATAGTTTCTAACTATGAGCACATTGGAAGAACGGTTAGTGGAAGACAATACCTAACCAAAAAACAAAAAATTAAAGTTGAACTAAGGTATCCTCGATAGAGCTCCGTATCACTGGCCTTCTCTTAACTGAAAATAAACGCTAACTGCTATTGCTGTCATATTTTTCGTAATACCCTATTAATTTCAATGCCTACCAGTAACAGTATTGTTACTGCAATGCAGTTAAATCATGATAAATAATAAGAAATACGTAATGAGTATATTCATTCCATCACTAACATCGACTCTTCTACCAAACAATTACCCATGCTGTACAGTAGGAGCCTAATTACAGCTGGGTCTCCATTAACGCTGATAAGGACCCATTAGTGCTGGATTTCCTGATAAGGACCCATTCTTCGAATTCGAATTATTCGAAGTAAAATTTTTTATAAAGTATGATAATTGATTTTAGGCCAATGGAAATATGCTATGCAAACATTTTAAACACAAGAGTTTTATCTGTATATTATTGTAATATAACAAAAAAGGATAAAAGAAATGTGCTTGTGATCATGTAGATTACAAATTAATGTATAGTTATACCCCACATTGCGACAATTCGCTTTACGACGCTTCACTCATGCGACAGTTTTCAATTGCCACCATTCCCTATTAGGCGACATTGATTCGCCGATACGACGCTTTTGCGACACGACGCTACCACTTCCAGATGGCGCCAATTTGTTTACATACACGGTATGCATCTCTTTGTAATTGCACTCTTTCATTAACTAAATATTAAACTAATTATAACTTCTTTCATTTTTTAAAAATATAAAATAATATAATAACGGCAGATAAAAGTGTAAAGAAAAGTTAGTTTTTCAAATATATAATGATTATAGTTCAGTATCGGAATACCCCGACTTTCGCCACTTCGCTATTTCGTCGGTTTTAGGCTTCTGATACAAGTATCACTTGTATCCTTCTAATCCCGCTTTGTCCGTCTGTCTGTGAACACGTATCATTAAAATATAATTAAATTATCATTAGCAACAATCACAAACAATCACAACTTTAACAATCACAACAATCGCAACAATTGCGCCTTTTGCATTCTCAATAATCACATTTATAATAATAAGGAAATTAAAACAATATCAATTATATTGTCGTATACGTATCAGAAGCCGTTGCGAAGCATTGTGATTGGTTTACTAATCGCTGTCACTATCTTATTTAATTATAAACATGTTTCCGAATTTCGTCTCTTGTTTCGCTCTTTCGTCGCATTTCTTCACCACAGCCCGCCATCTTATTTCTTTAATCGGTCAGTCTTTGAATAGATGTGTGTCCTGTTTTTTGAAATTGGCCACATTGAATCTCTTATATTTATGATTAAATATATTAATACTACTTATTTTTATGATTATACTATAAATAGTTCGTAGTTATTTTTGGTAATAGTATAATTATAGTGTTTACGTAATGATTATAAGACACGTATACAGTCTTTATACTGTACTTTTTTTATGAGTAGGCTCTCTACAACTGATTTTTGTGTTTTAAGATATTCATAATGGATTCTAAGTGTAGTGACAAAATTAAAAACAATCCATAAGATTCTCAACAACCATAAGGTTGCAAGAAAAGGTTGACTTAATTGAGCTTACTGAAGAGGACATCTCAAATGATGAGATTTATCTCGCATTATGGCTAGCACAATTGTAAAGACCAAAGCTAAACTGATAAGAAAATTAAAAACGCTATGCCAGTACATTCCAAACTAAGTAGAAAGAGGCACAATATTTTTCTTCTTATTTATTTTTCTGTTTATTTGGTGTTTGCAAGCTAAACAAAGGCTATGCTTCAATTTCGTCAGTTGTCTGGTCCTTAACCCGTCGAAAGATAGAGGTATTATCTGTATATGCATTGATAAAAAAATATATAAATAAATAAATAAATAAATAAATAAATAGAAAAAACTTTGCTTCTCTTTTCGCTTTAACCTAATATGTCGAAATACCAGGGTTTACCAAAACTGTAATATTAATTGCAGTAAGCAAAATTTATAACATTAAAAAAAGTAAAAGAGAAATAATACAGAATATTGTGCCTAAAGATTGATCTACAATGACGATTCGACAAAAATATCGTTATTATTGTCTAAGATATTTTAGCAGCATCAACTGAATTGTCTTCTCTGTTTGTCATTTTTTTAATGCGATTTAAAGTGGTTGGACGAACCTTTTCAAAATATGTCCAAGATATTCTTCTGCTAATTGTTCCGACTGCTCCATCATTATTTCACCCAATGGAATATTATACAAAAAAGTATAATACACTGAAGCTCGGTTACAACGCGATCTTTCGGATCAAGATTTCGTAGATCGCGATACAACCGCGATATAACCGAACTTTTATTATTTCGGGATTTCAAATGTCGTATATCGCACCCTTTTATCGCCCATACGATTCCAAATCGATTTAAAATGGTCATTTCGCGATTACCTGCATCATTCAGAGCTATGTGAGAGAATTTTATATTTATAAATAAATAATTCATTACCTTTTCAACACTTTGATGGGTTATATTAGCCAAAATCGATTTTGGCGCCGCCATGTTAGCATCTTGTACATACGACGAGTCACGTGGATCGAAACTAGGTATTCATACGCCTCTTTACTGGTTGTCCTTGGCAGAAAAATAGATCTCGATATTCATTTTGGTTAAACGAAAAAGTCCGCGATTCTGCTATTTTTTAAAAAATATATTGTATTTGACGCATTTTCGTGATAGTAGGGTTGGTGTAGAGTCTCAATTGCTATAAATCATAAGGAAACAAGCATATTAATTTACACCTTTGATTTGATTTTAGGCGAAAAAACGGTAAATTTTGCAATTTTACAATTATATACCTTTTCCAAAATAGAAGGGTCCAAGACCAAATCGCGTTACATCCGAATTCGCGATATAAAAGACCGCGTTATAACCGAGCTTCAGTGCATTTAAATATTGGATCGCATTTTCGACGATCTGTCATCATTTTATAATTCGCACTAAATCGATTTCGCTTAATTCGCACTCTCCTAATTAGGACCTACCTTTCTACTGTATCGTGGAAACAAAAACAGAAGAAATAAAAACAAAATACACGCGAACATCGGGATTCGAACAGAGATTCAGGGATATCAGCCATCTTGATCAATTTAGTTAATTTTATCGATGAATACGCTAAATTTTTAAAATTTTATCCATTTTGACAAACAACAGGCGATCTGTAGATTTCATCTGAAATTTACTCCATCCGAATAAGCTGGAGAAAATGAAAGAAAAAAATTCGCTTAAAGAGCATCAGGAGTAACTGTCTCTGAGGGCAAATAATGACCTTCACCATTTTACATGCCATTTACATTTCTAACTAAATTTGATATCAAAATTAATGTGATCTAACCAACGAATAGATTTTTCTGTAGTAGCAAATGGAAAATTAAAAGTAAAATGTTCGCATTCGACAAAATATAATTTATAAAAAACGAGTTTTTTTTTTTCACTTTTAGATTATCTTTTTCATTTTAAATCAATAACAACAACAATTATAATAATAATAATAAATAAAGATAAAAAAAATGGAAAAGCAAATAGAAAGCAGGTTTCACATTCTATCAAGGTTAGCTATTCCAATTTTTTAGGGACATGATAAAAAATAAAAATGATAAAAATAAAAAAAAAAGGATAAAGGGAAACTATCTTTGCATTTAAATTATAATAAGAAATGGGGGCCCAGGATATACGAGATTGAGGTTAAAATGCTTGACCAAACAGAAATGGAGAAAAGAATGAATGTGGGAAGGATCTCGATGGGATTCACGAATCCTTCCTACATTTCTCTAATCCTTCGGAGGATAATCCACAGAAACACGCTCGCTATAGCCACTTTTTTCTCGTGTCAGACTGGGAACAATACAAGACGTTGTTGTTTTTTTATTTCCTTCTCCTGTTGTTTTCTTGTTGTTCTGGATTAGCTTTGCTTCATAACTTCGCAAACACAAGAAAAGAGAATTTTAAAAAAAGAAAAAAACAAACAAAAAAAACAGAGAATGGGAAGGTAAAGAATAGAAATAAGTAAATAATAATAAAAGAAAGAAAAACTAGTATTCTTATAATATTTATGAATAATTATTTTTATTAATCTATTTCAAATAGTGTTTATGTTTGTGCATTTCCATACTATTATCCCGCCCCACAATAACTTTTTAATTACAGAACAAGTCTTCCTGAAACTCAGTGAGATATTTAAGAACTAAGGTTTCTTTTATGTTTCAATTGTTTCCAAAAGAATCTTTTGTCGAGAAATCAGCGCCAGAAGACGAAACAAATTCGCCCAGAAAAGCAATAAAACAATAGATATTTGTCCCTATTGCTATTAATATGCCAAAGCCTTAAACAAGGAATGTTAAATCCTTACTCCACTGCATGTGGTTTGACACGATTAAAATTAACCCGATTAAGAAAATTGAAGCAAATAACGCAGATTTAATACAGTGCAACTTGGATAATTCGAACGTCTTTAATTCAAAATCGTGGTTAATTCGAAGATTTCTCTTGGTCCCTTGAATTTCTTATTAAATCAATGTTAAAAAATCGTGGATAATTCGAAGTTCAACTTCCTTAATTCGAAGTTTTTTATAAAAAATTTCGAACCATAACGATTTTTCGGCGTTTCATCGTTAAGAAATTCGACACGTGACAACTGAAATCCCCTTCCCGCCACCGTTCGACACGTGACGCCATTCGAGCTTCCTGCTATCAGTGTCACCATGTCTTTCAATAAACCACGCGTGTACAAGAATTTAACGTTCGCTGAAAAGGTCGCCGTCATTCGCGAGGTGGAAAAGGGTGTGAAGAAGAAATGCCAAATCGCCAACGACTACGGGATAGCGCCGAATTTCGTCGGTACATTGAAGGACAAACCAACGTCAGTGAAGCTGTTTTCCGTTCATTAAACATGCTTGATGATTTTGCTAACCTTAAGCGACTGAATTCTACAAAATAATCAGATATTGCACAATTTTTTGAAAAACTATAATTTTCTGTATTGAATGTAATATGTACTGTAGTTTACGTAATATAAATCTTATTTTGTTTACATATATATAGTGTTTAAGTCTTTCATACCATGATCTTTCTGAATAAATATTTACTTATTGACAGAATAATCTTTTCAAGCATTCAGTGGACCTGAAATTAAAGTTAAAAGATGCAACTTGTTTAATTCAAAAACTTGGATAATTCGAAGTTTTGTAGTGGTCCCTTCAGCTTCGAATTATCCAAGTTGCACTGTAATAGATATTACATTTAATAATACATTTTAATGAATTTTTCCCAAGAAATTAAGAAGAAGAAGAGATTAGAAGCAATTCACAGTCAATTCAGAGTTTTGTAGTGTATACAAAGCGAAGCGATCCCGTAAAATCTATCAAACGCTTGCGCTATTAAAATTGATAATACTATTTATTGACGCGCATAACTCATTTACTGAAGCTGTTGTATTTCAGGTGTTAAGTACCACTTCCATCACGACCTTCTCGGTATAGTAATGATAAACAAAGAGATTTGAAGGAGAGTTCTATTCCCAATAAAGCGATGCCCACAATACATTCATTTAGAATGTCTAGACCCTATTTTTGCACAATTCCGATGACTCACTATGTGCCACATTGTCTTATACTCGTCCCTAGTCGATTCAGTTTAGATGCACCCAAAGTTTGTACAATTACCAGGATTTTTCTGACCTGGAAAATGGTCACCTAAAACTGGAGGCAGCCTGGATCGGAAGTCCATGGAGAGTCCAATAAATTGTGATTCAGGACACTTCACCTACCAGTTTGGACTGTTTAAGTAGGTTACAGCCACCCACGGGTCCCTAGCAACTCTTCCGTAAGGGGGGGTCACTAAACAATTAAGATTTCTGAACTTACAATTTCACACAAAAAAATATTAAATATATTGTTAGCATAATATCATTCATTTTTATGGCAAGTTAATTTTTAAAGCAAAATTTTAAATAATACTTTAAGGAAAGCAGGCTTTAAGTTCTTTAAAAATGTCTTGTTTATATTTACCATTCAAAATATACTATCATCTTTTGAACAAAATGACAAAGAAGCCGTTCAAGGACTTCGAAAGCTTTCGTAATGTACTTCTAAAGTTTTATTACAATTTTTAAGAACATTCTTGTGTGCTTTGTCAGACTTATATTTCAAACTATAACTTTTTAGGGACAAGTTAAAACAATTACTTAATTAAACAAAATGAATACAGCAATTTTATCCCAATTCATATTCTTTTTCTAACGGAGTTAAAAAAGATGATTTCGTTTCAGAGAATTTAACACAGGATTTATGCTTACGTGTGTGTGTGTGTGTGGATGAAACAACTTCCCCGGAAACGGCAAAGCCAGCAGAGGGCTCTGTTCTCCCTGTTGCTACATTACGATAGTTTTCCCAATTGATTTTTTAAGACAAGCATTTTTTTTTCTTCTTCTTCTTTGTCCTTCCAAATGTTGATGTTCGAATTCCTCGCGGCAACAGTTGTGGGCTGGTGGTTTGAATTGGAAAAACCCATAGATCAAAATAAATATTTCCGTCCAATAAAAGAGGAAAAAAAGAAAAGGAAGGCCTCAAGGAAAAAAAGGAAAAAGACGATTGTATTTCAGTCTTCCCCCTATCAAAGCATTACATTAACTCCTCCCCCTAATGCCTGGAAGCACCCAACTTTCTTTATTGTCTCTAGGAGGCATAATGATGCCTGGGGTGGAGAAAGAGGCACGATTACGAAGTGGTTTCAGCTTGGGAGATTGTCCTCAAACTTCGTCGTTTTGCAAATAAAGCCGCCATCTTGAATTGTCATTTATACTTCTTTTTAACCTGGGATCATCAAATCAATCAATCTATATATGCGTGTGTGTCTATCCTCTCCTAACAACTTTTGAACAGCTGTATGGATCTTCTTGAAACTTGGATTCCTATTCATTGACTAGGAATGAACTACTTTATATATTTGAAATCTTTTCCAATTGGTCTTTGTCGAGAAATTAGTGCCAGAGGGTGTCAAAAGTTACCGTAAACAAATCTTAGAAACAACGGATTTCTATCGATGTCTAATAGCAAGGATATAAATTCTCTTATTAATCCTATAATATCTGCATGAATTGTAAATTGGTTAAAATCAAATATTATCCATTCTGTGTGTATAAACATTAATACAAAGGACCAAACACACAAAAACAATAGAGATATAAAGAATAAATAATTTCCTGACATGTTGCGAAGGTACGCTTCCTTCTTCGTCAGATGATACTAAATAAATAAATAAATACCTGAAAAGGAAAACAAGGCTCGGAATTGGAAATTTAAAATTTAAATGTAACAATAATTTTAGATAACAATAAAATCACAATTTACAAATGTAACATATAAATAATCTATCGTAATTTATATTGTAGCGCGTTCGTAATTGATACTTCTGTGTTGTAACAGTGTTTAGATGTGATTCACAATGATTCGTGAAATTACGTAAGTAACAATCCTTCCCAATACCATAGATGACGGGACTGAGAACGGTCAATTTAATACTATAGTATATGGGAAGGAAGTTAGTGCAAATGTTACTATGAATTACATATCAGCAGGACCGGCGATTTATAAAACAAACGGTTAACAGAGCTATTAAAATTTGCTCAAATTAGTTATTATTATCAAATGAATTAAACTCAATCAGAAGTATCTTCTTAAGGAATGATTTTCCTACAGATTTTATTAATAAAACAACTAGAAAAACCATGCAAAGAAGTAAATTCTCAAAGCCTATTTACCAAAGAAAACAAGAAATTTTCCATATGATGCTAACCTTAAACATATGCTTGATCTTATTTTAGATCAAGCAAATATAAAATTGGCACACAAGGCAAATAATATTTTAAGCACCTATTTAATAAGAATATTAATAATAAGAATAAAATAGATAATCTCTACAGAATGGGAGTTATCTATGGTATCAAATGTGAAGAAGGCAATATTGATTGCACGTATTTTGGTGAAACTAAACGTAAAGTAAAAATTCGAATGCAAGAACACGAAAGAGCTATAAAGCAAAGTAACCTGCAATATTTAACAGCATTACATCACAAAAATACCGATCACAATATAATGGTAAACAATCCCGTCATCAATGGTATTGAGAAGGATTGCTACTTAGTAAATTTCACGAATCATTATTAATCACATCTAAACACTGCTACAACACTGAAATATCAATTACGAACGCGCTACAATATAATTTACGATAGATTATTTATATGTTACATTTGCGATTTTATTGTTATCTAAAATTATTGTTATATTTAAATTTTAAATTTCAAATTCCGAGCCTTGTTTTTCTTTTCATGTATTTATTTATTTAATATCATCTGACGAAGAAGGAAGTGTACCTTCGCAACATGTAATGAAATTATTTATTCTTTATATCTCTATTGCTTTTGTGTGTTTGGTCCTTTGTACTAATGGTTAAAATCAATTGGGTTCAATTATTTAAGAAAGTATTTGGGAATTTAATCAATTTTTTCATAAAATCAAAAAAAAATTAGTAAATTCGAAAGAACTTAAAGCCTACTTTCTTTAAAATAACATTTCTTAAAACTTTTCGTTTTTTTTTCCTATTTTTTTTAAAGTTATGAAAAATGGTATGTCTGTATTTATTTCCAATTTAAAATATCTACTGAATCAAAAACCTACAAAATTTCCCAATTTCTGAAAAATAAATGTATTAAATCCACATTATTTAGTTCAATCTTCTGATCTCCGAATCAAACCATGCGTAATAGATTAGCTCAGAGAATATAATATTCGTTTTGTTTCAAAATAAGAGATTAACAGACACAGAATTGCTGGGATTTCAATGCTACTTTCGTCACCTTTTCGTACTAATGTCTCGACAGGAACTCGTTTCGAAGAAGATTTCAAAAATAAAACGTAGAAGATCCCTAGTCGTCGAATGTGCATACAAACTTTCAAGAAGATCTACCAGCGGTTCAAATTTTAGTAGGGGAAGGGAACATAGACACAGATTTTGATGACTCATTCTTCTATGGAAAATAGGCAAAAATCTTTATCAGTTCTATTCAGAACATATAATTTTTTTAGAAAGGAGATTTTTTTCGTTTTGTATTTAATTCACAACTACAAAAAAAGGTAAAGGCAAAAACTGTGTTCATCTTGAACACGAAGCCATAGCGATTCCACGCTTGTTTTATTTTCGAACACTTCCTGTGAGACAAGTGATCGAAAACCGGAATTTTTCCCAACCTCTACAAGTTATCAGCTTTCCCATTCATGTCTGTCCGACTTCTATTTTTTCTCACCTGTACAATTCGTCTGCTTTCCAATAACCATCACTCATACCCTACAACTTATAAGAAATTATAAGAAGACAAATTCTGCACAATACATATAAAGATATTTAATACAAAACCAGTTCCACGTTTCGAGAATCCTTTTTTCGATTTCTCAAATGCGAAATTAACATTTGAGAACTTCTCAATTGTGAAACGTTTGAGAAAGAGAATCGATAAACGGGTTCTCGAAACATCTAATGGTATTGTATTAAACATTTTTGTGTGTATTATGCAAAATTGATCTGCTTATAAATCCTTATTATTTCCTGCGTGTTAAACATCGTAACGGCCAACTTATAGTTTACACTGTAAAGATGGCAACTAACGGACGGACGGACGAACAGAACTTTCTTTAAAAGCTTCCCTCCCTTTACTTGTTGTGTACAGGGTGGCTAAAAAGAGGGCGAAAGGAGAATGGGCAGATCTGCCCTACCACTATACAGCGATAAGATGTATACTTAAGGAAAGATCTCCATAAATAGAACATTTTTTATTATGACGACTTGTCTCAATTATTAGTCCGTTCGGAGTTATATTCAATATAATTCCAGATGTGACTTATGTTTTGCAGGGAAGCCGAGCACCGCGACCGTTGATATGACTTATCTAGTTGACATCCTTAATTCCTGAATGTATTAATTAATTATCATTTAATAATTATTTTCAATGAAAGTAAATATTATTTTCTTTTATTACAAGTAAATAATTATTATTTACTTGAAATAAATGATAATATTAATTATGAATAATAATTATTAAAAGTTAAGTAAATAATAAATTCGAGAATTACAATGTCAACTAAATAGTCACATGTAGACGTATATAACTCCGAACGGTCTAATAATTGAGACGAGTCGTAATAATAAAATATATTCTATTTAAGGAGATCTTTCTATAGGTATATATATCTTATCATTATACAGGGTGGGGCAACTTCCCATACATTTGTACCCATTGTCCTTTAAGGTAAGGATGCTTGAATTTCTTTCTCGTTTTTCAAGAAGATCTGACTTTTAATAAAAATTATTATATGTAGAGATTTACATATGAAGACACAGCTCATTCCATTGCAATGATGTTGGGAGAATATTCCGTTAAGCCATGCAGATGTACTTCCAGTAGCTAAATATAATTATGTCTATATTTGTCTCATTGGGTTTCTGCTTCACAGATCATTTGCGCAATTCAATTAGCCCATGTTTGTGTATGTTTATGTATAATTTGCCGATGGTTAATAGCCGTTTGCTTCATTCTCCTATAGATATGTTTATTCAAATTAGCCAAACTCACTCTGTACTGATTACAAAATTCATTTTAATAGTAAATAGGATAATTAGCAAATGTTTATATTTTATCTAGTTAAGAAAATCAGATTAAAGTTTGGTACTGATTATTAAAACAGAATATGTACTGAGGACTCAAAATGTATTTACATTTTGTTTAATGTTAATTTTTTTTAGCTGTTTTTAGAAATAGAATTTACTAGCCGGCTACCATCACTTCGTTAAATATAAAGTAAAAAAAAACAAAAACCACTTTATTTATTTAACAAATTAATATCGAGATCGCAGAATATACGACTTCCCAGCTTTCGTCGACTTCTTCACATCCCTATCACTTGAAACTTTTTCTGTTGGTAAAAAATCACTTGATCATGACCGATTAATGTTGTATTCTAAATTAAAGTTAAAATTTTCAAAAATATGCAACATATTAATTAATCGTATCGTATATTTATACATCGCCTAATAGAATTATCAGGTCACTCGTGAGTTAATCGTGTTCAACACCTGCAAAGAATGCCCCTAAACGCTCTCGATTTAAAACTGCGGTGGCGCCATCTATCGGCAGCTTTGGGAAGTTTTTCATTTTGGACAATTTTGGAACGTTTTTTATTCATCCCACGGCCCGGGATGAAAAGTAGCCCAAATCCTTCTGTGTCAAACTATTTGCATGCAAAATTGTTTTCCGATCCATTCTACCGTTAAGGCGTGACTGAACGACATACAAACTTACAGATTTTCATGTTTATATTAGTTAGTATTAAATTTAAAAAAAAAAAAAGAAGTTTTTTTTTTTTTTAACTGAACATGCGGAGTCACACAACTGAACTTTTTTTTTCTCTCTTTTTTTTATGAGCATCACATGAAAACTGCTGGACGGATTTTCATAACATCTGGACCAATGCATATTTGTAGTTCAACTGAGGAGCATTAAAATCTGAGCAGTATTATTTTGGTCTATGCTTCATCAGTTTTCAAAATGGATTTCCACCCCGCCTCCTTCAGCGCTGCATGTTCAGTCCCCGACAGGCGATGAACAGCTGAACGTATACTGTTTTCAAAGTTTTTCTAGTATAAAGCTTTATATTATAAATTTACAATATATCTATCAGACCCCGTTTACACCCATCGAAGCAACTCTTTCCAACCTGCATCCGGATGAGGTGCCATCCAAATTGAGGTCCAGAATAGGAAATACCATTCGAAGAACTCTCAAATCGCCTACTGATCACCAGTTATACCCATTACAAAAAGAAGCTCTCATAGAATTAAAAAAATAATATGAATTTAAAATGCGTTACAGCAGATAAAAGCCGGGGGCGGGGTCTACAGTTGTATTAAATGATTGCCAATGTAAATTTCTGTCACTTTTTTAAATGCCACTCCCGGTTTGTCAATTTCTCAAATAACCCCAAAACTTTGTTAAATCACAATAAGAGATTAGTCCGTAGGTTAATTTCTGAAAATTGTGTAAAGCCCGATACGGCTGATAAATTAAAGGATAGTTGTCTCAAAATCCCATTCATTAGATTTTTACCGAAAGTACATAAACCCTGCCGACAATAGTCTGTTCATGGTCCGTCCCATTGTTAATTGCAATGGATTGGCTACTAAAATATTATCGTCTATTATATGCAATAGATTAAAGAAATTACAATTTCAATCTTCATTTGCTGTTCCTAATAGTTCTTCCGTTGTTCATAAAATTAAAATTAAAAATTTAAAATTCAGGCCTAATTACATTTTCTTTTTTTAGATGTAGATGCACTATTTACATCCATCACTTATTACTTAGTTTATAAAGCCATTCAGCATGTATAGTGTAAATTCCCTTGTAATTACATATTCACAAGAATTTGTTGCATTTTTCTCTTAATAACAGCTCTTTTTAATAAGCAAATTTTCATCTTCGAAAATGATGTTTATAGCCAAACTAGTGGTCTTTTTATAGGTCTTTCGGCTTCCGCCCTTTTAGCCGAAATATCCATGGCCTTTATAGAGGATCTGCTTTCGCCATATTCGATGAAAGAAATTTAGTCATTCCTTTATTTTGTCAGTATGTTGACGATCTTTTGCTTTATTCCAAAGAATCAGACTTGGGTGACATACACGAGATTATATCCAGTGTACATCCTGCAATTAAATTTAAAATAGAGAAAGAGAGCGGCAATTTAATCCCATTCTTGGACATTCTTATTGAACGAGGAAACTGTACTTTTCACACTCTGTTTTCCGCAAAACCACGGATCACGGTTCCGTGCACTTTCAATCCTTTTTTTTCCACTTCCTTTAAAACTAATCATATGAAAATGGCCTTACGACCATTACCGTTTTACGAGCTTTTACTATTTCAAGCAATCGACATCTATTTAATAACGAGCTGCACAAAATATGCTCCATTTTCCAAACAAATGGATATGCTATTAATTTTATAAACCACCATATTTCTAAGACCTTCCATTCTATATATAACAATGACAATCGAAAGTCCCAGATTTCATGTTCCTATCTGTCCATTCCATTTCATCCTGTTATGTTCAGAGGTTTACAAAACTTGTTAAAGCCATTTAAAGTTTGTCTCACTGCCCCATCGGATAATACTATTTATCGCTTCGTCAATAAAACATTTTCTCCTACTAATCAAAACAATTCAAAAGGCGTGGTTTATTCCATCCCATTTTATGATAATACCTGTCAGTATATTGGAGAGACCCGACAAAAACTCTCGCAATGGGTTGCCCAGCACAAATATGCCCTTAAGATTAACAATATTAATTACCCCACGGCTCTACATGCAAAAACTCATAAGCATCCATTAATTTCTCTTCTCCCAAGATCGTATGTCACGAGCAGAATCACTTCTTCAGAAAATGTAAGAAAACCCTCTTCATTTTCACAAATCGATTGTGTTGTAATGAATATCTTTCTGTTCACACCATAGCCCAATATGGTTTCCAAAGTAACAAATCTTCTTCTAGCAAACTTTAATTAAAAAAGAAAAAAAGGAAAGGGAAAAAAGAAAAAAAAAAGAGGGAGAAGAAAGGAAAGAAAAAATAAAGAAAAAATTTTCCCCCCAAGTTTATTTGAATACGACAGGGGAGGTCTGCCATTACCAACGGCCTCACTTTCATTATTGAAGTTCGACATCGCCGCGTGTGATATTCCCATGATTGACTTCGGCTTTACGCCTACTTCAACACAACTATTGGTTTTCAGTGGGGTTCATTTGCATCTTTAGTGTGTCATTGGGTCGCTTGTGTATATAAGCATGTTATATTAAATTATCTTCACTTGTTAAAGATTCGTGTCAACGAATCGAAACCGGTTGTGTAGTCTTTTAAAGTTAAACGTTTTATCAATATCTGTGTGTGGACTTATTTTAAATTTAAGTATTATATTAAAAATAATGCATATGTACTTATAAATTAAGTATACATTGTATTATATTCGTTAAAATTAAAATGTTTTGTAATGCTAATTAACTTTTATATTTGATGATCCTAGGAGTCTCGACATGCTTTGCTGCCTTTCAGTGATGTGATACTTTCTGTTGACTTAAGGGAGGGTCAGAACCAAAGGAGCATCAATTTAAAAGAGTAATCGTCCCATTCCGCCATCCAGTCGTTCTGGGAATGCATCTGTCTTAACAAGGAGTTTTAATAGTAGACTTTTTTAATAAATCATTGCTGAAGATTAACGAATAAGAGATAGAGTCTAGATTACAACAGAGCAAAGAAACAAACACAGAAGAAAGATAACTGTCCAAGATAACTCAGGAATTCGAGTTTTTCACCGCTTTAAAGGCCGGCCTCTTTACCAAAAACCCGTTTTAGAATGTTTTTACATGGCTTTTTTCATGAAAAAAAAATTCCCACGAATTTATCTAATAGTGCTAGGCAATGTATACCAATTACGAAAGCTATTTAAATAAGGTTAAAGATAAATTTAATCTTAAATATCACTTTGTCTTAATTAAAATTAATTTGTCACATCCTAATTTTTTTTGCCTATAACCCTTTGAAAAATGAACCTTATCATATCACTCAGTTTCTATGGTCTGTAAATGGGGGGGGGGCTTCCTAATAACTTTTGAACTGCTGCGTAGTGGTCCAGATGCACTGAAAACCTGGCCAAAACCTTAAAAATGAAAGTTGTCAAAACGGCTTAGATCAAGCTAACTAGCTTGACCTTAAGCCGTTTTTACAACTTTCATAGAGGAAGGTCCATTGTATTAAAATTGATCTGCGATGGCAAAAAAACCTCGCACCCCTCAGTTCATGAGACACTCGAGTGAATGCACACAACGACTGTTTGAAATTTGTGTTTTTTTCTGTTTTACCTGGCATAAATTCATCAGCTTTTAAAACACTTCAGCCAATTTTTTATAGGCTAATTCATTTGATTAATTCCAAAATTTGGCTGTAATCAAATTCCTCTGACTTTTGTTTTTACAATAAGGTGATTTCGCTATCAAGGGTAATCAAATGTGCGGTAAATGATGTAATTTCCTCGAATTATAACTCTAAGAATTATAAATCGAGTGAAGCATTATTAGTTTCTTTTTCTTTTTTCATAGTTAACTTCAACCCTTTAATTATTATAAAACGCAGGTGACTTTTGCTCCTTTTCCTAAAAATAGTGAAAAACGTTGGTGTCTGCTCTTAACTGAGTTTGCATGAATTACAACAAGTGCAAATGATTTAATGTTTCTACTCATTATTTCAGACATGGATTACTCAGTCAGCATATACGAATATATATCAAGTTCATACAGGAACAGAGACGGAAAAAAAAACCCCACCTGATAGACTTTCTCATTGCAAAAACAATCATCTCTCTTGGAAATCAAGCAGCGAGGCGCCTTGTTCTGCATTTAGCTTTACCAAAAATTGAGTGGAGGTGAAAATCCCAATGATTCTTGAAAGCACATTCTAAAATGTTGAACGTTGAAACTATATTCTATTCTCAAAAAAGACTTCAGTCAGCCCTCATCCACCTTGCCAATCCATCCATCAGCTTTCTCAAGAGGAAGATCGCAAATAGACTTATTGGATAGCAGCTCACGAACAGAAAACAGGAAGACACAAGATCTGCTGGCGAAGAGTAACAGTTAAAGCCTGTACGCGACCACTAAGAAATAACGGAAAGACGGAGAACATCACAAAGCCATCTTTTGAAGAAGATGGAAAAGGAATTTTTTCCAATTCGTGCAATAAAAAATTCGTCTATCTTGGGAATCAGCCCAGAAACAGTAGCAAGATGAAGCATGATGCCTTGGCTTTTTTCTTGAAAACTGATATTACACTGCTATTACGGGTCGGAGTCAAGAACATTTAACATAATATCCAGTTCGGGAGGTGCGTGCTCCTCCCCCCCCAAAAAAAAAGGCACCCTGAGCTAATGAAAAAAAAATAATACAGTTGAAGGAAGAATAAGGCTGTCCGGTGGCCGAAACCAGGACGGAAATGACACATCCAACAGTGGAAATTGTTTCATGTAAGCTAGAAGAATTTTCATGAACGCCGAAAAAGTTGAGGAATCGATGAGGACCTTCTGTGAAAATATTCGACTCGAAAGAGCCTGGAGAAGAGTCTGGAGTTGGAGAAAAGCTGGCAGTGTTGACTGCAGAAACGTAAAAACTACAGTAACGTATATCTGTGATACCTGACTGCCATGTTCCACAAGATTCTGGCGCACGGACCAGCTAGTATAAAACCTTCGACCCACTTGTCGATTGGCCAAATGTCCTAAGAGAGGCTTAGGAAGTGAGGAACAAGAACATAAAAACAAATCGAGAGCACCATGCAAGAACGAGCTCACTGGAGAATACTGTGAGAAACTACTATTTTAAATTTCAACTTTGCTGCAGCCAATAGCACAGAGTAACAAGAGGAAGAAGCTCTCAGAAGAGATCATCCGCCTTGTGAAGGTTCCCAAAGAGCCCCCAAGAAACAGGAACACCGATTTTAAATAAATTGTAAACGTAAAAAATTGCACTTTTTTCACCATTTTGTTTTTTTCGACTTTGTTTTCAGTTTTATTTAAAACTAATGTGTTTTGTATTGCTAACTCGTTTATTGTTTTTTACAACATCTTTTTAGGTCATAAATATCAGCATTCAGAGCAAAGAAAAATGAGTTTTGATGCTTTTGGACCACTGTGCGTTGGATCGATCTTCCTGAAACTTGGCATTTACATTTAAGGCCAAGAGACGACCTAACTTTTATACTATTCTAAGTTTTACTAGATTCTTGTCAATAAATGAAAGTGAAGTGACAAAAATTATCGCAAAAAAATGTTTTAATCAAAGCAACGATGTCTAGCAATGGTATTAACTCCTTTATTGATAATCCACTAATTCCGCAGGTTTTAATGTAATTAAAATTAATCACATTTTGCACAAGAAATTTTTAACAACAACATTTTTAGAAAAATAAGTTTTATTATTCTTTTAGGGACCTCTTGGCTTAAAGTAAATTTTAAGTCTACGTATTTATTTTTGCAAATAACAGACAAAGATTAATCAAAGAACTAATTGGGCTGTAATTACAAGTACAGCTGTAGCGATTAATAGAAATGAGACTGTGTTCTTTGCATTGGGGGTGTTGACGATGTGGGCTCCCATTCAGGAGACGCCTATTAATTGGGGTGGACAGCTCATTACAGTCACTGTACAACCGGAAACAAGGCTATTACACCGTTTGGAGATCATACACGACCCGAATGTTGCACGCTGGCCAATCAGTTCTCAGTCCTCCAGACAACTCAAAGAAACGACGCTCATTTTGCTAATTGTGAGTGCGGACGCAATTTAAGTGAAGCATGTTCGCACGGAGCACCTTCGTCAAGATCTATTAGGCTAACTCTTTGCTGAGGAGAAGAACGGCTTTGGGCTATGTTACTACGGAAACGGAAACATTCCTAACCTACCAAACACATCATATCATTCTCAAAATTAATGAGAAAAAGTTAACATGTAACTCTGCACTAGGATCTGTTCATATTACAATAGAAAATATGTCAACAATAGAATGATTTATGTTTAGAGACAATTTAATCTATAATACCATCGTATTTTTACACAGTGTTCACCAAATAAAAATTGAATTTATGATTTGTTACTTTTTTTTAAATATAAATAATCCACTATTTAATAACAAAATAGTATCTATTTTGAGGTACTAGGACTTGGTTTGGAAATTTACCATTATCTATAAAGACTGGATTTTGTTTAATACATTTTTATGCTTTATTTCTTTATTCACCCGATGATGCCAACCGCTGCGTTGGCGAAATCGTTTGTGGTATTGATATTTCATGTATTTATTATGTATTTATTTGTTTAGTATGTGCGGTGGCTTTGCTTTTGTATTAAATTGATTATCCGCACGTTAAACTGTTTTGTTAATAGAATAGCCGCAATGAGTCTTTATTTTTCAACTCTCAACAAACAATAACCAAGAACGCCATAAACAATTTTGGACCAATCACAGCATGAATTGTGCCTTCCTACATCCCTACAAACATCAGATAACCTCACTTGCAGCAGAACTTTCATTGGTTTGGAAATTTATCATTATCTATAAAGACTAGATTTTGTTTAATAAATTTTTATTTTTAAATTTAAAGTTATACTTTGTGTGTAGACTGTATAAATATAAAAATGACCATAGCACACATGTCTTGATAAACAAAAATATATCTTCACATAACATGTTTCGAGATTATTTTCTCGTCTTCAGATGCATATATAAAGAAAAACATATTTAAAACATAAGTAATCAAAACTACAACATAATAACAAAGAATATTCTTAATAATATCAAGTTGACAGAATCATTTTTAGCTTCCGATGGATAAGGCTAAAAATTTCATGTATTTATTATGTATTTATTTGTTTAGTATGTGCGGTGGCTTTGCTTTTATATTAAATAGTACCTACTTTCCTTAAAATATTATTATGATTTACTATGAATTAATAAATATTGTATAAATTATATTTAAGTTATCTTTAATCTATACAAATACTTGTGAGCATTCAAAACAAATCTTTAAGTTCTATGCCATTATCTCTGTGTTTTCCTTTCTATTGAAATATTAACGGATTGGAGATCATAGTCCAGGCACCGACCAATGGTAAATTGGTTCCCTGGCGGTCCCCTGTTTGCGGACGATCTGACATACGGTGTTCCACACTTACGAACGGCTCTCAAGGCTTCCCAGAAGAATGATTTATAATTAAATTCATTAATAATTAATAATTCGGGAACTAGTTTCTTTCGCACTTGTAAACAAACCCACATGGCTGAGTTTGTTTACCTCATTGGTAAAGGGCAGTTCCAGTGGAACAACAGAGGCAGGACTTCCAGCGGACAACGGGAACAACTATCAGTACCATGACGATTCGTCGGGAGCTCCATGCCTTAGGGTACACCGGTCAGACTACTGCTCACAAGCCTAACATCACTCCTGTAATCGCCCAGCGTCGCGTGGCCTGTGTAAAAAACGACGGTCTTGGTCGAAGTACGGCTGGAAGAGCATGTGGGGCGACGAATCACGCTTCACACTCTACCGATCGGATGGGTGCACCTGGGTGTGGCGTTTGCTACCTGAGTGTTTCATCCCAACAGTGAAGTTTGGCAGTGGTGGTGTGATGGTGTGGTCGTGTTTCTCCTGATTTGGACGTGGTCCGTTGGTTGGGATCGACGGGAACGTGGCATTTACACAGTTTCTGGATGTTCTAGACAATTCTATGCTTCCTATGTTGTGGTCGCAGTTCGGTGAAAGGTCATTTGTGTTCCAGCACGACAATGCGCCTTGCCATAAGGCCCGTATTGTAAGCGCCTGGTTTCCGGAGAATAATGTTCAGGAACTTCAGTGGCCAGCCCAGCGTCCGGACCTCAACCCTATTGAACATCTATGGGATGAATTGGAGCGCCGGATTCGTGCGCGTCCGATGCGACCGCAAACACGCATCCAACTTGTGCAGGCTTTGAAGGAGGAGTGGGCAAAAGTACCGGTTGCTTGCTATCAGCAACTGGTGGAGAGCATGCCACGGCGTATGGATGCTGTGCTTAGGGCAAAAGGTCACAGCACGTCCTATTAGAAACGCTGTAAATAAAGCGTGTGTTCATACCACAGGTGTTCACTTTCAATTGAGCAGGCAGTATGTAACGAGAAATCAGCGAGTGAAGGCACACAAAATTCCCATAAACTATACAATAGATTTCTACTTTATTTCGATTAGTACTTTACGTTTTGAAACAATTAATTTTAATTCCTTTTTAGCTAGGTTATTAATTAATGTGCCTTTGATAAACAATAGTTCGATTTTGGCAATTTACGTAAATAATCCGGATTTAACTACTGTAATTGAGAAAATACAATACATGTTATGTTGTTGTAATTATTATTATTCTGTTATTACAGCAGATGTTGTAATTGGAATATAAATGCAGGGTTTTTGTTTTTGTCATTTTAACAACTTTAAAAAAAAAATACTTTCAAATTTTCGAACTGTTATTATTTTCCTAATACATCGTAGCTTTAAAATAAAAGAAACAAGTTTTATCTTAATGTACACAATACCAAATCATTTCAATAAAGTACTACTTCTGAAGTAAGCGAGATGGGGCATAGCCTCGATTCCTTTAATAAACAAGCCCAAAATGGGAAAATTTAAATAGCAACTACATAAATTGTAAATACAAATAGTCGTTCCGGCATTGCCTTGGGGTCTAGACGGCGGTCTGCCATGAGGCAGATATGTCGGAATCTGGTTTCGAATCCGGCTCGGAGCTTCGATATTTCATTCTTTCTTCTTCAATGTTTTGTTCGTTTCTGAGGGTGTAAAAGTTGGTTCGCCCTCACGTGGTGCACCTGTATTACGTTAAGGAACTAGCAATTGTGGCAGCCAGACTCGATCTCCTGGCTAATACAACAAATAAATAAATAATTAAGTACAAACATTATTAATATTAATGTTAATATAAATTTTGTAATTAAATATGTCACTTCAGGCATTCCAAATCGCTATTAATAGCTATTATCGATAAATAAAAGTTAAGTATTCCTGAATTTTAATGTTTTCAATTGAATAAGGATTTTCATTTTTCAATGAGCTTCTGTTTCGTTAATTAACAAGAAATTCTAAGAACTGAAAGAATACTTACAGTAAAGTGTTATTACTTAATTTTTTTTAATATGTGAAAAACAGAAAAAGAAAAAGTAAATTTATTTTCAAATTACATATCTGCTAAATATAAACAGTAAATTTTTTTTTTTTTTTTGAAAAAAAAAAAAAAATTAAATCGGCAAAGAGCCGATAGAGCTCTACATAGAGCTTACTTAAATAATGCAGATTTAATTTTTTTTTAATTTTTTCTAAAATTAGGATTAACTTTAATCATATCAAATTATACCAATTACTTAATTTCTAATCGCGGGCTAATTAATGGATTAACTAAAAGAGGGTTAAAATTCATTGTTTAAAACAGCGAAGTATTAAATAAAAATAGGATATAAATTCAATGTTTAGATTCCAATGCTTTTCTATGGGGATTTTTATCACCTCCTTCTCCAGCTAATTTCTCGACAAAGACACACTTGAAAAAAATTTCAAGATAAAAGTGAGCTAGTAAGCACATTCGAAGACTAGTGTCTAAATAGATTCAGCCAATTGGTCAAAAGTTGTCATCCCTGAACCAACAAGCATCACTTTCATAGTAAAGTAATATAAGAAATATAAGAAATGTAGGACAGTAGATTTATATTTATTTTATTTTTATATTTATTTATATATATTTCGATCGGTTTGTTGCGATCCATGTATTGAACATTCTAAGATATGCCGATATCAGATCTTATAGCTGAAGTCAATCCTGGTTCTGTTAGAAACGCAATGTATAGATTTGCCATTTTCCAATAGTAAAGGGAAAAAAAAACACAACCAACAACCTAGAATTCGTTTCTGAATTATGTTTTAAAATCTTACTTTTAAAATATAAAAAAAAAATATATATATTTATGTACTGGAAATGTAAATGTACTGGGTAGGGTGGGAAAAATTCCTTTGACCTAGATTTGGGTCTCCAAATTTCATCTATTTTTCTAGAAATGTGAGGCTAACGTAATGTGTATGTGTGTATCCCTAATCAATCTTGAACCGCTAGCTGAATCTTCTTGGAACTTGGTACGCAAATTTAAAAACTAGTGACTATCAAAGATATTTTATTTTTGAAATAGTTTCCATCAAGGTCCTCGTCGAGAAATTAGCGCGGGAAAAAATGTTGCAGTTATGCCTTAGAAATGAAACAATAATATCAACTGTAGAAGAATTATTCGGGTTGAGTTCATTCATAATTTAATGTGAATGTGAAATATTATTGTTTATATATTAGCGTCAGAATGAAGTAAATAATGACGTAAACAATAACGGGCTAGGACTGTAGATGTTGCTAGCCTTTTGTTAAGGGACTTGGTCGTTAAAAGTGGCTGGGACAAGAAGGACGGAATGTTTAGTCCTAATGTATGGATTACTATAACGAATTGTGTGTATATTTTTATGAACTGCATAAATGAACTCTAAAAATTAGAAATTATAGTGCTCAGATACATACTGAGAATAGAACGATGTTTCTGAATAACTGTATGTAAATTACAGGTCCTGGTAAAGTGAAATCCATGTTGGAACCGAAGGCATAGTAACCATGCTCAGTTACAGGAATCAGTGATATAAGACAGATCGGAATATTATGATCGAGATAATTTGTAAGCACTGATACTGTACTGTAGACTAGTACCGTAGGATATTCAAAAGAACCGCTGTGAATGAGTGCCTTAACCATGTAAAGTGAATTCGATGACGTGAAATGTTATCATTGTATATTTCGATATTCCGGCCTGGTGTTCAAATTATTTTTGAACTACATCACATATCAACATCTGAACTTCTGCATGAACCTTCTTTAAACTTGGTATGCATATTTCAGAATAGTAACGATTTCACTTTTATATTTAAAAAATTAAAACAAAAAAATCATTGTCGACAAATTAGCTCGAGAAGAATCCACAGAAAACCATTAGAATCTAAACTGCGGATTCCTAGGCTATTTCTATTAATATCTCATTGTCTTAAACACTGAATATTAAATCCTTAAAGAATTGCACTTAGTTTGTTTGATGAATGCTAACGCCATTTAGAGAACCAAGTAATTAATGCGGATTTAATTCAGTTTTTTATTTAGAAAACTTCAAAATTCAGTAGAAATTATAATTCGTATTCAAATGAAGATTTTTCGCTCTTTGTCGTTTTTTATAACTTAAAATGAAAAAAAAAGAATCGATTATTCGTACGAAGATTTTCCAGCATGAAGTCTTTTGTATTTATGTACAGCGTACCTTTAATACAATTCAACAAGAGATGAATTGAGATGCACATGTTTCGTTCAGTGATTTTCATTTGCTTTTTTTTTTATGGTTGGATTCTTATGTTTTTTTGATCCTAGAATCGCTTTCGTTCCAACAGGATTATCCAGAGGGCGATGCTGGAATCATCTCGAATCCCTCCACAGCATGGAACCCTTCCGTGACGCTGCACGCGAATGCCTCCCCAATTGATGGTAAAGTGGATGTAACCGTTGAGATCGAAATGGTAAAAGTTCAATGAAATTAAAGAAGAAAATAAGAACTTCAAGCCTACTATCCTTGAAATGTTATTTTTTTTTTAATTTCTTTGGTATTTTTATTAATTTTTTCATCTTTTTTTAAAGTTGTGGATATTATTATTTTAAGATATAAAAATTAAAAGGCTTCTTTTATATCTTAAATATCTATTGAATATAAATAGTAGAAATTTTATATATTTTTAAAAAAATATAAATTAAATCACATTATTTACGTTGTCTAAATCAGATTAATTATAATCTATCAAACTACGAGGAGTGGATTGCAGATCTAATATTCATTGTTTGAGATAATAACAGAAATAGGATAGAATTCCATTGTTTAGATTCCAATGGGTTTCTATGGGAATTTTTGTCTCCTTCTCGCGCCAAGTTCTCGACAAGGAACCACTTGGAAAAGATTTCAAATATAAACTTCAATCTTCTCTGATCCAAGAATATGAATCACATGTTTCAAGAGGATCCATCGAGCGGTTCAAAAGCTATAGGAATCAAGACACACATTCAGAGTGATTTGATGATTACGCTCACTTTTCTATTGGCAAATAAGCTAAAAAGAAATGTTTTAAAAGTAGAGGAAATATACTTACATCAAAATATCGTGTTTTTTTATTGTATTTGTTTTTAAAGCAGTTGAAGAAATAAGCAGGAAAAACCTTTTCGTATTTCTAAATTGTAATAATGACAAATATTTACAATTCCTTCAATTAATTATTTTCAAATTAAACAAGGTAGGGATTAGTAAACCAATCACAATGCTTCGCAACGTCTTCTGATAAGGATAAGAAAATATAATTGATATTGCTTTTATTTCCTCATTATTATAAATGTGATTGTTGTGATTGTTGCTAATGATATTTATATAATGATACTTTATATACTTTATATAATGATTTTTATAATGATACCTGTCCTCAGACAATGTTAGTCTTCTGATCAGAAGACTAAAAACATGTTAATTAAATTATTGACCATTAAAGCTTAACTGATTAATAATTAAGCACTAATTATAAAATAATTAATCAATACTTAAAAATTATTATATTATCCAAATAATTTTAATTATGTCAAAACACGTGTAAATGATAATTAATTAATCATTAGTAATCCACTAATAAATTAATTAATTTTCATTGTTAGAATAGATAGATATCCATTGTTTCGGTTCTTCTGTATCAGAATTTATCACCTTCATTTACAAAGTTTGAAATACTACAGCTAATCATTCAAATAAGGCTGCAAAGTTTAAGAGATTCATTCACAGGTTGAACGTATTTAGGAAGTAATTGCATACACGGGCACACAGGCTCTATTTTGGGCTTTTTGCCACAGACGGCGATACATTTACTTCCCAAAAAAAAAGATATGCCTCCTTGATTTTCTGGTCTTTAATTTCTTTACATTTGTCTATCTACATGCGTTGATGGAACACACTTTTGCCCCTTGATGTTGTAGAGATCTGGAGTCAATACAACATTGATCAGAAATGGGAAGGCCAGTCCAACTCTCTCCCCCACCCCCTTTAATTTTCCCATTTGACAGAAGTTTGGATGTATCTTAGGACCCGTTAGTATGTTATGTTATGTAATGAATGTGGGTGGCAGAGAAGCAAAGCACTGCGACCGGAGGTCTATTGTACTATCCCACGGAAATATGGACAGATGGAGAGAAAGACTGAGAAACTATGGTGGGAGAAGTGCAGGGGAAACGGGAGAACCCCGAGAAAACCTGCCCAGCGCGGATCGTCCACCATCACGAAACCTAAATGAGAACCGAACCCAGTAGGACCCGTTAGTAAGTAAACATTTACAAAAAACAAACCTGATATCTGTAGAGAATCAAGCACACTCCTACAGCCTACAGTCTTAAGTTTTCGGGACCACCCATTGTATAGCAGTGATACCTAATCGTTTACAACTGGGAACTCCTTTCTACATTTTTATCGGCAACCCCCCCCCCTCCGCTCATCCAACCAAAAAAAAAGAAAATAAAGAAAGAAAACCAATATAGAATTCAATAACCACGTAACCACGAACAATATTGATACAATTGATTATAGCAATATTCTGTATAAAATTCAATAACAAACAAAGAAAGCAAACACATCTTCCGTTTGGTTTGTAAGTTCAAAATATTAGACAGTGACAGACAAAATTTGAAGAATTCTTATCTCTGCAATTCTCAAGTTAATGAAAATTTAACAGACTGCAAATCCTGCAATGGAAAGAGCACAGTTGTCTCATTCGTCTCAAAGTCATTAACAATTTATTAACAGAAAACCCAATCTTGATAAACTTAACGACATCTACAAAGCTTTCGTTATTTCTCTTCTAAATGCAGGAATTGTAAGCTATTAGGAGGCAGTCAAGCAGGTAGCTTGCTTTGGTGGATCAGGGAAGGATTCGGCCGGAAGATTTACCTAAACGAACGCAATTGGATGAAGTGAAAATGACGAGTGTCTGCGAATTGTCCATAGCCATTAAATTAAGGCGCTTTTACTAAGGAAGGCACAGCTTTTAGAAGCGGCTCAAATGGCGTTTTCAAGGCATCTCAGAGAACCAGGTGTAATTATATTCGGGGACCTTTCATCGTAGATCCATAAAAGGACACTGTTTAGATGCAGGTTTGTCACTAATTATCTAACCTTCCGTTTTGGATTCATCCAACCCCTTACTTCTAAAGCCCCCGACAATCTTCCGAAGTTAAAATGAAAGGAATTAGAAGAGAGGATTGTAATGAATAAATAACATTTACCAATCAAAAATTACCATCGAGGATTTATCTTAAGTAGCAAAAGCTTTGGATGCATAAATACAATACATAAAAAAAAATTAAAAATTATTTACATTTAAAAGATACAAAACTGTTGGTGTGTATTAAGTTTATAGATTTTTTTTAGCTGATTTTGCAATATCCTAAATAATCTCTATTAATAAAAAGATAATACTAATTAGGTTAATGCACTAAAGAAAATTAAAATAATAATTATCAATATAATATAAAAAACAAGTTCGAAAGAACGATATTTTCTTTTTATTTCCTTAAAATGTGATTTCTTGAAATTTCTAATTTCTTTATAAATATACAAGGTGTTGATAATTAAAGTTCAAATTTTGAAAGGCTGTACCTGGAGAACCATTCAGCGGAACGACTTGATATCTCATGTACGGTGATGAAATTTTGCTTGACGCCAAAAAAAAAATATAAATAATTACTTTCCAAGGCGATATATGGCGCTGGAGTACTGTAGTGAATACACATGATTCGTTATGTTGATGCTGTTGAAGCGTTGTAACCACCTGGTTGGCTATCAAAGATTCATAACACTGCAGTTACTTACTCCTTGAATCTTTCAGCTGCTTATACAATTGCAATCAGCTGCGTGTTTTCGGGAGGAAGCCTTCTGTAAAGCCTCTACGACTTTGTAGATCCTGCGTAGCTGCTGTCTACATAACACTCGCTAATGAGATTCGTTGTGTAAATTCGTTTTTTTTATTTTATTTCAGGTAAACCTTACAAATGCTTATTATCAAGATGCGTATCTTTGAAATTTTGCACTCTAAAAAGAGGAAGCGACACGGATAAGACTCGCCATGTCTTCGAATTTGTAATGAAACGTTATCGGACGCCGAAAACATTGATGTTGAACATTTAAGAAATCGTCTCAATAATCTACGCAAGTGAATTGACGATTATTGGAAACAATTGGACAGGAGTAAATCAAGGTGCACTTAAAAGTATTCAGTTTGGTTCAGCATCGTAGAACGTGTTGGTTTAGCAAGAAATGATGTGCAGCGGCAGTGCACTCAGCAGACGGATGTGCAACTTAGCCATTCACTTGGCGGCCGTCCTAGAAAAGAATTTTCTGAATGCAGTCAACGATCTCAACTTAGAAGATTGGCCGAGTTATCAAAAGTGGATGAGTCTGCTGTGAGTGCACTGCTCAACATTTCTGATACGGATTGATCAAAAGTCGATACGGACGAGGTGTTGTCAACTTGTTATAGAATCTTAAACTTATTATAGAGTATCTGTGGTACAATCTCCCTGTTTCCTTCCACAAAGTTCTAATTCATGGTTCTGCTGCAATAGATTAAGCTTTCTTGTCAATTGGGGAACTTTCTGAAGAAGCAGCTGAAACCAACAACAAACATTTTAAGGCTTTTAGACGAGATCACACGCAGAAAATGTCACGCATCACTACAAATACAGACTTACTGAACAGACTTCTTCTTCATTCGGGTCCTTTAATCACAGGCCTTAAAGTTACTCCGAAAAAAAAATCAGTCTTGTCGAAATCTGTTTTAGAATTATTATGTTTATAGTTAATAATGATGTAAATGATGTTAATAATGATGTTTTCCTTTAATGATGTAAATTGGAATGTATTTAAAGATTGTAAAAGAATTTCCACTGTAAATAATAATGTAAAAAGTTGGAAAAAGTAAAAAGTTAGATAATATTAATTAATAATTTGTTAATTTTATGTTATGCTAAGTAGTTTTTCTAATTGTTTTTCGTTGATATTTTTGTTTCAAATTGTTTGAGGATAAGTTGATTTTGTAATTTTTATAAAATTTATTTAAATGTAATTTTTTTAATATCATTATTATATATTAAAATAAATACAGCACCTGTTGATAGGAATTTAAATTCCTAACGGGACTGAAATGTAATTTAAAATAACTAAGAAATAAAAAAAAAAAATAGAAACATTTTAATTGCAAGATTGTCTTGTAAGGTAGGTTGCCCAAATAAGGCCCACCTAACGTTTAAAGATTTTTCCCAATTCTACTGCAAGAGTGAAAATTCTGAAAACAGTCTTGAAAGGTAGTTTAAGGTGTGCTGTTATGAAAAAAATGAATTTAGAATTAACGGCATTTGAAATTCTTTCTATAATAGCACAGTTTTGAAAATATAACTGAAAGGCCTTATTTGGAGCCCCTGTTCCAAATAAGACCCACTACTAGTCACAGGCAAACTCGCCCACAGGGAAAGAGCTTGGCAGTGAAAACAGCCAATTTCCAACATTTAGTTCTGACTAAATATTAAACTACAAATTAATAATTAATTAATAATTAATTTATAAAATCGTGAATTTAAAACTAGCTTTGATGATTTTTGTTATATTTTTCTCATTATATATAATTACTTTAAGTTATAGAATTTGGATATGCCTTATTTGGAGCCCCCTGTTAACCCACGCTTTCATGCATTGTTTTACTAAAAAGTATTTAAATGCACGACAACTGGAAAATATCAAATACAGTATCTTATTCTACTCATTACACACTTTAAAATGTTATAAAACATGTTTATGCATATTAAGTTGCCAAAAAATGCAGACGATTTATCAAATTAAGTTGAAGTAACGACAAAAGCTTCGGGCGACTTTTACTGTTCAACTGAAACAAACATGGCGGAATAGTCCACTTCAACGGACCTAATTTTTGGTGTAACCGCTAGAAGCCAGGACCTGTCTGAAACATAACTAATCTTTGTAAATTGTCAACGTTCTATTAATAAAACGAAGGATGGGCCTTATTTGAAACCGGGTCTTATTTGGGCAACCTACCTTATATATTTTAAACTAATTCAGATACTTGTATATTTTTTACGACTTTATTTTGAAGACTCTTCATATAATTGTAGTTTCTTTTCTATGTATTTTATAATTTATTTTTGGTTATAACGGATATATTATTTCCGATAAATAATGTAAAAAAAAGAATTACAAAAGGGCTCCAACCAAATATCGAAGTCGTATATCGTGCGAAACAGTACAACATTGTTAAAATGCTTATTTATTGTTTTAATTGCTGTTATTTGTATAATTAAATGATTTTTTATTACGTAATGTGAGTTTCATTGTGTTTCTAATAAGCCATAAAGCAGTTCCTATTGGAAAAATTAACCACACTTAGACGATTCTTAGTTATGACCGCCCTTGTACGGGGCGGAACCAATCTGCACTGGTCAGAAACTGTGCAGGTGTCGGGACCCTCAATACCGAGCTCTTCGAGAAAGAAATGTCCGACGATTAATGTGGAAACCACACCAACCGGCGACGTTTGGTGAATGAAGTGGCAACTGTCACAAGACGTGTGGGTTAGTGGATGCCCAAATTCTGCAGTTGGGATATCGCCATACAGATGGAAGTCAGCTTCCTCAGTCCACAAAATTTCCATTGGCCAATCGGCTTCCAGTTCGGTTCTAGCAAATCTTTCAATAGCACCTCTGTCGGGAGTCAGTAATTGCTGAACATTGCAAATCTTGTAGTGGTATCAGCGCAAAATTTGTTCTAGAAATTTGTGAACAGTGTTTACGGTTTTGTCTAATGACCGTGCAACACATGTGCACTGCTGCTTCCCACGACATCTGTCATCCTTTCTTCTTCCCCCAATATGGCTACATCCTCCACTGTCTCCTGGTTGACGGTTTTCCGTTCTCTGTCAGGCTTTACCTGTAAGGAACCTGACTCTTCAAATTTCTGAATCATTTTTCGAATACCATCTGGAATTACAGAACCAATTTTTCGCCTTTTACTTTCGCAATGCTGTTAAGACACAGTTGTTATTTTGATAAAACAGCTTCACATGAAGTTCGAGATCCTTTGGTAACGTTATCATTACGAAGTTACGCATTACTCACCTGTCTGCTTTTACAGCAGTTTTCAATCACGCATCATGACATGTATATTTATCTGGCATTATCTACTACAGTATTGCAGCGCCATACATCGTCCTAACGGCCACTTTCGGAAGTCATTTTTTTGTGCCAAAATTAATCGCCACGGGCGTCATGTGAGTTATGAAGTCGTTCGGCTGATTGGTTCTCCAGTTACAGTCTTTCAAAATGTGAATTTTAATTATTAACACATTTAATATATCGGATAATGGCTTTGTATTAACTGGGAGGAGAAGTTTTACTAAAGATAAGAGACAATTCTTAAGATAAGTACCCAACTTAAAGGATACTTGATCTTTTGTCAACCTATTAAATATTTTTTCATGTTTAGTGCATTACTGGCCATTTTTTGATCAAACCTTCAAATTTCTTTTTAAGTGTTGTAGTTACCGACTGGGACAGTAACTATTATAGATTCTCTACCTTCATGCGGTGCAGCTGTTAGTAGCCATGTTAGAACATCGTGAACGAACTGGGAGGCTGGAAGATCCTTAACTATGGGAGCAGTCAGCGACTGTTGAAGACAGAGGGTGCAAAGAATCGCGGAGTTAGAAGATTAAACTGCCACTCATTGATGACCTTGAACTGCCGAACGCTTTCGAATGAAGGAATATTACAGGAGTTGGAGGAAGAGCTTAGCAACATCAAATTGGATATCGTGAGACTTAGTTCTAACAATCTTTACTTCTGATCTCACTAATGTGTGGATATTTTTCTACTATCAGGAAAAAAAATGAAAAAATAGAGGAGTTGGTTTCATAATAAACGGCTAAAAAATAATTGGTGTCAATTGGTGTTCATTGGCAGTAATTCAGATAGCTGTAAAATAAAAGTTGCCACTCTTTCAAAGAGATATCAGCTTGAAATAATTCAAGTTTAAGCTCCAACAGCATTTGAAGAGATAGTTGAAGATTTTTCTGAAGAGACATAAAAAGCTAATCAGAAAGATAAAGAACACTTGAAATTTACCAAAAATAGAATCCATAAAGTGCATAGAACTAAGCTTTCGCACACCAAGCCATCATCGATGGGTATCCGGGACAGCTGTTTTGTCCTTATTAAGACTCTTTTGCCGGACTCGATGAAATGTCCACCGCTTATCTTTTACTTTTTGTTGTTGTGGTTTTATGTGGGATACCACTTCCAGAAGCAAAAAGTGGTATCCACATTTTGCACAGTTCTGAGCTTATCATCGAGGGTATTTCCGGCTGAAGAGTCTTAAGAAGAACGAAACAGCTCTCCCGAATTCCCATCGATGATAGTTCGGTGTACGAAAGCTTAAGATATGTGTACTCGATGGATTCTTTTTGTTAAACATATTGTATGCATGTTAAATTATTTTCAACACTTAAGAATTAGTAACCAAGAGAAAGGAAAAAGTTCAGTTGATTGATTTGGATATGGAAAAAGAAATGAATGAGGAAATAAGTTGGTTGCAGGAAATGAGAAATTTTCTTTATGAACTCTTTCTTTAAGGAAAAAACTTAATAGAAAGTAGATATGGAGAAATCCTTTTGGAAGCTTCCAGGATTGGGCTATATTATGGCTAACAAAAAGTATGCCATAGAGGATTGCTCTGTGCTTCATCATTTTAATACTAGAAGTGACCATTGATAGTAAGGTGCAAGTTACACTTAACGTTTCTGGAAAGATAGAAACTACAATCATAAGAAATCCAAGGAAATCTATTAATTTAATGGGTTTAAAACGAATGGAACCGTTCACCTGAATTTCAGTTATAGTTGAGAAATCGTTTCACTGCATTGCAGAATATAGCTCAAGAAGATATTTTGAATGAATTAAATGGCAATTAACTAAAAACCAATACCGAAACAGGTGTAAACATTGGAGTATCTGAAAAGCAAAAAATCTGAGAAGAAGATATCTAAAAACATCAAAATTAGGAAATATCAAAAAAGAAATTCGATGACACAGGATGATCATATGATGTAAATAGAATATGCTGATTTTTACAAAACAGTTCGTAAGCACATTACTGAGGATATCAGGAAGTAAAATTGTGAACTGATAAGAAAAGGAGAAGAGGAAAGTAAAAGCCTAAAAGCTATTAAACGTTCTTTATGCATCGGTAAGAAGTTCATGATGGCTCTGAGAAATGATGCTAGCATCACTATTAGGAATCGTGAGGAAATTATAAAGTGTTTTGAAAAGTTTTATAGCAATTTATATGGAAATAGTGAAGACTTAGGTGAAATGACATGTAAGACTGTTTCTGACGTACTTCCACAGTATAGAAGGAAGAGGTCAAGTACCTAATCAAATGCAAGAAGGAAAAGCAAGGGATATGACGGAATCACAAAAGATATTCTCAAAGTAGAAGAAGAAATGGAAGGAATTCTGGCTACTCTTTTTAATAAATATTTGAACCTTGCAATGATTGGAATAATTTAGTGATAATAATAATGTTTAAAAAAAAAGGATTATAAAGATGATATTGCAATCTGTAGGTTTATCAGTCGTTTTCCAATTTTATATAAAATATTTATGAAAGTTATTACTAATCGCTTGCAGAAAACTTTTAGATTCCGCCCAACGAAGACATCAATCTGGATTTCGTAGTAGCTACACCGTATTAATTACATTCATGTTTTAAGAGAAGTCATTCAGAGAACCAGTGAATATGAAATGCCAAGTTTTATTTATTGACTACGAAAAGGCTTTTGACACTGTTAACAGTCGACTGTTATTAGTGTTTTTGACGATTTTGACACGAACAATTAGAGCTTATCAAAACTATTTATAAGGAAGCGACGGCAATAATACATTTGCACAAAGATACAGAAAAACAAATCAAAATAGAAAAATAGGAGATAGTATCTTTCCTAAACTGTTTAGAGCAATACTTCAGAAAGTGTTCAAAAATTAGAACAGGGAAAAAAAAAAGGCATAAATTTTAATGTTGACTATTTAAGCCCTCCGGCTTGCAAATGCTTCAGTTGTGCTAGCTAAAGTTGGTATGAATTGCAAAGGATGATAATTTAAGGATGCCAATTAAAATTTGTTCAGAGTGTTTTGATACACCCTGTATGCAAATATATATACATATATTTGCGGTCATGAAGACGATCAAAATGAAAAGTCTATTTTTATATTCCACTTATAACAACTAGTGAGTGCAAACAGTAAAAAAGTTTGGATTTTTTGAATCCAATCTAAACTAAACTAAATAAGCATTATTTTATTGCAATGGCTTGGGAATTTATTATTTAAGAGAATAAGAAAGATATTAATAGAAATAGAATAGAAATCCATTGTTTAGATCCAAAGCTTTTCTAAGGGAATTTTTCTTTGGAATTTTTAACGCTTTCATGCACTGATTTATCAATAGGAACTTAGTTGAAAGTATTTTAAATATAAAACTTATACAGTCACTTGTCCTCAAATATGCTTACAAAGTTTTAAGAAGATCTATCCAGTGGTTAAAAAGTTATTAGAAGGTGGGAAAGGAATAAATATACTATTATTAAGAGATGAACATTCAAACATACAGACTGACTGAAGTCGTTTCTACTGGAAAATAGGCGAATAATGTGTAGTTGACTTTGGAATATCCGCGTTAGTAAGATTGGGAAAAACAGCAGATCCTTAATAAAGCAAAAGGTTCCTAAAAGAACTTAAAACATATTTTCTCTAAAAGGTTGCACAAGCATATTCAATTTTTCATTAAACCGTGAAAACATTGTATACGACAGTGTCTCCTCGAATCTATAAATAGTAGCATCTTCAAATTCACCATTTTCTGAAAAGTAATTAAAACCGCTAAATACAATTGATTTTAATCGTATAGAAGCACGTGAGGACGACTGTATATAAGGAAACAGATTAAAAGCATACACAATTCATTGTTTTTAATTTCTCATGCTTTTAAATAGAAAACTTTTGTCTCCACGCGCAAATATGAGATATTTCTCCAAATTTTAGACCAATTTCCACATTTAAAAATCGAATGGGGTCCTCTTAGTAAATCACATACCAAATTTCAGCAAGAGTCAGTCCCTGGTTTCAAGGTTATTATGTGGATGAGCATACTCACTCACAGACACATTGATTTCTTGAGTCTCATTTAGAAAAGTAAACTACAAATTTTACTTAAATTTACTACTAATCCTCCCCCATCCTCAACAACAACTCTTGAATCGCTGTATGTTTATATATTCGAGGACTAGTGACGGTGTAACTTTTATATTTGAAATCTTTTCCTAATGGGTCTAAAAATTGTCTAAAATTTAGCTCGTGAAGGCGACAAATAATCTCATAGAAAAACATTGAATGTCGACAATGAATTTCTAATCTATTTTTATTAACATTTCGTTACTTCTTAAACAATGAATATTATATCCTTAATCCATTCCGCGTGATCTAATGGGATTAAAATTAATGACGATTAACACAATTCGAGTACAAATGCACTTTTTTTTTGTTTTGTTTTTTTCTTTTTCAGAAAATAAAGAAAAAAAAAACATATTCTTTGTATTCAGTAGATATTAGAATTGGAAAATATATGTAAGCTATTCTTTTTTATCGGTTTCACGACTTCAAATGATAAATAAATATATGAAAAAAAATTAAGAAATCGTAATTTAAAGGAAAAGGGGATATAAGTTCTTTGGATCTTATTGTTTTTAATAGGTCTTCTGAATTGTTCCTTTTCTTTTGTTCCACGCCAGAACAGGTAATAAAACCTATACAATTTAAATTCAGTAGGTATTCTTCCAATTGAGACAAAGGTGAAGTGGGATCGTGGCTGCAAGGCGCTGGCGTTACCGCATAAAGAGTAATGTGAGGGAGGTGAGGGTATTGTGTGGTTTCCATTCCGAAGGTCTCTGGAGGGTTTTCGCCGACAAGAATTGGCTTCATCTCACCTTCTGACGACAATGTAAGATGCTCGAATTAAGGTGGGGGAGGGAGCGTCATGGCAACGCTCCATTATCCAGGCTATCGAAGGTTCGTCTTTATTTGTGCCCATCGTCCTTGTATTCCTCTAACCCGCCCACCCTACACTCGTGACACCTTGTCCGTCGTTCGCAGCTGCGGGGGAATTCGCATCTCGACAGCTCCTTACCATTGAAATCAGTGAAAATGAACCTGTCAAGAGAGGGATCGGCGAATGGGAATGATGGCCGCACCTAATCCGGCTCCAATGACGCTCCCATAGAATCTCAACGACATTCACACACACACACCATCTTAACTCCTTCTTACGTCAATGAATACTATGAGAAGAGGGCATAGATAGATAGATAGAGAGACGAGGGTTCTGAGTGCGAACTATCATTTAAAACTAATCGACATTAGACCAAGTTTAAGTTGGCATGCCAATATTCGAAAACAGGCACAGTGTGATCAAGCAGTACCACAAAAAGGCAAGCAGGGTAAATTTGAAGATTCAATTTCTTCAAATGAGACAAATTAACATTACTGTAAAATGTTTCGGACAATTTTGAAGTCTAATTAATCTCTCTGTAATGGTTTAGGTGGACTGGAGGGACCAGGTTCAACTCCCTGCGCTGATCGGGGATTTTCTCCACGGTTATTCGACTTCCAGACGCTCACCAACATTCACCCAGCTATGTTCATTAATCCCTGGATAAGGAATCTGGTATCCACAGGCCAGAGGGTGTCGTGCAGACCATCTGATCTCAGCTGGTCCTATTGGTCAAAGATCGTTGGGGAGCCTAAACCACCTATGCATCAAAGGACCTCATGGCCTAGTGGAAGACTTTCTTTTGAATCAATCTCTTTGGGTGCAATGTATAGGAGTACTGGAGGACGCGGGTTCAATACCGGATCGAAGAGTTTTCTTTCCTTCAGTCGGGTCCGGGATTTATCCAGCTCTCTATAAATGGAGAACGGCTTTCTTTCCAGGGATTAAAAGGCGGGAGGGCGTGGGAATGACCATCCTACTCCAATTTCATTACGATGGTAGCGAAATTGCTGAGGCCTAGAACTTAATCTCTAAAGGGACAGTATAACTCCCAAATGCAGTCTTAAATTTAACGTAATCTTATAATTAAATAGGAGGAATGTTAGGTGGAAAAGTAATACACGATTAGAAATAAATAAATAAATAAATAAAATTGTTCTTAACTTTTTTTATTAGAATGATTTTAATTTATAATATAAAGTAAGATATATAAATACACAACTTAACTGAACTTTTTTTTTAAATCGTCGTCTTTTTCTTTGCTAAACTAATATATTTTTGTCTTGTTGTTTTGTTAGTATTATTAATATTTGAACATTAAAATTTATGAATAAGAATATCCTAAACAAGTGAATATAATTTTGTGTTAAGGGCGACCCATAATAATTAAAAATATAAAAAAAGAAAATACAATAACGTAAGAAAAATTTTAAAAAAAGGTTAGGAAAATAAGAAAAAAAAAATTTAGATTTGAACCGACAACCTTCAATATATCTGAAACCTTAATCATCAAGCTATAGCTGATAACTGAAATGCGATGGTTACGTTTCTAATATTTAAGTTAATAGTGGAAATCCAAGGAAAACGATGCCAAGTATCTCGAACATGGAGGGGGGGGGCTGAAAATACCCTATTCCTAAGTTGTTTGGGCCTTTGAACACGATGGTGAAGTCCTTTGGTCCTCTCCTTTTGTTCCAAAATCTCTTCATTCGAAATTAACGAATATTCGTCTCAATTTGCATGATTTGGAGTTCTGCATAATTACCAGAATTTATTCTCCACAGCTCAAAAACATTTTATTGTATAATACATTTTATCGTATATATCGTCACGGTGTGAATATTACGGATTTTAATGTCCTTTTGTTTGAGATGAAAGTATTCACGAATGCTTCAAAGATATATACACGTTTGGGAGCCAACTCTCCCCTATTTTTCGAGATATTTGGCATTCATTGGATTTCCGCTATTAGCTTAAATGTTAGAAATGCAACCAATTTACATAGGTTATTGGTGATAGTCTGATCGGTAAGATTGCGAACTCATTTGCTGGAGGTCTTCAGTTTGAATCTGTTGCATATACATCTACTTAAATTTTCTTATTCTTTTCTTTTTTTTTCTCTTTCATCTTATTTTTTCTTCTTTCCTAATTTTGTTTTAGTTTACCTTACTTTAATATACTTTCTTTTTATTATTTTTCTTTCATTTTCTGACATATTAGTAAACGATTAGAAGTTGTAAATAACATTCACTTTTCTAATTAATGGGATGCTAATTTTATAGTTTCGAATCTTTTTACTAATATAAGCCAGATAATAAAAGAAAATACATTACAGTAATTTAAATAGAAAATGAAGTAAAAGTTGGTAAATAATAAAAAAATAAGAGTCTTTATATAAATTATCAAATAGATAACTTATATTTAATTAAAACACTATTTTTTTCCCTTTTTAATATTGATGTTTGTATTACAATTTTGGGTTTATGTTCATATTCTACTTGGGCTTAAATGATGAAACATAAGAAATCTGAAGATCATACATTTTTGTAAACAAAAAATAGATATATATATACATGCAGGAAGGCTTTCGCAGCTTATAAACCCTTGACCCTTTTGAAACAAGTTTTCTCAATTATTTCAAATTTTAAATAAAAATGTTTGTGTAATTAAAGTGGATGTTATTTACAACTTCTAATTGTTTTACTAATTTAAGCCAGAAATTTAAAGAAAAAATAATAAGAAGAAATTAAGGAAATATAAAATAAAATTAGAAAAAGGAAAAAGAAAAGAAAAGAAAAGGAGTAGACATACATTCAACAGATTCAAACAGAGGACCTCGATCCTATGAGTCCACAATCTTAATGATCACCCTATCACCGGCAACTGATGAAAATAGTCGTATTGTTCACATTTAAGCTAATAGCGGAAATCCAATGAAAGCAACGCCAAATATCTCGTAAACGAGGGAGAGTTGGCACCCAAACCTATATATAGAAAAAATGTGTACTTTCATCTCACACAAGGGCCTTAAAATCCGTAATATAATAGAGACAGTCTCATTCCTGCAGATCATTCTTAAATGGCTAATTGAAATGTCTCCTTTCATGTTTCTGTTATTTGTTTCAATTATTAATCTAGATGTCAATGACTTTAGTGTCAATACCAAATTCACTGTTACTTCAATGTATTCTAGCATGTATCTTATTTGTTCACAGCGACGGCAACCCACAAGGCAGATGTGTCGGAGCCTGGGTTCGAATCCCTGCGTCGGCATGAATGTTTCCTTTCTTTCCTCTGTTTGTCGGCTTCTTGTCATTCTCTCCTTATGCTGTCTATGGCATTGAAAAGTATTCAAAAATTCTAGGGTTTGTACTATAAGTTCTTCAAGAATGAAAGTACTCGTGGGGTGTTCCCACTGCCCTACACTGAGAGTATAGAATAATAAGAACTTGGGAGAATAAAGAGTGAAGACTAATAAGAACTTCTAAGAATAATAAGACAAGAGATAATGGATCTTCTAGTATCTTTAGTGATTTACAGATAAAATAAACCTTCGATATATTGAGACAACATTTTTGGCCTGGAAGTTAGTTATGTTTTGCAATTAGACCCTAAGAAACACGGAGCAGGAAATTTTAGATAGTTTAGATAGCTTTTAAACAATAGCGTACAATGTATATGTGAATAACAAAACGACACACAACAGCTTTTCTTCTTGGATAGCATAGTTACTAACAACCAAAACAGGTTTTCCATCCAACCTTACAAAAAAACAACAGCAACAAAACAAATAACTCGTATACCCAAGAAAATAGAAGCAAAACATTATTTCAGTGGAAGTCATGAAAACTTTCCATATAAGTTCGTCAAAGGAGATTTTCGAAGACAATTTAGTTAAAATTTACAACGTTTATAAAGAAAATAATTATCCATAGGGTTTCGTCAAAAAATCTCTAAGGCATACATTACATAACATTTATAATTCCATCATTGCTTAAAAGAAAATTTAATATGCGCTCCTTTCTCTTATCACTTACAATTCCATTATCAATTATGATAAATTTTTAATAATATCAATATTAGAATTACCCGCAAATTGGACAATAAATTAATCTATCCAATACACCCCAATAAAACAGAAAAATCTGCATCCACTCAAAAAAAGGCTGATTCTATTTAGTTCCTTGTTCAGATACTTATTATTATCGGAAATACGGGCAACAAATAAAGCAACGGCATACAAACCATACAAGTTACAAAAAACAGGGAACGTATACAGGCCTAATATTCCAATCATGTTTACAATACTAATCATACTAAAGATCTTCATAACTTTTTAATATTAGGTTCAGAAAAAAATAAAATTCGGAGCGAAATTTATCTTAATAACTTTTTAATATTAGGTTCAGAAAAAAAATAAAATGCGGAGGGAAATTTTACAATCTCATTTTATTTCATTGTTAATCCTTAGAACATACAGGTACCAAATAAATTAATAACAAAATATACAAGTAATTTCAGGTTCCATTTAAGAACCAAAGAAGCCAAAGGGAAAATGCCTGTACGTTTGCATAATTTAAAATTAAGTCATCCATAACTTATGAACTGCTGTGACGAAATGCAAATTGCAGCCCAAACCAATCAGCGAAACCAACAGCAGCGTGAGAAGCAAGAAACCAATAAAAACAATCTTTAAAATCAGAAATCTTTTGAAATGTATTTCATTGGTTAGCACAATGTATATAATGTAAAACTAGTCTCACTTTTATTATGTTGACAATGGACTCACACAGCCCGAAAGCCCCACATATGTATGTAGTTTTAAATGTAAATGTTTTTTAAAAAATGTTTAATGGTAAGTAGACTGAAATTTATTTTTAATCAATTCTCACGAGTGCGACCCCTAAGAAGCCAATGATTAACAATCAGATTTTTGATTACATTGAAATTGGTTTTATAATAGACCGAATGTTCTGGAGATAGAATATCATATAAAACATAATCCCCAAACAGATTGGTTTTAAAAATAAATGAAATAAGAATAAGAAAAGAGATAGATATCGTTTTGTAAGAAGAGGAATTTGTGGAATTCTCGAAATGACGGCTTAAAGATCAAATCCTTGAAATGCCCATACCAGAAAATCAGAAAAACCGAAGATCCGTACAATGGAGAGGCTCTAAGAACTCGTATGATTTGGAGGACTTAGATAGGATAAGGAACCTTGAAAGATCATACAAATGGCAGTAGAGTGTAGTTCGTCCTACCAACAAGTCAATTTGAAGACGTCTGGATGGTCTTAAGAAGTTAGATTTGTCTAATCAATAGGTATAGTAAGAGATTATCTAGTATTTTCAATTTAATTTTGTCAGAATAGATATATTTAATCAACTCAAAGATGTATTAGTATAGGATTAAGACAATATAGCGGATTTCGAACGAGAATTTAATATTATTAGCTTTTGCAGAATTAATCTACAGTAAATGGAATGATTTAAAAAGGTCATAGCTAGTAAAGTTTCTTCAAAACATGAATATGTTTTCCGAAGGCAGCTTTGCAGAATTGTAAAATATTTTTTTCATATTTGAAAAAGCTTATTTAGAAAACGAACAGAAAGAACTAGAAGAATTGATTTCTTGGAATAATGTTGATAATATATAAGTTGGAAAGTTCAATGAAAAAGAAATTTTAGTAGGGGTGGTTCAAAGATTGAAGAAATGAGAAAATTATGATTAATTCTCTCAAATACTCTGTAAATGTAAAAGGCATAAAATATAATGCAAAATATAGAATGAAAATCTTTTGTTAGCTTCAAATATAAGCTACTTTATTTTAACAACAATTAAAGTTAAAGGAGCTACAGATGGAAGCATAAAAATATTCTTGCAGGAGCTAAAACAGACAATGGTTCATCACTAAATAAAATTTGTAGACATCAAAGTCATTCTAAAAAGATTATTTGATACAAGATTGAACACCTGAGTACTGTCAGATTAAAGATCGGGTTTCGAAAATGATTGTATCGGTTGCTTTCTACCAAATCATTACAAGGACTGGTTAGAATTATTCACTAGTTAACAAGAAAAATTGAATTGAATAGATGGGTTTCATTGGTAGAACAAAACAATAAACTGAAAACATACCTGAGTCACTGATGGTAAATATTGTGTGTGGAGGTTTATTGGATGATTATAGATATTTTGTTTTTCTAAACGACTGCAGGAGTTGAGAAGTAATAGCAAAGAAAGATATAGATGTGAATCTGTCCAATCGTGTAACAATATATTTAATTTTTTTGGCTCCCAAGAATGGAAATTATAATGTATTAGTAGGTTAAAGGGAAAGTAGATAAATAGATAAACATAAAATACAGATAAATGTCAAAAAATTAAAAATGGTAACAAAACCAGGTTTTGACAAGAGAAGCAAATTGGAGGAATCTACTGTTTTTGTTGTGGCCGGTTTGGTGTTATTAGTAGAATGTAACTGTAGAGATGAAGCCTTTTTCAAAAAGTAAGATAATTTTAAAAGGCATGGTAATAAAGGAAAAATCAATGTCACTAATGACAATATAAAGAATACTTGAAATTCAAGGAGGGGGATACAAATAACACTCATATTACAGATCCTGGAAATCTGGGAAACGGAATTTGACAATGACGAAGTCGACACTTCATACTAAGTCTAGATATCCCGATAAATCGAATGATCTAGAAAGACAGAAATGGTTAAAGAAAGTTAGAGAATTTTATAGTAGTGTGAAGAAAGCTAATGACTGCGAGAGGAGATAAATGTAACTTATTGAAAAATATTTGCTGAAAACCGTGCTGAATGCAAATTAAAAATTGCCTACCTTATATAAGCAGGATTTTAACTTGTTCTTTTTTTAATCCACACATCACTCGTGCTTATATAAGGTAGGCAATTTTTAATTATTGAAAAATAGTTTTGAGAAGCCAGAAGTGTTTAGACAGTAACATTACTGTCGTTCTATCAGTGCTTACAGGGACTGACTATTCATTTGTAAATGAAGAACTTGAAGATGAATGAATTAAGTCTTAAGAATCAGCCTGGGAAGTTTACTGCCAATATTAGTTGATGGATTGACTAGATCTATTAAGAAAAAAGGTAAAGCTGAAATGTACTTTCACCTTTAAAATGAATTTGGAATTGTAATTATTCAATGTTATGACGACTTCATATTATTTTAAATAATCGTCTAAATATAGGATGATATATTTTTGGTCTAACATTTGAGAAAGGTGAATGGCCTGATGATTTCATGGAAACAGTATTGCTACCAATACCGAAGAAAAATAATGCAAAGAAGTGCAGTGAGTTCAGGACTATCAGCCTTATATCGCACTCAGCGAAGATTCTTCTGCGAATACTGAACAGACGTTTATATTCTAAGGTGGAAGGAGAGTTGGAAGAAGAGCAGTTTGGTTTTCGGAAAGGAAAAGGTACGAGAGATGCAATTGGACTGCTGCGAACAATCGGCGAAAGATATCTAGAAAAAAATAAACACGTATATGCAGTATTTGTGGACCTGGAAAAGGCTTTTGACAGAGTGGATTGGAATAAACTTATGGAAATCTTGAAGAGAATTGGTGTGGATTGGAAAGAAAGAAGGCAAATAACTAATCTTTAAATGAAACAACGAGTCAAAGTCAGGATAAGAGAAAAATTGTCAGAGGGAAGTGGAATAGGGAGAGGGGTGCGACAAGGATGCCCTCTATCACCTACGCTGTTCAACATCTACTTGGAGGAGTTAGTGAAGAATTGTTTTCAGAACATGGGAGGGGTGATAGTAGGAGGAAGAAGAATAAAGTGCAAAAGATTTGCTGATGATATGGCATGATGATATGCTGATGAGAAGAGAAGATGATACTAAGGGATATGCTACTGCAGCTGAATGACAGCTGTGAACAATATGGAATGAAGATAAATGTAAACAAGACAAAGTCTATGGTTATCGGAAGAAAGACAAAGAAGATAAACATAAGTATTCGGAATGAGACATTGGAACACGTGAACAACTTTAAATACTTAGGGTGTACTTAGTAGTGATATGAACTGCTGCCAAGAAGTCAAGAGGAGGATAGCAATAGCAAAGGAGGCTTTTAATAGGAAAAGGAGCATCTTCTGCGGACCTCTGGAAAAAGAACTAAGGAAGAGACTAGTGAAGTGCTTTGTGTGGAGTGTGGCATTGTATGGGGCAGAAACATGGACATTACGACGCAGTGAAGAGAAACGACTAGAAGCATTTGAAATGTGGATATGGAGAAGAATGGAGCATGTGAAATGGACAGACAAAATAAGAAATGAAGCTGTGCTAGAAAGAGTGGGTGAAGAAAGAATAATGCTGAAACTGATCAGGAAGAGAAAAAGAAACTGGTTGGGTCACTGGCTGAGAAGAAACTCCCTAATGAAGGATGCACTGGAAGGAATGGTGAACGGTAAAGAAGTTCGAGGCAGACGAAGATTTAAGATGATCGACAACATTATGGTAAATGGATCTTATGTGGAGACGAAGAGGAAGGCAGAAAATAGGAAAGATTGGAGAATGCTGGGTTTGCAGTGAAGGACCTGCCCTTGGCAGAGAACTATGTATTTATGTATGTATGTATTTGTGATGATTTTAGTCTGCTTCGGAGAAAAAAAAAGGATAGAGGATGGAACAAAAAAAAAAGTTTGTTATAACATTACTATTTAATGTCAAGTGGTGTGTGTGTGATTGTTCCTCATGTTTTTGAGGTCATTTGTGAATGGTCGTGTGGTCGACGGGTGGAGTTTAGTGTTTCTTAGTAGCTTTGTGAGCTGTGTTGTGCACATTGTTAGAAGAGAGAAGATGATAATTGGTTGGTTGGAGAAGGCTAATGGAGTTGGGAAACAAACAATTGTTTCGCTTTATATTAGTTTTGGTTTTTAGTATCAACTATGATACTAAAAAAAAGTTATTCCAGAAATTTTAAAGATGCAATTGTAATTATAATTATGTCTTGTGCGTCCATCTTTATTGCGGTAACTCAAAAAAGCCACATACTCTTAAAAAAAAGCTGAAATTTTTAGAGGTATATGTAATTTGGAATGGGAGGGATTACATTGTTCAACCAATGGTTCCAAATACTATATTTTTTCCATTTTCGGATGTAATGGCGGGAAGGGCAAGAATCTTCTCCTGATTTTATTCAAACTTCGAACAGTGGATAAAGAGCTATGGAGCCAAAACTGTAAATATAAATGAATGAATACTTATGTCATTTTACATGCAAAAACAAAGCCATACACCTGATTAAGCAACGAAACATTTATACAAAAAATGGTTACAACTAGTTTCTCCACCGAGAGGTGGTATTCTCAAGTATTGAGTACAACAGTGAGGGAGGATTATATCAGGTTGAGTTGAGTGATGGCTTCTGGGTATCTGGCATGACATCTGGTGACAGCATGGAGATCTTCGTTGACCTCTAGTGGCGGGGATCAGGAACAGCGGGAGAACAGCCCAATTGCAGAGCTTAATCCTTTTAACCGATGCTGGACAAAGGCGCATTTCCAATATATAAAAAGCTACGAAATACTAATAACAATGAAAATTAGGGTTGAAATAAAGCACCTCTTGGACATACAACATTTGAATGAAGAAACTAATCTGCCTATTACAACTATATTGAAATTAAAATAATTAAATTAGCAGACAGCTAAAATTACTGGTAAAGCAATGCACAAATTTACAATTAAATATCTTTAAACAAGTATTAAAAATTTTAAATAACAAGATCTCTTAAAAAAATTTTTATTTAAAATTAAAATTGTTATATTTTAGACAGTTAAAATCAGGATAGACAAGGAAAATTAATTTTTTTTTTTTATATTTCCCCTCTATTTCCTTAGTTTCCTTAAAAATTATTAATAGAAGTAGCTGATAAGTTGCAAAAATATATTAGCAAATAGCAACTGAATAATATCAAATCAAACTCAAAGCGCAAATTGACAAGGATATAAGGGATTTGTAATTACTGATTATGGCTAATCAAGAATTTTTTTTTTTTTTTTTGACTAAGCCATAGGCTGTCATGGCTGGGACTGATAAATTCACATTGTAGGCTTCAGGTATGGTCAGTATGAAAAATGTTTCCATACATTTTCTTAAAAAGTCATTTTGCGCTCGAGCTACGATACGTACCTCATTGAGATTCAATCCGTGTGATTTGGAGGCGGCATGTCTGTATGTGAGGTACGTATCATTCCTGCTTCGGTATGCCTGCTTGAGCTACGATACGTACCTCATTGAGATTCAATCCGTGTGATTTGGAGGCGGCATGTATGTGAGGTACGTATCATTCCTGCTTCGGTATGCCTTACGGTGATCGGCTACCCGATCAGCTATAGGTCTACTGGTCTCTCCAAAATAAAGGCAGTCCTTTGCATATCAAATAGGGCTAGGATGAGAGGAATCAATCTAAGAAACTTGTGCTGTTGCACAAAATGAAAATGAGACTTATTGACAATATGTTCTAAAGTACGCACAATCAACTTCTTACTGATAGAGGTGAATAACGCATTAGCATCCATTGAACAGAATTCATAATCATTACGATATTCCGAATTTTTAATTTTTTCCTTTACTTGTATGCTATTTTGAACACTGAATATTGGTACAACGTTGAGGCTCTTCATTTTCGAATAAATATGCTTCATCCTAGCCCTATTTGATATGCAAAGGACTGCCTTTATTTTGGAGAGACCAGTAGACCTATAGCTGATCGGGTAGCCGATCACCGTAAGGCATACCGAAGCAGGAATGATACGTACCTCACATACATGCCGCCTCCAAATCACACGGATTGAATCTCAATGAGGTACGTATCGTAGCTCAAGCAGGCATACCGAAGCAGGAATGATACGTACCTCACATACAGACATGCCGCCTCCAAATCACACGGATTGAATCTCAATGAGGTACGTATCGTAGCTCGAGCGCAAAATGACTTTTTAAGAAAATGTATGGAAACATTTTTCATACTGACCATACCTGAAGCCTACAATGTGAATTTATCAGTCCCAGCCATGACAGCCTATGGCTTAGTCAAAAAAAAAAAAAAAATTCTTGATTAGCCATAATCAGTAATTACAAATCCCTTATATCCTTGTCAATTTGCGCTTTGAGTTTGATTTGATATTATTCAGTTGCTATTTGCTAATATATTTTTGCAACTTATCAGCTACTTCTATTAATAATTTTTAAGGAAACTAAGGAAATAGAGGGGAAATATAAAAAAAAAAAATTAATTTTCCTTGTCTATCCTGATTTTAACTGTCTAAAATATAACAATTTTAATTTTAAATAAAATTTTTTTTAAGAGATCTTGTTATTTAAAATTTTTTAATACTTGTTTAAAGATATTTAATTGTAAATTTGTGCATTGCTTTACCAGTAATTTTAGCTGTCTGCTAATTTAATTGTTATTTTAATTTCAATATAGTTGTAATAGGCAGATTAGTTTCTTCATTCAAATGTTGTATGTCCAAGAGGTGCTTTATTTCAACCCTAATTTTCATTGTTATTAGTATTTCGTAGCTTTTTATATATTGGAAATGCGCCTTTGTCCAGCATCGGTTAAAAGGATTAAGCTCTGCAATTGGGCTGTTCCCCCGCTGTTCCTGATCCCCGCCACTAGAGGTCAACGAAGATCTCCATGCTGTCACCAGATGTCATGCCAGATACCCAGAAGCCATCACTCAACTCAACCTTATATAATCCTTCCTCACTGTTGTACTCAATACTTGAGAATACCACCTCTCGGTGGAGAAACTAGTTGTAACCATTTTTTGTATAAATGTTTCGTTGCTTAATCAGGTGTATGGCTTTGTTTTTGCATGTAGAATATTACAGTACACGTAAAAAATTTATTTTTTACTTATGTCATTTTGTCTAGGGGAAGAGAAATGGTCACTGATATGAGACCATTCAAGTATAGCTGAAAGATAAAGGTATGATCTGCGATGATTTGTATATCGGAACCTGGGTTCCAATCCTGGCATGGATTTGAAGGTTTCCTTATTTCTTCGGTTTGCACTTGCTTTAAACGACTTGTTCTCAATGCTCCTGGCGTATCTTAACCTCTGTTACTCTTCCAACATTAAAATTGTATACAGACGTATGTATAAGAACAACGAAACAAACAAAGACTTCAATGATGATTTCATGCATTTAAAAAAAAAAAAAACACTGCCAATTTTTATATTTAAAAAAATACATAGTAAAATTTAAATTTAAATACAAATATTTAACGTAGGTTATTTTTCTTCTTTTTTTGTGAAAATTTAAGGAATGTTTATTTCGTTACTGGAAATAAGAAAAAAAAATCTGTTATTTTGAAATTTTGATACTTCGGCAAATAATATATACAAGAGAAATGTATAATTTTTCCAGAAAACGATAATCTCTTCATTTCAAGTAATAACATACAATGAAAATCTATTTGTCCATTTTTATTATTACAATATTTTGTTTCATTTTAGCAATTTACTTCATCGGGTTATTCTTTTTGAGGAAAAAGAATAACCCGAAGAAGTTTCTTGCTAAAATGAAACAAAATATTGTGATAATAAAAAAAGATAAATAGAAGATTGTCGTTGTCTGTTACGACTTGAAAAGAGAAATGTATATTGCATAGATGGAAATGCTTAAAGGTCAAAATTTCAAAATAGGACATTACATGTTATTTGGCTTATATGTATGTAATTACGGTGTAATTTCTATCACAATCAAGACATCTACCACTGCAAACTTCATCTATCACTGTAAGCTCAAAAAATAAATACTTTTTCAATTACTGCAATAGCCTTTCTTCCTAACCTTTTGTCTTTCTTACCTTTTGTCCGTTTACCCAAAGTCAGTAAGACTTTGTATTTTTCCTTGTAAAAATATATGTCTAACTCTAAACTTTGAGCTTCCTCAGGCAGACAGTTCGTAAGTTATTAAACCCGCTCACTTCGACTTAAAGTTGAATTCTAAAACTTTTGTGTTCTAACTCTTTTTTAGTCTATTTTTAGCAGGAAAATGAGGCTGATTAAAGCAGTCTGTCGGTGTGTAGTTCAAAAGTCTTTTGAGAACTACTGGATGGATCTTCCTGAAACTGGGTATGCTTATTCGAGAACTAAAAACGATAAAGCTATTATATTTGAAATCTTTCCCAAATGGGTACTTGTCGAGAAAATCGCAACAGAAAACGAAAAGAATTCCCATAGAAAAGCATTGGAATCTAAACAATGGATTTCTCTCTATTTCTATTAATACTTCATTATTTTAAAAATGGATTTTTATTCTAGTTGTATTATTATCTCATTGTCTTAAAACAAGGAATATTAAATCCTTAATCCATTTTGCGTGGTCTGATGCGATTAAAATTAATAGGATTTGACAACTAAGTAAAAAAGACAGAGATTTAAGTCATTTATTTTTCAGAAAATTGCAAATTAATATTATATATTTAGTAGATATTATAATAGGAAATGAGATCCAGGCTTTCCATTTTTGTTGTGTTGATACTTTAAAAAATAACAAAGAAAAAAGAAATTGCTTAATAAGTCACATTTTAAGTAAAGTAGGCTTTAGGATCTTTCAAACTTCTTATTTTCTCTGTCACATGTAAAACGTTAAACCAAATCAATGATATCTTAGAAAGCAGGCATCAGAGAATGGCTTCATTTATTCAAAACCAACCAAATTCAGAAATGGTTTCATAACACGTTAACATCATCTCGAGGAGGAAAACCTGAATGACTTTGAGAAATACGAGAAATTCTCCAAATTTGCAGACATTCAAAACTGATGAGATTTACCAAATATGATGAATTCTTCAAATTCTTCTGATATCATGAAGTGTCAATGCAATTCATCACTGATACCTAATTTAAATAAGGTTCTGCTATGTTTTTATAGGGCGCAGAGCTCATTGGAATGTTGTTTCTTATAAAGTTTATTTTTCTAAAATATTATTAACAGTCATTGAGACCAGACACAAAAACTACACTAGGCAACAGTGAAAATGTATGTAGAACAGAACCGTTTCATCTGTACTAAATCGACCATGCTGATGACGAAAATGACCATTAAAATCTCAGATTAGCTCTAGTTTCATAGATATGGGGGGAGGGGGGGTTCAGAATCAGTTAGTGCTAAGAATTCATTTTGCCTGTCCTGAAATTGCCGTGGAAATCCCACATACGTTGAACAGCATAGCGTTTCTAACCCTCTTACTTCACATCATTCATATTGCTTTGCTTCAAGTTAGTTTAGCTTGTGTGTAGCGAACTAAGTGACATGCGATTCAATATGCCTCGCAAACGTGTAAACATACCTGACAATTGAAAGGAATTTAATGTGGCCGATGATTCAAAAAATAAGCAAACGAAGGCACAACGCTACAAGAGAGGATTCGCACCCTGAGTTGTCACCGGGAAGAGACTGAGACCGACCGTTTCTTCCTTTTTAGGACTCATCAGCCAGCCAAACTCCACCGATGACAGACTCAGAAGGTGCGAGAGGTTAGCTTTCCCGGGTCTC